>BTHU01000022.1:70576217-71066217 GCA_036184795.1 Tokudaia tokunoshimensis | reverse complement strand
TCTGGTCTAAGGTTATTTATGCCTTATGTTTTCTTGGGTGTGGCTAACCTCTTTAGACTGGAGTTTTCCTTCTAGTGATTTCTATAGGGATGACTTTGTAATAGATATTGATTAAATTTGATTACATCATGAAATGTCTAATTTTATCCATTTATTGTGATGGAAAGTTTTGCTGAGTACTGCAGTCTGTGCTGACATCTATACAACACCTGTCCAGGCCTTTCTGGCTTTTAGAGTCTCCATTGAGAAGTCAGATGTAATTCTAATAGGTCTTCCTTTACATGTTATTTAGTCTTTTTCCCTTGCATATTTTGACATTCTTTTTTGTTCTCAATATTTAACGTTTCATTTGTTATGTGCTGAGGGGACTTTCTTTTCTGGTCCAATCTGTTTGAAGCTTTGTAAGCCTTGATAGGTATCTCCTTCTTTCAGGTTATGGAAATTATCGTCTATGATTTTGTTGAAAATTTTTTCTGTGCCTTTTAGTTCGGGTTCTTCTCCTTCCTCTGTTTCTAGTATTCTTAGATTTACTCTTTTTATAGTGTACCAGAGTTTCTTGATGTTTGTGCCAGAATTTTTTTCTTGATTTAATATTTTCTTTGACCAATGTTTTCATTTCCTCTATTGTGTCTTTAGTATCTGCATGTCTCTCTTTTATCTCTTGTATTCTACTGGTGAGGGTTGCTTCTGAGGTTCCTGTTTGAATTCCTAAATTTTCCTTCACAAATTTCCTTCAGTCTGGGTTTTATTTATTGATTCTATTTCCACTTTCATATCTTCAAATGATTTTCCAAAAGATGTTAATGCAGCAGTTTTGCAAGCATTAATGAATAAACAGGAATATTTGTGTTTGCTCTTAAGGTTCATATCAGATTCATGGTAGGAAAGGTAGACAATGTTTTTGCAAAAACCACTAAGTTTACTCCCTAATATCAACCGCAGTCAGGGGGCCTGGAAGCAATCCATGGGAATGAGTCCCAATAGAACTTTTTTCCACCCTTTCCTAGTCATGCAATATCAATATCCAGATTTCTCCATTAGGCTTCTTCCTTTTCCCTGTTAGCAAAGAAGAGAAACTTGCAGGCTGCAGCCTTAGCTAGGCTGCTGAACAACACAGACTGCCTTCTGCTCATTTGCATTGACAGGATTGTCCCAGAAAACAAGTTTCAGTTTTTACATCCAATGCACCCAACAATGTTAACTTCTCCTATCTTCACATAACAAATACCAAGTGTGCAAGTGCCGATTGTCAGGTTCCAGTGGTCAGACCATTTCCAGGTAGTAACGCCTGTGCTATGCTGGCTCTACCTTTCTCCAGATGAAACAGGACAGGTGTGGGCAGTGCCTAAATCGCTCTTAAGCAACTCATTGTTTACTCATTGGATACAGTAAGTGGAGGTCATTCTCAAGATGGTAATGAGAGAAGAAAATTAGGAGAGTAAGACCCTCAAATAACCCGCTTCGAATACATTCATGAATTCAACCTGAGGGAAAGAGAATAAGAAAATGAGTTCACCATCTAGCGAATGTTTGGATTTTGTTTGAAAGAGACCGTGTGCATAAGCAAATATTCGGTCCCATTGTGTACTCATAAGCCAAAAGGCATTCAGAAACAAACAAGATGGGAACATAACAGGGTGAATAACAGAAGAGAAATGGAATACAGGACCTAAGATGTCCCATTCCTTTGAAACTGTTTTAAAATGTCAGGCTGAAGAGCTACATGCTCTTAGCATGAGAGACTTGTCCCCCTGGTCCTGGTATAGTGTGCCAGTTATAGTCACTAGGACTCAAACACCTAACATGTTTTCTCCTTTAATGTATGCAATCAAACCATGATGTGGACCTGTGCACTTGAATCCAGAGCACATGACCAACTCTATTAGTGAATGTGGTAAAAATGTAACCAAGCATTTGTTTTGGGGGAAAAAAAGAGAAGAAACTATTGAAATCTCACTTCTGCTTGCTAGCTCCTCAGAAGAAATAAAATGTATACACACACACACACACACACACACACACACACACACACACACACACATATTAGTGACTGTTGAATCCAGAAATGGAGATATTTTTCAGCATAAAAAGCTATAGGAAGGCTTGGCTGGTCATAGCTATAAATCCTATAAATCAGCTCTGAAATATTTCCTATAATTTAGCAAGTAAGCCGCAGTTATTGAATACATTCAACATTTTAAGGAGTCTTTTCATCTTCAGAAGCAATATTATTCTCACTGACTGGGCCTTTTAAACACTCTCCAGTGTGTGGGCTTATGCAAATTAGATTTTTCAAAGGTTTTCCGGTGAGTTCAGGCGCATTAGTCCCCATCCCCGGGATCATGTGGAGCAAAGGTAGAACCTGGAATCAGAAGTTCAGATGAAAATAAACCAGAGCCTCCAGGCTCTCATGGTACATAGCATTTCATTCTCCAGCCAGGACTATTCTGTACACCCAGGACCAGCAAAACATTTGCACCTTTTAACTGTTGAAATGAGCCCACTGGTTCTTTGCTCACCCCTGCCAAGGGCAGCCTTTTGACCAAATTAACTGCTCAAACTATGCCCTAACAAGATATGGATTCACAAAAGCAACCCTGCACCTCACCCTTCTGTTTTCTCCATGGTTTGGAAGGCAGAATCCAATGATTCAAGTGAAGAGGGAGAGGTTGAAGTCATCAGAAATGGAGAATGGCTACTTGTCCGCTTTCAGGAATGTTTCAGTGATTAGGTTGCAGCTACTTTCCTAGCAGTGTAGGCAACATACAACAACCTGGATGAAATGTACAAGTAAGTGAGTTGATCTGTGATCATCTATAAAATCAGCACAACAACCATGATACCATCCAAATTTGCTTTAGATTCCCCTTTGATCTATCCCATCACTCTCTATGCTATCCAGCCTCATGGTGCAATTTACAATGTGAGCCCTTTAAGAAAGCTAGCAAATGCATGTTGCCAGGCTGCCCCGCTTTCTAGACCTGTTTGCTTGCTCCTGAAGCTGATGGGCCCTCTCCCTCATCCCAGCCTTCTCCCTCTCTCTTTCACCTCTTTTCTCCCTTATCCTCTCCTCCCTTCTGTCCCACAAGATGAGAGCATATGTCTGTGACATGAATTCCTGAGGCATTCAAAACCAACACCTTTGGCTAAACATAGCTTGTAAGTTTCCTGTGGCTTCACATCAAAGCCACTCACTAGCTGGCTGACGTATCTATTTCTGCTCTTGTGTCCCTAATAGTAGGTTTTGGTTGTTTTTGTTGGTCTCTGTATTGTTTGTAACTTTCCCTGAAAGCTACATGCCACAGGACAGCAAGAGGAAATCCATCAACCTACTTGAACATTAATCACCAGTTCAATCCTTGAGAGCAGAGACATACTCAATTTCTGGTTACTTCGTCCACTCTTGGGATCTTGAGAATTTTTTAGTTTTTTATTTGTGTGTAAATTGTGTGGGTGTGGACATGCCTGTGAGTACCTGAGGAAGTTAGAGGTCGGTCATGGAACTCCTGGAGCTGCGGGTAGTTGTGAACTACCCAGCATGGGTATTAGGAAGTGAACTTGGCTCTTTTGGAAGAGCAGCAAGCACTCTTGCCTGCTAAGCCATCTTTCTGACCCATTGTTTAGAGAATTTTCATTTTGTCTGCACTGTAAAATATTTTATGGGCTCCTTTCTTTTCTTCCTATGACGAAGAAAGACAATGTGCTGGTGTGAATGGAAATGAATTTAAGGCCAGGCTTCCCGGATGAAAGCGAAGAGACCTTGAATGGGTATTTTAATCTTCTTCTCTTAGCTCTAGTTTCCTTTTAGAGAAATAGAGAAAATGCCTGGAAAATCCCAGGTTTCTGTTGGAGGTAATATATTGGTTAGTGTTTTAAACAAAGAGTAAAGTTTTAATCAAATGTTATTGTGGTTATTTTCTTATGCTGGCATTCATTTGAAACATGAAAGATTCTCCTCAGATCCCTTTTAGTACAGATGGCTGTACGGTACAGGGATAGAATATGAGACAAATAGTAAGCCAGCTGCCTAGCAAGCTAAGAAACAGAGCATCGATTGACCAGGATTCCACAAGATTGCAGTATCAAAAGCTAAATGGCCTTATTTTCATCATCGTGTTCCTTCTCGAGATGCTGAGCAAGTCTTGATCCTGATTTGCAATTAGCCAGGAGCTGAACACGTAAGAGGATTAAATGAACAGGTCTGTCTTTGGCTATCACTCCCCAAAAATAATCCAACCACCAGAGCTATATGACTTATTTCTGTCACCTATCTGTGGATGTCTTCATTTATATTCACAAGGTATTATTTCCTTTGCCTCTGAACCCTAAACAAGTTCGCCAGAGTTCTACCCTAACATATTTTTACACAGTAATGTTACTGTTTCTGTAAAATAAACATGTCTTTTGCAGACAGGAACTAAGTCTGAGATACACTTTAAGCATACCAGAAGCAGGTCTTTTGCCAGTTAAAAAATTTTGTTTTATTTTTTTTTATTTTATTTTTTAATTTACATTCCAAATCATTTCCCCTTTCCCGTTTCCTCCCTCCCCGAAAGTCCCATAAGCCCCCTTCCCTCCCTCTTTTCTCCATTCAACCCCCTCTCGTTTCTCTGTCCTGGCGTTCCCCTACATCCAGTCTTTCCAGGACCAGGGGTCTCTCCTTCCATCTTCTTAGAAATCTATTGATATGCGGATTGTGTCTAGGGTATTCCGAGATTCTGGGTCAATATCCCCTTATCAGTGACTGCATACCATGTGTGTTCTTTTGTGATTGGGTTACCTCACTAAGGATGATATTTTCAAGATCTGACCATTTGCCTAGGAATTTCGTGAATTCATTGTTTTTAATTGCAGAGTAGTATTCCATTGTGTAGATATACCACATCTTCTGAATCCATTCCTCCGTTGAGGGACATCTGGGTTCTTTCCAGCTTCTGGCTATTATAAATAAGGCTGCTATGAACATAGTGGAGCATGTGTCCTTATTGCATGCAGGTAAAGCCTCTGGGTATATGCCCAGGAGTGGTATAGCCGGTATGCCCATGACACTCCCGGAGGATCTGGCTATACCACTCCTGGGCATATACCCAGAGGCTTTACCTGCATGCAATAAAAAATTTTGTTTTAAATTGATGAATGAAACAGGTTGTTGATAGTTTAACAATTAGGTTTGTTTTTTCAGAACTCATTTTCCAGAACCATTTAGGATGTTTATTACAAATGATGGAGTTAGTCTTCACAAGTTATTGCCTAGTGTTCAGTGATATTCACTGTCTGAACATACCACATTTATTAATCCATTCACCTACTGAAGGTCATCTTGATTTCTTCCAAAATGAGTAATTATCAACCTAATATAATCACCTGTGTGCACTGGGTTTGTATCAGGATTGTGTATTCTATAGGTTTGGACAATGCATAATGGCAGACTGTTAGAAGAGTTTCCTTGCTGTAACAATCCTCTTTGGGGCAGGGATATGTACAAGTGGTAAGATGTTCAACCTTACCTTAACAGTTTTGCTTTCATTACACTGTCATTTGGAAGCTGTCTTAGTCACTATTCTATTCCTGCGAAGATACACCATGACCAAAGCAACTCTTATAAAAGGAAACATTTAATTGGGGGGTTTGCTTACAGTTTCATAGTATCAGTCCACGATCATCATGGCAGGAAGCACGGCAGCTAGAAAAGGAATGAAGAGCTATATCCTAATCCAAAGGCAACATGCAGAGAGAAGGGAGAGAGGGGAGGGGAACTGAGCCTGGGATAAGCTTTTGAAACCTTATCTCAGCCTTAGTAAAACACTTTCTACAATAAGGACACACTTATTTCAGCAAGACCACACCTCGTAATCCTTCCAAACAGTTCATCAACTAGTACCTAAGCATGCAAATATATGAGTCTATGGGGCCATTCTTATGCAAACCACAGAAACTTCTTTCACTTAATAGTATGCATTTAACTTTCCTTGTGTTTTTACCAAAGACTTCTTTTTTTTTTTTTAGTACTGAGTAATATTCCATTATCTGAATATGCTACTGTTTATTTGTTCTTTCCTCTACTGGAGGGCATTTTGGTTGCTCTCTTGTTGAGGCCATTCTAAATAAAGTCACTATAAACATATCTGTAAAGGCTTTTGCATGCATATGAGATACCAACTCATTTGGGTAATATCTGAGGCATAAGACAGCTAGCTTGTACAGTAAGCATACATTTAGTCCTGTAAGAAACTGCTATTCTGTGTACCATTTGGGCATTCCCACCAGCAATGAGTAATAATATCAATTCCTTCATGACCCAACCAACAGTTCTTAAGTTCAAGGTTCTGGATTTTGATAATTCTAGAAATGATTGTTAGTTTTCATTGTTAACTTGACACAACCTAGAATCATTGGGATTGTCTATATTGGTTTGACCTATGAGCATATCTGTGGAACATGAGTTGTCTCACTAAGTTAACTGATGTGGGGAAACCCAGTCCACTGTAGATGGCACCATTTCCTAAACTGGGGTTCATGAACTGTATATGAGTGGATACATTAAGTAGAGCACAAGCTAGCTAGTGAATGTATATACCACCCTTTCCCTCTGCTCTTGCCTGTAACTGTGATGTGGCTAGCTATTTGAAGTTGCTGCTTTGGATTCCCCACAGTGATCAACTGTAAAATGGAACTGCAAGCTGAAATTAACCCCTGAGTTTCTTTTTCTCAGGTTATTTTATCATAGCAAAAGAAATAAAACTAGAACAATTCCATATACAGTGGTGTTTTATTGGTGGGACCTTGAGTGACATTTCCTTGATAGGTCATCCTCAGGGGTGTCTTATCAGATTGTCATTCATGTTGTGTTTTCTTTGATGAATTCACTAGGATCTTTGGCCCATTGTTTAATATACAGATACAGTATGTTGTTTATTGCATTTTCCTTATGATTTTGAAGAAACTGTTATCTAATTTTGGCATTTCCTTCACTTAATTCTTTCTTTTCAAAAGATTCACTTTTTTTTTTATCATGTGCATGTTTGGGGGTTTGTGCATATGAATGTCCTCAGAGGCCAAAGGGTCAAATTCTCCTCGAGTTAGGTGAGAAGAGAGGAGGCAGGTGGCAGGGAGATGCCCAATGTGGGTGCTGAGTATAGAACTCAGTTTCTCCTCAAGAGCAGTGTGTGCGCTTAACCACTGAGCCTACTCTCCAGCCTCCTTGGCCTTTCTTGATACTCTCTTTATTCATGTAGCTTTGAGTTCTCACTTGTATTGTTCTTTTCTTCCTAAAATACTGTTTAATATTCCTTACAAACAGATCTAGTAGCAAGAAGAGTGTCTTGTGTTATTGTGGTGGTAGTGGTTGTGGTTGCGATTGGTTGTTTTGTTCGGCTGTCTAGAAAAGTCTTTATTCCTCTTTCACTTTTGAAAGATAACTCTACAGGGTATAGAATTCTAAACTGCTAAAGTTTTGATTTTTGTTTCTTAACACTCAATATTTCAATCCACTTGCTTATGTATTTCCATGTAAGTGAATCTATGTAAATCTCACCTGTGCACCTCTGTGGAGAAACTGGTTTTCTAACTCTGACTTTTTCAAGTTTTTGCCTGTATCTTTGCTTTCCTATGGTTGAAAAATAAGATGCTCAAGGTATAGTTCTTTTGGCTTTTAGACTGCTTGGTATTCTCTGAGCTGATAGGATCTGTGGTTGGATGTCTGACATTTACTTGGGCGTATTCCCAGCTGCTGTTATTTCAAATAATTCCCTTGTTCCTTCTCTTTTCTGTCTTCCTGTTCTTGGTGTTACATGTGTTTCATAGATGTTACAGTTCTTCCATGGTGCTTAAAATATTCTGTTCTTGCCTTTCTAATTACCCTTTATTTTATTTGCTTTACAGATCTGGAAGGGTTTCTAACATGCTGTCTTCAAATTTAGAATTCCTTCCTTCCCTAGGCAGGTCTAGTCTACCAACAAGCTCATAAAAGGCACCTTCAACTCTGCCATAGTGATGTTTATTTCTAGAATCATTTTAGTTCTTTCTTAAACTTTGCATCTCTCTTCTTAAACTGCCCTGATGTTCCCAGATGCTGTCTCATTTGGTCAACTTCTCTGTGAGGCCATTCATCCCACATTATCTGGTTCTGATGTTTGTTCTGCCATATCACACTTTCTTTTTAAAATTCCAGTTTGCCTTAGGGTTTGGTTTGATTTTATACTCAGATATGGTGTACTGGATGAAAAGAACTTTTGTCAATAGACCTTCCATAAAACAGACGCTAAGAGTATGGGGTAAGAGAACATTGTATGAGTCCATCTGAGCCTCTTACTAGACATAGACCACTAGATTCTAAACTTTACAGTTTCTTTTATATCTCTACCCTCACACCAATCTACCATATGACACAAGATCGCTACATGGATTTAGAATTAGGTGTGTTCCTCTCCTAAGGGGAAAGTCAAAACTGGTTAGAGTTGGCTATCTCCTGACTCCACTGATCTGGGCTCCAAAAAAACCCTCCAGGTTCTGATGAACTAGTTTTTCCTGAGGGTAGACTGTTAGCAGACTGCTCTGGCAGGATTCTACATGGTTCTTTTTCCTCCCTTACCAGAGAGAGAGAGAGAAACAGAGACAGAAAGAGAGACAGAGAGAGACAGAGACAGAGAGAGACAGAGGGACACAGAGAGAGAGAGAGACAGAGAGAGACAGAGACAGAGAGAGACAGAAGGACAGAGAAAGAGACAGAGACAGAGAGAGACAGAGACAGAGAGAGACAGAGGGACACACAGAGAGAGAGAGACAGAGAGAGACAGAGACAGAGAGAGACAGAAGGACAGAGAGAGAGACAGAGAGAGACAGAAGGACAGAGAGAGAGAGAGAGAGACAGAGAGAGAGAGAGAGAGAGAGAGAGAGAGAGAGAGAGAGAGAGAGAGAGAGAGAGAAAGAGAGAGAAAGATCCACATCTCTTTGATATTTACAGTTCTCAGCTTTGTCCATACTGTGACTCTAGATGCCCATGAATTACAGTTCCTTGGTCCATATTCCATCATTGGCTCCCAGGGAAGTTTCCACTCAGTGTGCTATGATTCTCTGTGTCTACCAGAGATATGTCTCCAATGTAGGAGGGCAGCAGGTTACCCCTGCCCTGCTTCTCCTGTCACTATATGAAGCATTGCTGATTTGTTAGTTAGCTCTGATAGACTTGACATGCAGAATTGGAAATGAGAATTACTTTCAGATTTCCCAAATTTAGAGCTGCAAGCTTTAAATTTGAGCAATTAAATTGAGTGTGTCTTTATAATCAGTCATTATGCTAAGGGCAGGAGGAGCTAACTAGTTAACCTTTAATTGCCTCCATTTATTAATAAGATAAACCTTTTAATATGGTCCAAAAGAAGCAGATCTTATCAGCACAGCTGCTCATGGTTTTGTTTGACAGATGTAAGGTAATGATGGCCAAAGCAATGTATGATCCAGGAAAAGAAATCTGCCAGGATTATTCTCTAGAGACATTACAGTATACAATTACATGATGATCATAAAATACATGGGGGAAATCACATCATTTCCATTTTCAAAATTACATAGAAATATACTGAGTACCATTTAAATACTGGCCAAATGTGTCTTAGGGATTGTGGACAGTACCATTGGCAGCAACCTTTCCACTGGGTCATAAAGTGTGTGGCTGCAGAAAAGTCTGGCCATGTGCGTGTGAATCCTGTGGTAACACTAACAAGAAAGAGAACCTTTGGGAGTTCCAAAGGTGATTCTTTTTAGGTCGTGACTAAAAAAAAAAACAGAGAAAGCCTTAGATTTCTTTAAAGCTCTCTGAGAACGTCAGTACCATATCACTTGTATGTTTTAAAGTGTCTTAGTTACTATTCTCATCATCCTGATAGAGTGCTTCATAGAAACAAGTCAAGGTAGGGGAATTGATTTTGGCTCATGGTTTGAAAGGATATAGTTGATTGTGGCAGGGAGAGCATGCCAGAGAGTATGAGGTTATCTCTTTGCAGCAGTCAGGGAGAAGACAATTCAGAGAGGATCTAGGCCCAGGTTATAACCTCATGGCCTACACATATGGCTCTATGCTTTCCAATGAGCTCTCACATCTAAAAGATTCCATACCCTGCCTGAACAGTATCTACAACTGGTCACCCACTGATCAAACACATGTGCCTCAGGGAAGTATTTCATACAAAAACTATAGCAAAATTGAATATTCCTGGAGCCCCACCATGAAACACTGAATCAACACTTCTGAAATTAGACCTAGGAATCAGAGATTCTTAAAGGTCCACTGAGTGACTGCTAACCCAACATAAGAATTGAAAGCCTCCATCTTTGACTGATATATTCCTGAAATAAGAGAGTGGTTTCATCTATCTGAATATATTCTCTATAAGGAACATATGTCTCTATACTTTAAAATGACCCAAAAAAAGCTTTGGACTTTGGATAATCCCATCTGCTTTCTGTTAAACAATGAGCCAAACTGTTCATCATCAATTGATTGAGTCACAAACTGATTTGATTGCATAGGACCAGATAGACATGGAGTCACATGATACTGTGTAATACAGTGGTGGGTGTTGATAGTCTATCTAGGTCAGTTTTTAAGATAGTCACCTGAAAATATAAGCTAGTTGCCCTCTTCAGTCTACATATGTCTCACTCCTTGAGCTAAACAATGAGATTGGTTGTTGACTGCTTCTTTGACTTATTTTGATTATTCTATTCAATGACCAGACATCAAGATATTTTCTATTATTCATATCCATGGACATTAGCGTCAAACACAAATGATTTCAAAACTAGTAGTCTTTAGGTTATATTTAAAAGCTAATATATTATATCTGATACCTTATGAAGTTAAGTGGCAATTTAAAAATTTTTTTTATCTTACTGTGACAAAATTATAACATCTGTATTTTAAAACTCTCACCAAATATGCCACCCTCTCAGGACTGACAACAGTTTTAACAGGTCAAGAAATGAGCTAAAAAGGATCATGTGATGCTTTTCGACTGTTTTTCTCTATGTGGGAAATGTTCACAGTCTTCTTAGACAAATAGTATGTGTAGTCTAAATATACTTTATTGCAGACCACTAGGAACTGGGTCTGTATACATCTCTGTGAGTGCAGTAAACAAACTGAGAGATCAGAATCCCCCTTAAAATCAAGCACTCACCAGTCCCAGAACTGAATTCCATAACCACCTACCCATGTGTTACAGATAAATGATAGATAGATAAATGATAGAATGATAAATGGTTGATTGGATAGATAGATAGATGATAAATAAATAGATGATATATGATTGATTGCATAAAGAGATTTTGTAGAGAGATGAAAGATAAATGGTTGATTAATAAATATATAGATAAAAAGATGATGGATGATAGACTGATAGATGCTTCATTGGATAGAGTAGATAAATTGGATGATAGATAGATAGATGATAGATAGATAGATAGATAGATAGATAGATAGATAGATAGATAGATAGATAGATAGATAGATATAAAATATAGATGATTGTTAGTAGATTGATAGATGGTTGATTAGACAGCTATCAAATTGTTTTCTATTCTTGAGGGGTATGTTTACTTACTTTGTATTGAGCTAATATTATAGCTATTCTTATCAAATATTAAGGATCATCTTGAATAATTACCAGTAATGATCTTGATACACATCAAAATTTAGTAGTAAAGCCAGCCCACACTGTCTGTCACTGATAGCCAGGAATCTCATTTATACATAGGTCACCCTCATTGTCAACCATGAGGTCTTAAATGATCCTATAGCAAAACACATTTCTGCTTCAGCAGTTTGTAAAGCTATCAGTCACCTGCTTTCTTGACTTGCTTCAATATTTATGATCTTTTCACATGACTTCCCATTCCTCCAACAAAGGAAAAGGAATCAGTTACAGCCCAGCCCAGGGTCAGCAACGTTTTCTTAAAGGTCCACATATTAGTTCTTTTGCAGGCCATGCTCTCTTCTTCCCAACAACTCATATCTGTCACTGCCGTGTAAAAGCAGTAGCAGAATGTGGACAAAGGTGTGTGGCTGAATTCTAGTTACACTTTATAGTTACCAGCACTTGAGTTTTACATTAAATTTTCACATCAAGACTTATTTTTCCTTTGATTTTTTTATCAACCATTTAAAAAGGCAAAGATGATTCGTAGCATATAGACCATGTAAATACTGCATGTTGTTTGAAGTTGGATCATAGACTCTAGTTCGTTAGCTCTAGGCTTAGAAGAGTAGATTCCAGGTCATAGACCAACCCTAGCAGTAGAGGGGATAAATCAAAGTATCAATGTTTCAATACTGTGAAATTTCACTTCTGCTTTCAAGTGCACAATAACTGTTCAATTAGAACAATGACTGATTTGCATAAACAACTCCAAATGAATTTCACTCATCAAACCTAACTCTAGTCCAATGGTAAAGACACTTGTAGGCCAGCCTCACACTCTGAGTTTGATTCCCAAGAACAAAATAATAGGAAGAGAGAACCAACTGCCAACAAGTGGTATCTGGCCTCTACACACATACACATATACACACATACACACAAATACACAAACACTCAGACATACTAAATAAATAATAAATAAATAAATAAATAAATAAATGTAATTTTATTTTAAAAAAAGGCAGTTTTTTTAAAGCAATTATAGGTGTATAGTGAAAAAGAATTCTCAAATCAAAAAAGTGTATTTCATTCCCTGTACTTATTGGCTTTTGTTTTTTGTTTAGGTCTACGCTGCTACAGAAAGGGGTGATCCAGACACTCGGGTAAGAACCGTCTTCGGCAGAGCAGAGGCACACCGTGTAGTCTCTGCTGGGAAGGTAGTGATGGTTCTTTATTCTCTTGCTGCTTTTCTCCTTCTAACACTTGCTGGGACATAACCATTTTGGTTCTTTCTCTTGGGAATTTTCTCCTATGGATTCTGATTATTGCTGAGTCTGATCCTTGTGCTTTTTGGCTCATGTTTATAGGAAGGTGTTGCTGGATATTGGTGTGTCTATGTCACATTCTCATATTACTATTGCTTTGGGTTTATTGTGAGATGTTTTTATTTCAAGAAATGAGCTTCTTCTTTAAAAAGAATAAAAGGTTTATAAAAGAGCTATTAAAAGTCTACTCAGAGAAGTAGTTCTATGGATCTGGTTTTGAGAATGGAAGCTCTCAAGTGTGCTTATATATTGACTCCACTCTGGAAGGGACATGGGGTCGCTCAGGTTACGATCACATTCCTTCTGTCCCCCAGTGTCAGCACAACCAAGAAAAGAGACCACAGAAAAGGGGCTTGTATTCTTGAGCTGTTAGTATGGTATCCAAATTCAAATTAAAAATCAGCCCAGTTTCAAGGGAGAAGAAATCAATCAGCTGTTTTCAAGTCATTCTCTCAGAACATATTTTCCCAAGTCCCTTTCCTTCCACCCTTAGCTTGTTCAGTATTCCTGCACTGGATACCAAGGCCCCCCACACTCTGGAGTATTTGTTACTGATAAGTGATTCCTGTTAATAGTTTCATTCACTAAAGCTATTCCATTCATTTTGGTTTTGTTGATTTCTACAGACCTGTTTCTCATTTTTTTCCCAATACATTCCATTCCCTGTCTCTATTTCTTTTGAATGTTTTAATCCAATTACCAGCTCTGTAAACAAGCATTTGCCACATCTACAGTAAGTGCACTGAACTGTAGTGGAAGTGATTTCTGATTACCGACGAGCTCATTTCTAAGGGACACAAGAACAGCATGCAGTGAACTGAAGAAAGAATAATGGAAAATGCCTTGTTAGGAGACTATGGCAAGATTCAGAGCACAGATGCTAAACAAAACGTCACAGAATTCTAAACCACACAAGTACTCTTCTGGACAGTGCTTCTGATCTGAGCCATGTGGGATCAGCTTGGTTATGAGAGAAAATATGTTGCAGACTTTATAAATCAAGACTTTTATTAATATTGGGCTAGGCTTTCTGAAAGGGTAGCAAAAATAAAAAAATTAGACTCTCAAAATTCCTAGGGTTTTGTTAACAAAGCCAAAAGCAAAAATCATTAAGCAAGAATAACTTTAGATTTGGATTTCTGAACTTTTTTCTCTCTTTGGTGGTCCCTTTTTCTCTACCATTTCTAGAATGTCTACTTTCATGGCCTCATACTCCCACAAAAAAGAAACTAACATTTCTTGGGACTAATAACCCTTGAGAAAGCGCTTTGTTAAAACTTTTATGTACTACCTGGGACATAAGAGGCCTTAAGCACAGGCACAGAAGACTGGGGGAGGGGTGATTGTTGTAGTCTGAGCCCATAAACGAGCAACTGTTCCAAGAAATCAGAGCACTTTCCCAGAATCTCTACAGTCCTGGGACTACACACTACAGATTAAGTTGCTTTTCTGTGAATGTGAAGGCTGCCTAAGATCATGTCTTCGGAGCTAGAGTCAGAACCGAGTAAGTCAGAGCCTCAGTGACTGCCGATGTATGAGTGATTCATGAGAGAGGTGGAAAGTCCTTCCCACTGGCAAAGGCATCTGTAAAAACGTTTTTAAAATCTCAAAAGTAACCACAAAAATGTTTGTCAAACAGGGCCAGCTTCCATCCCAAGAATGGAACATTGTATTTCAAAGCAGGTAAAGCTGAGAATCAAGAGTCATAGGTTCCAACTCGGCAAGCCACCAGACAGGGCTGCTGGTGTAGTAAGCTTTGAACCGTGCCAACAGAGACTCCCACATTACGATGTATTAGCTTTTTTTTGACAAAGCCTAGGAAACTAGGCACAGATGACCCTAGGATCTGATTGATCTGTTTCATAGGAATGACGAGGAATTCCCAAGACATGCCAGGGCAAGCTTAATGCAATCACGGAAGATAGTGATGAGAACACTCTTGACCCTGGTCAGTACCTGCTATGGTTTGGATGAGCTTGTAGGAATGAGCATCTAGAGGTACAGGGATCAGTTTTGATTTAGGTCCTGCCTTCCTTTCTCAGAGGCCAAAGTAAACCAGGTCCTCCTCTGCCTTGTGGACATGTGTGATGTAGTTTTACTGTACTTAGTAATTCAGCCTTCCATATGTCAAATCATCAAATTTCCATAGTATTTAAGAAACATTTAACTGCCAAATGATGAATAAAATGTGTGATTTAAACACCGAAATCTAAAGTTTAATGTCTCTTTTATAGTTTCATGATGTACTCTAAAATACAAAGCATAACTTATAATGACAATGACAGCCACCCAATCCAGTGTGCAAATTTGCCTTTCATGATCTCAGAGCATACCTAACTGTACAGCATTATTTAGCTATGACACAGGGGTTGTAACTTTGGTTTTAAGATTTTTTAGATTATATATCAGAGGCCAAGTTCTAAGTGCTGAGAAGGTGGGCATTTGAACTGGTCATTTGAAGCTGACTCAATAGCCCAGGACATTTGTTGAGAAACAGACAGCTCTTTCTGTGATGTAGAGTGATCGAGGGGTTGCAAAGGACTCCGTCTCCTAAATAAAGTGTGGAATTTCATAATGTAAATAAAGAGAATTAAACAAGTAAGACTTAGCAAATGAAAACTGGCATTCAGAGGAGAGATTATCTACTTTGCTTTTTTTTTTCTTTTTTTCTATATTTGATGATTTCAGAATCCTAAGAGGTCACTTCAGAATGTTATGGTGGAAAGGGTATAGACGCTTTGGGCTTTATCATAGACATCTAGACAAATAGGTGCTAAGTTTTTAGAATGCTTTAGTGTGGTGTGGTGGGTCATTTCATTGGCATTTCCACAAGGCCAACATGGTAGTCGTCTTTCACTGCTGTGTTAATACTTTAAGAAGAATGCAGTGCTTTTTTTCAGCCATGTGCTATTTTGCAGGTGAGCTACAAAGATGATACCCTTCAGATCGGGGAGCTCTCACAGGAAACCTAATTTCTGTAAATGTGTCTGATGGGTCTGTTTAACACAACCTCTTCCTAACTCACCTTTTTCTGGTTAAATAAGGAAAATTCCTCATCACCCGGCTTCATCCTGATTTCACATTCTTAGATCAGCCACATAGTGGTTTTCCTACCTCAGTTCCTGAGCACAGATCTCCTGTGCTCTCTGATCCTTATTCCAAGAAGTCACAGCAGTAACTTCTACCTGTTATGTCGCTATGTCCATGATGCTTCTCCAGTTAAACTCTGGGGTCTTCTTTTTCCTATCTAGCATCCCACTGAAGACTTTGTTGTAGAATAGCTACACGGATCAGCAGACACAAAACACTGACAGTCTGGATCTCCATCGTTTTTCCATGGCTGCCCAGAGTCTGTGCCTAAAAGGATTGCCATAGAAATAGGAAAGGTTGATTTCCCTTCACTTCAGACTTGCTATGCAGACCTCAGCGGAGAGACGAATATGCTCTTTAAAAATTTATTTCCTCGGCAGTTTCTCTTCCTATAAATGGGAACCTGGGATCTCATAAAACTGATTTAAAATTATCAAATGCTATTGAACCAACCTAATGAAAATTTTAACCAAAAGTCATTGTAAATTAGGTATGTGATATACTGAGAATGCAGGCCTTTGTAAAGTAAATATTGTTCTTATGTAAACTCATGAATGGAGACTTTCTTGAATAAATTGCTTCTTAATAACATCAGAGAGTCATTGGCTGGGTAAATATCTCCCTGGGCACTCACTGAGGTTCCTGAATTTAAATGTTCAATCGAACTTCTTATTCGTCACAATTCCTAATGAGGTTTTCTTTATGAAATCATTGTTAGTATGAAAAAGTAAGAATTTGTACCTAATTTCTAGATTAATGGTCTTTAAAAGACCTCAAGGGGTTGAATTTTTTTCTTGCTAAAACACAAAATTTGCATAATTTCTATTGCCCAAATGTTTAAACTTCTCAACCCGCTGTCAGTTTGCTACCTGAAGCTGGAAAAGGAAAATAATCTGAACAGGCAGAATGACTGGGATTCCAGGGAAACAATGGGTCTCTTAAAGGGCCTGACAGCAAAATCATTTCTTCCCCCTTGCCTGTGAAGTATGTGAAGACTTTGCAGACATTCTTTCTCAGACCCATCATCCCAGAAAGGTCTGATTCTGCTGCTGCATCTCCATTCAAGGCTGAGTTCAGCACATGCTAAGCCATTCTGTGAGTTGTAGCAGTTTGAATAGGAATGTTCCCCATAAGCACGTATAAATGAATGTTAGTCATCAGGAAGTAGCACTACTTGAGAGGGAACAGGAGGTGTGGCCTTATTGGAGGAAGTGTGTCACTGGTTTCAAAAGGCCAAGCCAGGCCTTTCCTGGTACCTGCTGATTCAGATGTAGGTCTCTCAGTTGCATCTCTAGTACCTTGTCTACCTGCATGCTATCATGTTCCCCATCATAATAGACTAAACTCTGACACTCTAACCAAGCCGTAATTAAATGCTTTCTTTGATAAAAGTTGGCGGTGGTTACTGTGTCTCTTCACACCAAAGAACCCTGACTAAGACAGTTGTTATAGTGAAAATATGGGGATATTTTTATTTTTGGACCTAGGATGGTACCTACTTTCTTTTCATTTCAACACTAACAGATGGTCTGAGTTCACTCTTACAGATCCCTGAACTATAGGCACTACAGGTTCAGCTTAAAACTGTCAATAAAGTCTATACTGCTGACACTTTAGGGTAGGAAAGGGGGGAAAAGCCCATTTATAAGCAGACCTGGACTGCCTTGCACATATGGGACAGGGAAGCAACACCATAGTATGTCAAGGATGACGTCTCAGAAAGGATGCCATTCTCAGAAAGAAAGATGCAAACAATTTATCATTGTTGTTCTCTAGTGCTGCCTACATCCTGCCCAGACTCCTGCCATTTGTTGTTAATGAGACTGAAATGGATACTAGCTTCATTTCACCAGGGATTGAGACATGATATTGGATGGAGACATCCTAGATGTAATTTGGGAACCTCAATGTAAGAGTGTGTTTGTGTGTGTGTGTGTGTGTGTGTGTGTGTGTGTGTGTGTGTGTGTGTGTGTGAAAGAGAGAGAGAGAGAGAGAGAGAGAGAGAGAGAGAGCACATGGAAGCCAGAGACAACCTTAGACTTCTCTTCTCATGAACCATCCACCTTGTTTGTTAAGACAGAATATGTCATTACCCAGTACTTTCCAAGTAGGTTAGGCTAACTGGCCAGAGAGTTCTAGGAATCTACCTTTCTCTACACATAGGACCATAGCTGGCTTCTTTATTCGGGCTCTGTGTCTCAAACTTGGGTTCTGAGACTACCTTACTGACTGAGCCATATTCTCAGTCCAATGCACAGCTTCTTGATCACCACGTGTCTGTGGCATATTTTCTCCAAGTTTAATTTCACCTAACCTCCCTAAAAAATGTAATCAGTTAAGTGTGGTGACATGCTTGTATATTCCTAGCACATGGGAGGTAAAGACAGAAGAATCCAAAGTTCAAGGTCAGCCTGAGCTACAGAATAGCACATAAGATTTTGCCTCAATAAAATGAACAAAAAACTTGAATCAAAAATTACAGACCAGTTCATTACTGTATAATTAGTTGCATGAAAATAAATACCATGTGTTCTGAATGCTATGTGTACTTTCAATATAGAAGTCTATAAAATCTAGTCTAAAAAACCACCTGAAAAATAAAAGCTTGTATTTTATTATATTTCATAATAGTGTGTTTTAAAGGCACATATGCTTAATGTAATTATTAAAAGATATTCTAGAGTTTAGGCCAATGATATTCTTTCTTCACAGATCCCAGAAATGGTGTTCAAATTGCTATAGCAGAAAACAAATTTTCTCCAAGAACCTAAATTAGCAAATAGCTGAGTACACACAGTGGCTTCAATCTCAAGTACAGCCTGCGTTAAGACAAAGATTTTAAACAGAAGTCAAGTTTAGTCCCACAGTCTGCTACAGGGTGATTGAAATACATATATGCTAACAAAATTCTGTACCTATACATAGCATTTCCCTGCTGAATTTCATCAGGAAATAAAATATGAAATCCCACAGAGTATATTCTCCAGGCCACTTCATTTAAGAAGTTTGGGTAAAAGAATGTGAAGCACCTTGGAATATCTCCACCCAAGAGTTCTGTCAGGGTCATACACGTAAGACTGAGAATGCATGTAAAGCCGCGAGTATCTACAGCCCTATGGTGTGTAAGCACATGGAGCCGCAGTTACAGTCACCACTCAGTACTGTGACAGCTCTGTGTATCCTTTCTTCACTACCTCCACGGGGCCATTACTCCTCAGTAGAAGATTCTGACCTCATGTTGGAAGTTCTCAGAACCTTGTACCTTTCCCTCTTTTGACTGATGGATTACGAAAGGGCTTAGCAATGCATAGGGTGCAAAACAGTGTGATAAGCACACACAATTTTGTTTCATTTGTTCTTCATAATTTTAAAGGCTATTAAAAATGTAAGCCAAGTATGAGAGGACATGCCTAAATTGCAAGTGACACCCTTACAACCCAATGTGAGCCAGACTGTAATGATCTTATGTTTGAAACAGACATATTTCTTAGTCTATCAACCTATATAATAAAAAATTAATCTATAAGCTTAGTAAGAGATGTTCATTCATATGCCCATGCTACAGTACACTGTATATGATATGCTGAATGCCCGAAAGTGAAAAAACAAATCACAGATGCCTAACTGGCAGTAGATCAGGACTTAAAGACACATTCCCCAGATATGAACTCTTACTGCAACCTTTTCTAAGCTAGGAGTCCTTAGGAAACCTAACTTTTATTCCTTGTCTCAATTTTTTTCCACATAGAATTTCTGTGGGTTTATAGATTAAGTGATAAAATATATTTAAGATGATGATATCATGAAAGCCATATACTATTGCTCTGGTATCTGCTTTAGAATGAGGCCAAAAAGTTGCTGTCCACCTAGAACATCTGACAAATGAATGCAGACACCTCACACATTCAGCAGGAAGATAGCATAAAATAAGTAACAGGTTGGGAACATTAGCAAGGCCTGGGTATTACCAGTATGGTGACAAATTTCTTCCAGACAAGTAGGGTGTGGAGATTTATTTGTACATTACAAAACAGTCCTGGAATAAGAAGCTGTCCATTATAAGCAGGAGAACCACACAACCCACTTCACGGGAGTGTACATGAGCATTGCCTTAGTCTGTTTAGATTGCTATTATAACTAACGCAATGGTCATTGTGTCTTAACAGTCTGAGTCTGGAAGGCCAAGACCAAGGTAGGAGTCTGGTTAGAGTCTGGTGAGAGCTCTCCTCTAGTTAGTAGACAGCCAGGTTATAGCTGATTCCTCACATAGTGGAGTGGGACTAGCCGTCTTTTGGCAGATCTCTTTTTATCTCTTGTCACACCAACTTAAACATGCCTGATCTGGTTTGGGGACCCTTTTATTGAAGTTCTGGTCCTAACATGAGAGTACAGGCCCCATGAACTTAGCACTTCCTAAAGCTCCCATCTCAAGTACTATATGTCCTTGGATTACATGTCCTTGAGAGGACATGGGGTATTATAATAACAGTCATTGGAGTAAACCTGAGTTTGATGGAGCCATCTCCACACATACACACCAGAACCTTGTCTAATCTGATGAGACAATCAATGGTAGCCCAGCTAACGGTGCCTATAGTAGGCTCTAGAGCTTAACCCAACGCAGTTGATTAATTAGCTTGGAGTAGTAGGTGTTCCCAT
The DNA here is from genome assembly GCA_036184795.1 of Tokudaia tokunoshimensis. Classification (NCBI taxonomy): domain Eukaryota; kingdom Metazoa; phylum Chordata; class Mammalia; order Rodentia; family Muridae; genus Tokudaia; species Tokudaia tokunoshimensis. The sequence continues at coordinate 71,045,507 of BTHU01000022.1, read as the reverse complement.
AGATTAGGCTATTCCTCTCTATGTGTATTCACTGACTTCTGTGCATTTTGCATTATTATCTTAGAGAACGTAAATTATCATATTTTCATATATTTTGTATTTATTTTTCTCACCATGGGAGAGGATCAAATAAGAAAACCTGTGAAAATGCTTACCAAAGCAAAGATTCATTGCAAATGATGAACATCCTCAACTTGCTTCTCTTTGTTCTTCCTGATGGTAACATTGTAGCTACATAAAAAAAAGGAGAAAGACAAGGTAAGAGAGAGAGGGGTGTATCCCTAATCCAACAACTGGGAGGCTGAGGAAGTCCGTGAGTTAAAAGAGAGTCTCAAACACAATGAAATCATGTTTTAAAACAGAACAAAAGGGGTAGAAGTGACTCCATTTCCACAAGATCACCTACCCATTCACTTTCACAGTAACCATGCAAGCTTCAGAGCAGCCTTCTCAATAAACCACGGGCCAGAGTTGAGCCATTTCTAAAACCACGCTCATGAAATAGTACATTTGGGGCTCAGCTACTACCCGGCTGACTTCTGCTTTATCCTCTCTTGTTCTCCAGAAAAGTTGTTAATAAAAGTACTTTCATGACACTTCACTATTTTCATCATAAGCAAACAACAAAGGAAGGGACTGGGACTAAATGTTCTACTCAAGGTAGAGCACTTGCCTAGTATATTCAAGGCACTGTGTTTTCTCCCTAGAAATACCCAAAAGTAATGATGCAAAGATTATAGAGGAATTTCTACAGGGCCACGGAGAAGGCAGAGTAGAGTCTGTCCTTTCAGCAGAATTCATGTAGAACTATCTCCATCTTAATCTTCATTTTCAGATATGAAGCACAGTAATGATTTCTGTCTTTTCAATGAATCTGCAGGTGAATGCATATGCTTAGCATATTTGTATATATTATCATGCATAGGCAGCACAGTGTGTTATTATAGCATACAACACATACTAGTAAATTATGTGTATATGTATGTAAAATGATAGATTCTTGCCTAATATCCATAACTATGTAATATATATATATATATATATATATATATGTATATATGTATACTTATATACTTTTATTTCCTCACAATGAAACACCTTATTTTTCTTATTTCTTGGGCATATGTGTGCACATGAGTATAAGTACATGTGTGTATGAAAATGCTCATCACATGTGTATACATGCATGCAAAAGCAAGAGGAAAATCTCAGTTGTCATCTTCAAGAATGTGCCAACCTCACTTGGCCTGGACCTTACCAATTAGGACAGGCTGGTTGGCCAACAGTCCTTGGCATCCTCTTTATTGACCCCCTCAACTAACAATCACATGCTACTACATTTGACATTTCTACATGGGTTCTGGGGTCCAAATTCATGTCCTCTGACTAACTGAGCCTTCCCCCCGCCCCACAGACATTTTATTTTGTGAGTAAATATAGTAGATACAAAAGATTCTTTGGAAACCATACCAATATATTTTACATTTTATGTATTCATATATGTACCAAACTTACCAAAGAAAATTATACAAAGTTTTTATTTTCGTTTGTTAACTTTTTTTAAATTGAGGTAGAACAGATAGTCTATGCATATTTCTGTTGTTGTTTATGAACAGATGCCGGTTTTGAATGTACAGCAGTCCTCTTCCCTCACCCTTCTTAGTACTGAGCTTATAGCCATGAACTGCAGTGTCTAACTAATAACATGTTTTTGAAGATTACTCCCTTCGTGCCATTTTCCCCTATGGTCATAGGGTGATTACTCTGATAATAGCCAGCCCCAGAGTTGAGCTCACCCCTGTGACAGTGGCTTCTCTCTGCACCTGTGTCAGGCAAAATGGAAAAGCTGGAGATGCCAGTGGGGAGCAGCTCATGTGCAGCCTTTGTCCCGATAGATGAGGATGCTCTCAGAGTTAGAGAACATTGGCACAAATTGAAATATAAATGCAAATAGTCTGGGTGCTGTAACTGGTAAAAACAGGCAATAGGAAGATGGTTCTCCATTGTGAACGTATTTTCTGATAGTGGAAATGACACTTGATCTGACATGTGCAGGGTGGTTGGGGTAGCTAGGTAGGAGCAAGCTGGAAATAAGACACTGGGCTGTGAGAAGCACTGTCCTTAGAGGGGCTGTGACGCAACCTACCTCAGAGGAGGGGATAGCCTGACCACAAAAGAAAAAGTGACCAGAGACAACGGCAGGACTCTAGAGAGGAGACTGAAATCTCCTGATGTCTTACAGGTCATTTTATCAGAGCCCTGTAAAAAATACTTCTCTCTCTCTCTCTCTCTCTCTCTCTCTCTCTCTCTCTCTCTCTCACACACACACACACACACACACACACACACACACACACACAGATCAGTGCTGTATATCCTCCTGGGTCACTATCCACCCTGATTTTTGAAATGGGATCTCTCTCTGCACCTAGTACTAGCTCACTAGTTGACTAGACTGAGTGGCCAGTGAACTCTGAGGCAACCCCTGCCCTCTGAGCCCACAGGATGGCAGATGTGTAACATGGTGTCCAGCCTCTTTACATGAGTGGTGGAGATCTGAATTTAGGTCTTCATGCTTTACCGGGCACTTTACCCACTAAACTATCCACCAGGTCCCTATTCTATATTTTACCCTGGAATGAAGAGACTTAATTCCCAAGAAATCATAGCAACTCATATTGAGGACTAGAATGGCATCTTAAGCATATCTCAGATTTCACAAATATCTGCTTCCTGTTTAGGAGAGACTGGTCTTATTGTTATAGAAACAGCAGAACCCTAAATGTTTAAATGTTGACATTTCAGAAGAAGCTTCATTTCTATCTTTAACTAAGAATACCAACCCCACTGGACATGTGGCATCCCCAGATAAAGGATCCATTCCTTTGGCTTTAGGTTTTACACCTATTGATATGCTAAGATGACCCACAGCAATAGCATACAAAAAATCTGTAGATTATACCTCACTATGAATGAATCATTGAATCCTCTCATGGGGAGTTTAGTTCTAGGAGAGACAAAATGGGAAAGCAGTTATGGGAGAGCTGACCCTGGACAATGAGGGGCTCTGTGGAGAAGGGGAAGCAGTTCACACTGTCCATTATCCTTTATTCATCATCTCCCACTGGTAGGAGACCTATGGCATGGGACTCCCAAACACCGGCTGTTGGCTTCATTTCTTCTGCTGGGCTTCAACTCATTGACTCACCCAAGGAGTCACTTTGTCTTACTAACACTGTAAAACCTAAGCTTGGGGCTGGGTAATTTAGTACAGTGGTAGGTAGAGTACTTATCTGCTATGTGCAACACCCTAGATTCTATTCCCAGCAGGAAAAAAAAAAGAGAGAAGTCAACTGGTTCATTTATTTAGTCCATAGCCCTCAACTATAGGTACTCACAAAAACTGAAGCAGGAATTCATTCCCATTGGAATAAAAGGCCAGCTCTAGGTTTACAGGCTCAGCCAGAGGCAGTATAGGCAGGCTGCAGGGAGTGCCAATGTGTGAGGCAAGTGCTGCCTTCCTTGAGCCAGCAGCCTGAGCCAGCACCAAATGCCTTTCCAAGCTGCTAGGAAGGATTAAATCTAGGGAACTCCAACAGAGAAAGATGCAAATATTCCCAGGAACAGGGGCAAATAGGAGTTCCAAATGTCAATTACTAGAAGTCTCCAGAGCCTGGTTAAAAATAGATATGCAGGTTCCTTTGTTCACTTGTCAGGAAGGGTCATCCTATCATATCAGATTCCCATCAACCTCTTATCACCCAAGAGCTGAGTTGTCAACCATTTGCAATTGTTAAGTTTCGGTTAACCCGTCGTCACGGCACCCAAATTAGCACAGAGCCTTTCAATTAAATCCCAAATACCACAGTTTTCAGGTTTCCATAGAACATGCACAAGATAGACACAAAAGAAGCTAAAGATACGTAAGCATTGCCTGACCTGGCTGAGTGTCTTCCCACACACACACACTGTGTGTGTTTGTGCCAGAGCACAGAGGAGGAGAGGGACAGGACTGGGAATAGTCCCAGTTGCCAGCAGGCAGGTTTCTCCAGCCAAGAAGCAGCATGGGTTGAGGACAAAGAGAAGTTACATCCTTTTCATCCATTTGTACTGCCACCCCTCCTTGATAAAGTTCCTCAACTTTCCTCTTTGCTGTGCCCAAGCAATGATGTACAAGTGAAGAAGGTTTAGCCTAAATGACTCATGGACATCTCCTGCTAGAGTACTTCAGTTTGCAGTAGGCTCCAAACTAGACCTCCTAGTTAAAGGAACTGCAGTGCAGATATTCCTAAACAGCAAACCCTCTAAAAGTCAGTTTGATTTGATTGGAGTATTTGGTGCTTGGATTTTTGAGGGGAACAATGGATTTGCTTTCCTAATTAGGCTAAGCTAGTATTATACTTGTATTCTGCTCCGTGAACCCTGCCTGGCTAGAAACAAAACAATGCAGAAGAGGAACAGAAGAGGAAGGGAGGAATCAAATATAGCTGTGACTACCAAAAACCAAGAGAAAGGGGACATAGACACAAAATAAACAATTTACAAAACATCTGAACTCGATTTGATTTTAGAGAGAAGGTTGCTAGAATGCTCTGTGTGTGTATGCATTTATGTGTTATATATGTGTGTGTTATGTATGTATGTATGTGTGTATGTTATATGTGTGTTATGCATATGTGTATTATGTATGTGTGTATGTGTGTGTTAGGCGTGTTTTATATATGTGTATGTGTGTATGTGTATGTTATGTATGTATATGTGTGTGGTGTGCGTGTGTGTATGTCTGTGTGTATCTTTGTGTATCTGTGTGTGTGTGTGTGTGTGTGTGACTGTGTGGAGACCTGGACAAGCATTGGGTATATCTCTCTCTTGTATTACTCTCTACTTCGAGTTTTGAAACATAACTTTTTACTGAACCCGGGTTGACTGGTTGGGCAAAACTGGCTGACCAGTGAATTTCGGGGATCTTCCTCTCTCAGCCTTCCCACTGCTGAGACCACAGGGTGGGGCCTTTAAGGGGGTACTGGGAATCCACACCCAGGTTCTCATGGTAGTTAAGCAAGACTTTTACTGACTGAGGCATCTCCCCAGCCCTAACTTCTCAGAAGACCTTTTCTTCTCACTAGATTAGTCCTTTGTATCTCTTTGTCTGTGAGTATCTGTGGTTTAATCTAGTGTGTCTCCTCCTTCACCTCAATACAAACCACTTCACCCATGTCCCAAGATCCTGGGACATCATAACCAAGCTGTTTATGTCTCTGCGGTGTTTGCTTCTACAAAAAGGCAAGTATTTTAAGAATTAGTCTTAAGAGAAATCAAATCTATTTCTATTGACAGAAGTCCATTTGAACTCAGGTGTTCTAGGGACTGGAATATTATGTGGCTGGTGTGTGTGGGGTTTTTTTTGTTTGTTTGTTTGTTCGGGTTTTTTTTTTTTTTTTTTTGCCAGCTCTGCATAATGTAGTTCACATCTGTAATATCAGCACGGGACTAGTTGACACAGGGAGATCAGAAGTTCAAGGTCATCCTCTGCTACATAGGGAGTTTGAGACCAGCTTGGAGTACATGAAACCTTATCTAAGAAAGGATACTGAGAGATGACCTAGTGGGTAAAGGCTGAGTTTAATCTTTGTAACCCATATAATAGAAGAAATTGTCCACTGACTCCTACAGTGAACATGCTGTTTCAAGCGTGCACACAGAATCAGTATCGCTGAGCTACAGTCCCAGCTCACACCTCTCTCTGATGTCAGCATTATTTATCTGGCCTTTCCCCCCATGTAAGTGGCCTTCCTCCAAATGGGTAAAAGTCAAAGGTCCTACAAAGTCAACTCTGTTAAGAATCACTTATAGGGTTTAGGTCAAGGGGCCAGGCTGCATCAGCAATGCTATCGTCTCCGTTGGGTCCCGGTTGGATTGCTTTAGAGTTGGAAGCCAGTGGGAGGCAGTGCCCTCTAATTGCTCTACCCATGACCTACACTCCCCAAAGAATAACAAACAGCCACCTCATGGTTCTTTCTCTTGCTCAGAATAGATCTAAACTCATCATATGCACGAGCCAGGCTGATTACAGAAGCCGTCACAAGTACTTTTCTTGCCCGGTTACTATAGATGAGGAATCCTAAGTAGTAGGGCCTTAAGTAAATGTCAAAGCACCACACAGCTAGTCCATCATGGAAGAATTGAAAACTAGGAGTGCTGATTGAAAGGCATGAGCGTTCTTCACCTCCTAGTCTGATGACCGACATCTGCCACATCCACACTCATTCCTCTGACATCTGACATCTCCCCCACTGTGGTTCCACTAAGAACACAGAAAGTACTATAGAAACTTCAGCACAGAAGCAGGACTTCCAACCCTCCCAAGGCTCTTAAACATAAAACAGAATGTCTACAAGATATGGAGTGTTTTCAAATAGTTCCATGGATGGTTCTATTGTACAGCCACGGTTGGGGAGCATTCAGCAATTCTTCACAGAGGGTAGATTAGGAGAGAATGTTATAAAATGATGAGCAGGAAACACACAAGCATTAGGCTCTCAGTTCTACTATTACTCCTACATAGATAAGGGAAAATCTCATAAAAGTAAGTTGGGCCTCCTGATTCCGGAAAAGATAATATATTTGGCAATGTAGAAGCTTAGTAGACTGGAGGTTAAGAAGGAACATATGTGAGGATCTGGGAAGCTCTCAGTAAGTTAAGTGCTTGCTACACAAGCACGGGATCTGAATTCAGATCCCAGGCATCCAATGATAGAAAAAGCCAAGCCTGATGCCACACATCTCTAAGCCCAGGACTGGGCTAAAAGGCAGGCAGATCCCCAGGGCTCACTGGTCAACCAGTGTAGCCCAAAACACAAGCTTTGACTCCAGTAGAAAAACCCTATCTCAAAAGAGTAAGATAACAATAGAAGCAGAAACCTGAAGTCAACATCTGGCACACACACACACACACACACACACACACACATACACGAGTGTACCTGTACACACATGTTCACACATTAATTCTGATGGACACACACAGTGAACATATATGAATCCCTTCTGCCTCAAGATCTGCAATTTTGCTAAGAAAAAACAAATTTCTAATAATGAGAAATGGTAACTATTAAAATAGCCTTTACCTCTATCCCTCATGCTGCCTTTACAGTACAGTCCGGTGCTCTTGCTTCAAGACTCCTTAAGCCAGATCATTATTAGAAACCCCTGCAGTCCCAATGCCATTTATGAGCAGAGATCTAATGTGTGAGTCCTAGAGTGAGATTTCTGATTACTAAGACTTCATTATCTTTATGAAACAAGTGGCAATACATATGGGCAAGTTTTATCATAGGCTGTTAAATCCGAGCCACCATTGTCAAAATAAATGGAGGAGGCATATTGTGTGATTTGCTTTCCCTAGTATCTTTTTTTTTTTCTGTCTGTTTGCATATCCACTCATCTGCAAAATTTGGTAATTCACAATGGGTCCCTCTGTCATTAGTCTGAATTAGGAAGTTCCCACTGTATTTTAAGAAATCAAATTGAAGTCCTCAGGAGGTTGAAATGCTTGAAATTATCTAAATGATTTTCATTATCATAGCTCAGATTTTTATTAAACATGTTATTACTTTTCAGAATTAATGAACAATAATATAATAATTAATAATCAAACATACATCAAAGGGTACTTCATCTCAAACTTCAAAATTAAATGGCTGATGATCAGGGCCCGTGGCAGGGCAAAGCAGATGTTAGTCTCTGTGTTTCTTATAAATTGGGGGTTTGGTTTGTTTGGTTGGTTGGTTCGTTGGTTTTGGTTTTGTTGTAAGTTGTGTGTGGCGGTTTACACTACTATTCCAGCATTCAGAAAACTGAGACAAGAGAATTCCCACTAGTTCAAATCTAACCTGGGCTCTATAGTGTGTTCTTGGTAAACCTGGGCTACTATGACTCAAGCACATAACAGAATGCTTTTTCTTTAATTTTTCTATTTATTTATTTCATCATTAGTTCATTTGATTGCAGTGTGTGTGGTTTTGGGAACTGAACCCAGGGCTTTGTGCATGGAGAGCAAGTACTCGACCACTGAGCTCCGCCCTCATCTCTATAGATCTTTAGCTAGACCCTTGGAGTTCAGGGGCCCCCTAGGCTCTCTCTCCACACCTCACTGCCTGTCCACACTTGTCTCATAAATCATGATTGTCAGGACTCAAAATAGAAACAGAAATGTTCCCCATAACCAGAGTCTATAATGTCAAGAGAGTGCCGGCATTCTCGGCTTCCCGCCCGCCTCCAGATGGCTAAGCAAGACACGAAGACCCAAACATAAGAATCTCTCCCCTTCATTTTGTCCAGTTCCCGTCCTTTTCCAGTATCTTCTACAGATAAACACTTGAACTCAAGTACGTGAAGTGCTCGTATTGTCGGAACGGGGAAGTTCCATTTTCTCCTCATTTCTCTGTGGTTCAGCAGGCATCTTCTCTGTCTCTATGGAGTTAGTAAGCTCAGGTTCAGACCTCCAGAGTGATGGGATAACTCTTAGAGCATTTGCATTTAAAACATTGGGGTCTGCATTGCAAAATGAAAGGCTGTGTTTGAACTTCAAGGGAAAGGAGGGAGGAATAGTAGGGTAGGGTGAAGAGGGTCCACTAAAAATTATGCACAAAAGTTGAAAATGTAGCCTTAAACTTCCCACTTAGTAACTTGGTACTTGGGGAAGCAGAAGCCCTTTAACCAGATGGGTGTCAGACAGTGTCAGGCATTCCCCCAAGAGGTTCTTAGCCTCTTTCTCTCTCTCTCTCTCTCTCTCTCTCTCTCTCTCTCTCTCTCTCTCTCTCTCTCTCTCTCTGTGTGTGTGTGTGTGTGTGTGTCTATGTCTCTCTCTGTCTCTGTCTCTCTCTGTGTCTCTCTGTGTGTGTGTTTGTGTGTCTCTGTCTCTGTCTCTCTCTCTGTCACTCTGTCTCTCTCTCTGTCTCTCTCTCTCTCTGTCTCTCTCTCTCTCTCTCACTCACTCGCTCTCTCTCGCTCACACACACACACACACACACACACACACAAACACACACACACACATCAGGATAGTCAGTTTTTCAATTTGTTATAAGTTTGGATGATAATATATCCCATTTTATGCTCACTATGAGACACCCTGAAGCTTAGGGTCCTGTTTTCAGGAAGCCAACCTTGTGCCAGGGTCCCTTCTCCATCTACTTTGCCTGGTACATTTCATTTACTTCAAAGGAGAAACTCAGCAATCTCTGTTTCAGGAGTGAGCGGGTACATAAGGGATTGACTACACCCTTCAATCACTGAGGTGGGTTTTGCAATATTTTCACTCCCTATCATATCCTACTCCTGGCTCCAGTTGAGTTCCTGCTCTAAAAAAAAATCTACTTGACCCTCTTCTGTTCGCTCCTCACCCAGAGTGCATGCTACGTGAAGCCTTATACCTTCAGCACACAGAACGAGAAGTGGCAGAGAAGATCCGCTCGATAGAATACAGGAGAATCCACAGGACCTAGTCATATAAAATGGACAGCAAGACCTGGAATTTTTCCAAGAACCAAATAGGGGCAACAAATAGAAATAACAGTGGAGAAGGCTCAGTGCTTAAGAACACATACCATATTTTCTCTCACAGAAGAACAGAATCCAATTCTCAGCACCTATATTGGATGGCTCATACCCACATATGACTCCAACTCCAGTGTGGATCCAAGGCCTTCTTCTGGCTTCTGTGGGCACACACATACACACATATACACAAACACAGAACACTGTTGGTGATGGAGAAAGAGAAAGGATGGGAGCCTTTGTCATTGGGGGATTGAGGGAAACCAGGGACACTGGCACTGACCTCATAAACAGTGTGCTAGACTGTATGACCTCAGCAAATATTGTGCAGTTTCACCCAAATGTGAAGCCAGTTTTGCTATTACAAAAGGTAGTCAGTATATGCCCATTTTGTTAGTCTGCTTATATTTAAGGAGTGAATTATCTCTCTTGTTCATTGATCTATATATTTAGTTCAGTCAATTCTCAAAGGTTTAGAAACCTAAGGGTAATTATAATTATCTATGTCTGTGTTGACATTTGCAACATGGTCTAATCCTTAGTTATCTATGTCTTAGTAATCTATTCCCTTGTCCCTTTTAGCAACATGATCTAATCCTTACTTCTAATCCTATCTAAATTTAAGTATATTCAGACCAGAAAAAGGAACAGCCATGGTCCTAACACCTCCCGCTGTAGAGAGTGGACTCTGTATATATTATTAATGTAAGTTGTGGTGGATCTATGATACTCCATTAGTTAGAGGCAGCTAGCAGATTCATGTAAATGGACGTATTGGGAGATCATGTGCGGCACATGTCTTTGGGGCACAGAGCAAAATCGAAGTGCATAGAGGAGGGTAGATTATGAATAAAAAGCATCCTTTCCTAGAGTACATCCCAAAAGCCCAGTTTGTGAACTGAGATGCATTGTATCATCTAAAGATACTAACATGAACATATATGTTAAATCTCAGAACCACAAGGCATCCTGCTTAACCAGTGAGGAAACTTAGACTCTAGAAGCCTTTGATATTAAAAGTGTCACATGGGAGACATTGATGCTGTTGCTACTCAGACTAATTGATTGATGTATGGCTGGTACCTTAAGACACAAGACAAAGGCCTTAAATTATACAGCAGGAGTAAAGGCAAAGGACAGACTTGGCACACATAAAACACCTTTAACTTGAAGCCTATCAGAGATAGTATCAATATATAAAACAAATAGAAAGGAAGCGAGTATTCATTATGGGCTTCATTATATGAAAAGATTATATAGTATTCCATTTTTTTCTTTTAGTTATTTTTCTTGTTTTCCTCTCTTTTTAATAACTACATTTTATTTGGGGGTCTTACCTAGGATCCCAGATTTTAAAAAAAAAAGATGTTACCAAGCCCAGAATAAATGTCTATATACATGATTAAAATTATAAGCTGAGGATAATTGATAATGTATAAACTTGGCATAGTGGCTCATGCTTGCCATTCCAGCACTTGAGAGACTGAAGCAAGAGGGCCAGGGGTTCAAAGCCAGCTTTGTATATCAAGGGTGGCCTGTATCACACAAGAGCCTGGTTTAAACAAACTAAAATAAACCAAAAAACCGACAGTTTTAGACAAAACAAATAGAAGAACAAAAATTATGCTCAAGTTGAGAAACACTGACCCTGTTATTGTGTTATTTACTTTGACCCTTCCAAACACACACACACACACACACACACACACACACACACACACACAAATGCGTGCACGAATGCACACACTCATGCACTCAGATACTATAATTTTATGTGAGAAAATGAAGCCACCATTATAAAAGCTATAAAAGCAAAGGCTATTTCTGGCTCATGGTCTTTGAGCCACCTACCCTTGCAAGGTGTTATGTGTGCAATATGTGTTTCATAAATACTCAGATATGGGAAGGATGATGGTGACAACAACCTTTGCCAAATGCCAATTACAGGACATCCAGTCAAGTCTTCATGGGTCAATACATCAGCAGAAAAGAAGCAGCAAACGGAATTAAAATAATGTATCTGTTTGTTCATTGTTAATGGCTGCTATGAATTTGAATTAGGCCAGTAATTGCTTCCCTGATATGAGAGCAAAATGCCAAGGTAAAGACCGTAATTAACATTCTGAAAGAATGGAAGCCCCCGGTGCGAGACTCCTCTGAAAAGAATGCTCCATCCTCTTTAGCAACTCCTTTCTAATTTTCTAGCAAATTTTGATTTCCAAACCCACGATTTTATTGGTTTTATTGGCGGTAGTCTCCATCTTTCTTCCACTAATTCTTGTTTTTTTTTTTTTTTCAATATATTTGAAACTATAAATATAATTTAAATCCATGCCTTCTGAAGTCACATATAGCGATAAGAGATGGGCAGCCATACAGTTGTCAATGAGCACCTTTTTTTTTTAATTTAATTTAATTTTATTTTTTTAATTTACATTCCAAATCACTTCCCCTTTCCCGTTTCCTCCCTCCCCGAAAGTCCCATAAGCCCCCTTCCCTCCCTCTTTTCTCCGTTCAACCCCCTCTCATTCTTGTTTTAACCAGTGCTCAGAAGCTCACAATTGCCTTGTGTTTTACAAATGAAAAAAAGTTAGTTCTGGACAGTAACTTCCCACCCAGCATACACTTATGAGAATCTTGATGAGCATACACTAAAGACCCCTGAGGTGCTCAGTTTTTAAAGTAATACTAATTGTCCAAGCTACTCTGCAGTGACAAGAAAATGAGAATGTGACCTTTCTGCATGTCTGGTCATTATTTATCAAGAGCTGGACAGGGTAATTACTCAAGCTCTTCATAGCAGAGGAAATCAACTGACTTGGTTCCATCCTTAAGAAATGATGGTAATTGAGATAAATCTTTAATACGAAACACTTACTTTTCTCAAACATTCTCAGTCAGTGCTCCCCTTCTTTCTCTGGCTAGGCCTGTGATCCAGGAGCATCATCCATTTCTGTACCACCTAATCTATGGAAAGATCTATCTCCCCAGGAGAAACAGATCCCTTGGTGCTTGGGGAAGAGAGCAAGAATATTCATTTTGTCTGTTCCCTTCCTGGTGGCCCCTTGCTCTGTTATTGGTTACCTGAGCCCAGAGAGATGTTTTGAACTCATAAATAAAAGAGTCTTAACCACCACATTTGTACAATAACACTATGCCTACATTTTACTTTATAAAAACTAGGTGTTTTTCTTCCTTTTCTCCCTCTTATTCACCTTCCTTCCTTCTTTACCCTCTTCTTTCTTTCTCTCCCCTTTTGTCCTTTTTGAGGGAGGGTCAGGGTCTTACTATGTAGACCTTCAACTCAAAATTCTCCTGCTTCAATCTCTCCAGTGCTAAGATAAGAGACAAAGACTACCACATTCATCTGAAAAAATGTTTTAAGAGTCAAATATGAAAACAGTTTTCATCACAAAGGCATGGAACCCAAACTTAATACAGAAAGAGGAAACCACATTTCTCACATTGACATTTGTAGGTGGGCTGTTGCAGTAATAAAGTCATTACCATCATAAAGTGAAGGTAAGGAGATGGGTTTATAGATAGAGATCCATCATCTGAGAGTAATTGGCGTCCATATAAAAATATCCTAAGAGTAAGACTTTATGGCACCAACTAAAAATAATTAATTATAGGCAATTAGTTCCATTGGTGAGTGTTGCTTATTTGAAAAATATATATTCAACAATATGTGCTTATTTGTACTGCCTTTTTCAAAGCATTACTGAATGTAACTGAAGAATACATTTGATCTGATATTATGATTAAGGAACAAATTGTTTAGATGAAAACCAATTGCTCCAGGTACCCACAACCTGGTGAGCTTAATATTTGATTGTTTTTTGTTTTTCGTTGTTTCTCTCTTGGAATGGCTGTAAAATGCTCTATTTTGTCTCACAGCAGTATGGGTTCCATCTGCAGGATCAGTGACAGGCAGAAACTTCATGAGAGAAGCTAAAGTGAGCTAATGGGGCCACTAGAAGTCTGGGAGCGTCTCTGTGCACCCCTAATGGAATCCAATTCTTAAGTTCTTTTTTTCTAAAGTGAAACAAATTCCATAAAACTGAAACATCGACATTGCTTGTATAGGTGTAATAGAAAAGAATAAACCAACCTAATCATGCTCCTTACCCGTTTTAGAGTGAATATGAAGACTAGAATTGACCGTGCCTCTGGAGGGCAATGTATGAACCTCACCCACTCAACACTGCTTTTGAAGTGAAAGAATTCTGTTCCAGGGGGTAGGAGTGGCCTGTATGCTATGAGGGAGTTTACAGCATCCTTGGCCTCTATTAGCCACCCACAGCTATAGCCTCTTAACGTTAGGAAGCAGGTGGTGTTTTGTTTTGTTCTGTTTGTCTCTAGATATTGCCCAGTGTCCCCCAGGGAGGCAAAATCACTTTCATACCCATTGAGAACATTACTTTCTGCGGGCACCTAAGACACCACAAGGTGGGTGAGATGTTACAGACTGTGAAATAATACTGGTTGGTTTTCTTTCTGACTCACAGTAATATCGAAAGTCTTGCTTGGCATTGAAAGTTCACTGCCAAGCTTCCCAAGCAAAGGTGACTTGGAGCAATGGTCCCAACTTACACAACAGAGGGTACATATAAGGACTAACTACACGACTCACAAAAATAAAGGGAGGGGAAGTGAATGTATAGACCCTATTACTGCTTTATGCCAAACTCTGCTTATCTCTGGATTTGTAAGGAATAGACTTTCAGGAGGGATACAAAGTTCGACCCATCCACAAATAGCCCAACATAACATATGTATATATGTGTATATGTATGTATGTATGTATGTATGTATGTATATATATATATATGTTTTGGGGAGATTTTATGGCTTTCATTTAGATAGAAAAATAAATGGATGGATGGATGGAGGGAGAGAGAGAGAGAGAGAGGATGGATAGAGACAGATGATAGAGATATCAACAGCTGCAGCTGGATTATTAGACAGCAGGCACCTTAGGTGGGTTTCTTCTATTGTGTAGATTACATATAGACAGTTGCCTCTACATGTAATATAGAAGAAACCCACTTAATCGTCCTGCTGTCTAATGAGTCAGCTTCCTCGCCTCCCTTCACAACAGCAGTAGCTATGCTGAGAATAAGAGATGACCCTGAATTTTCTTTCAGTGATAATGATTTATGAATTGATCAGGTGAACTCCTCTTTTGAGATAGCTCAAATCCTTGGATGGCTTGCAATTCTATTTCTATAGAATTGAGAACCTCTAAAAGCCGGTAATTTCAGAATTCTTATACAGTTTAATCAAGGACAGCAAAATACTCAAAGAAAGCATGTGTCAAAGCTTTGAGAACAATGAGACACATTTAAGAGAATAGGTTATGTTTAGACAGTGACCATAAGTGTAACCCCTCAAAATATCCAACATCTTTTGGCCATTAGGAAATATGAAATTCCCCCCAAGAATAGCACTTCAAATTGAGACAATTTTCTAAAGCTGATCTTTCTTTAACTTTTATGCAATTATCATTCTGTTTAGAATGGCTTAACTGTTGCCAACCTCATCAGCATTAGCCTTGGTAAAAGAAATTTTGTCTGGAAAAAGTAAAGAAAGCACATAGTATAATTACTAATATTGACCCAGAATATAAGACAGGATGGTAGCTGAATTACAACTAATTAGAAAAAGACCATCAGAATTACAGAGTTCTCATGGGGAGACAAGTTCAGCTTCAAGAGGAAAAAGATAGTGTGAACAAGGAAAAAAAATACCACAGGCTCATCTTTGCATCTTCCCACAGTTTGGCAATTAAATGAGATTCATACCAATTGAGCTCAAGGGTGCCCATGAGCTGACACAGTAAAAGGAGGTTATATATGCCCCTATGATGCAATGACAGATTTATACTCATCTCTGTGCTCAGAAAGGCAGGAGGGTTTTGATGGATACCTTATATGGAATATCTTTTAATCACAGGGAAAATAACATTCACCAAGTATTAAAGTAGAGATGTTCCACTGCTTCCTTTGGCATACGCACGCCTGCAGTTTAATTGACAGATAATTGTGTTGGCAGATCTGCAAGGTACTGTCTATTGGCTCAGTACCTCAAGCAGGCATGCACATTTAAGAAGCCTTATATCTTTAAATCAAAATCTAGTTTACTGCAGATAGTTCCTATTACTAGGATTTTTCTGACTTACAAAAGACCCACCATTGGATAACTTAAGAGAGCACTCTTTATTTCTGTTAATCTGTGTATATATGTGTATGGTGGGGTATGTCGTATAAGGTGTATTCTAGAGATATGGCAAGGGGGATGTGCATGTTCCCATGGATGTTTGGGACTTCATGTGTCCTCACATTCATTCTGAGGCCCAAAGTTGAGGTCTGGAGTCTTTCTCCATAACTCTCAATTCACTAAAGCAGCATCTCTCAGTAGACCTGGAGTGTGCCAATCCTGGTTCATTTGGGTAGCAAGTTTGCACTAGGAATCCACATCTTCACTTCCTGTATTCTGGAATGAGTCAGCTACCATCCTCGCTGAGCTTTTCCATGGGTTCTGGGGATCTGAACTCTAGTCCTAACATGTGCATATCAAGTATTGTCACCACTGAGCCACCTCCTAGCCCTACTTCAATTTTTTAAGTGTTTTGTTAGAGAGTATTATGGGATCTGAGTGACAGAAAGAATTAGCTTTAAAATTAAAGTTCTTCTAGAAGCCATTGCCAATTGGAGAGCTTTCAGAAATAAAAATAAAACATCTCTGAGATCACTAAGCAAGTCAATAGTGAGTCGGTTAACATTTTCAGAATTTTGTGGATCATATTAAAGAATAGAACCATGATACAAAGCAGGATATTGGCAGTTAATGTAGTTCATCAAAAGCTATGAAGGAAAGAAAATGGACTGTTAGCTTTTCCAATAGCTGGGAACGGGGAGGAATAATCCAGTTCTGAGGTGGGGCGATGGCTCAGTGGGTAAGAGCACTTGGCCTATGACTGGAGTATTGGTGCCCTGAAAGAATTTAGAAACAGGTCATAGTAGGGCAGGTGTCTGTAATCTTTAGCACCCCTGACTGGAAAGCAGACAAAAGGCATGGAAGCCTTGGAGCCATTTAGCAAGACTTATCCAGCTGCAAAGAAACATATTCTTGAGCACATACAAATATCATATATCATACAGTACCTGAAAATATCTTTCTCAAGCTTCATTATTCTATGACTTTAGAATTGAAAGAAACAATCATGGTCATATTTCTTTTGGTCAATCTGTCAGAAGACATGGCCTATTCAAATGGTGTAAATCATTTGAGTATTGTCTATGAAACCAAAGTGACCTGATGCACTGTCCTGAATCTCTTAGTTACAAGTTAGTTTTGTTCCCACTGTGTAACCATCCATTTTCCCATCTGTACAATGGAGCAGTTTATTTTACTTATTTACTTCTCACAAGGATAACAATATGTCAGGCATCCGAAAACCCAATAAGAAGCACACATAGCACCAGACTGCCAGGAATGCACAGTTTAACACTGGCACATGATTTCAACTTATAAGTATCATGGTCAGGAATATATGACATGGTGTCCATGAAAAATTGAACTGTTTTTATGTCCTATTTAGGATAAAGATTTACAACCTCTGCCATGTGACTTGTACTGTTTACATTGATATTATTCTGTTATGATCAAAACAGTTATCATTCCTCATTCCCTAGTAAGATTCTGTTGAAATTGAAACCATATGAAAGGATCCCAGATATTTCCAGGTGGTTTTCATTGGAGGATATGATGCTTAATCTTCATTTTCAACCTGATGGGATTTAGACTCACCAAGGAAACATATCTCAGGATGTCTCAAGAAAGGTTTAACTCAAGAAGGAAGACACCTTCCTTCTTCCACAGAGGCATCACCACCTCCATGGGCTATATAGTTACACCCTGGGTACAACAAAAGAAAGCAAGTTTAATACTGGCATTCCACACCCTCTGCTTCATGGCTCCAGATGTAATGTGACCACTGCCATACATACCTTTCCTTCCATGGTGGACTCTGGCCTCGAACTATGAGTCAAAGAAACCCTTGCTTACGTTGTTTCTGACAAGCATTTTGTTACAGCAACTAGAGAAATAACTAATACAGTGTTGCACAGACAGGATCATGAGTCCTTCCTCACATCAGCATTCAAAGTAGGTAGGGTACTCTCTGGAAGACTCAGGTCAGATAATTCTTGGAACTTTTAAAACATAATCCACATTATATTAAAAAATATTGAAAGCAATCATCTAGAAATCAGCTTATTTCATTTGTTGAAATGTAACTATAAAATCGAGTTAGTGCTCCCTACAGTTTATGGTCAGGCTCCTCCAGCTGTTTCCATTCTAACTCCAGGTACTGACTGTGACTAAGTATCAGAAGGAAAAACAATCCATTGCAACCCCAGCAATGGCCAAGACTGCTTGAACATTTCCTCTTCACCGCAACAGGCTTTGTGTTTGTTTTTTTAT
Source organism: Tokudaia tokunoshimensis (assembly GCA_036184795.1). Classification (NCBI taxonomy): domain Eukaryota; kingdom Metazoa; phylum Chordata; class Mammalia; order Rodentia; family Muridae; genus Tokudaia; species Tokudaia tokunoshimensis. Next base: position 71,027,459 of record BTHU01000022.1, on the reverse strand, counting down.
CACCATGCCCAAAGTATGTGCCTAAATTTTTTAGCCCAGGAGCTCTAATTGCGCCTAACATACCTAATCAATACAGTAAAAGGCTCCCATGAGTTCAAAAAGTGATAGATCTCAGATGTCTAACAGTTGAGGTGCTCACAGGGGCCTGTGAATCACAGTTTTTATCAGGGACTCGGTGGGATCATAATGTGTTCTTTCAATCTGTATGAAGACAGTAGCGGGAAACTATTTTATAGATTTCTTGGTAATCTGAGCTGATACTCTACCTGTTACAGGACTTTTTCAATAAAATAGAAACACAGCAGGATAAAAAAGATACAAATGGTGATTTTTATAGCAGTCAATAAAACCATGACTCTTATAGTAATGGAAAATTTGTTCATGAATTGTGAAGTATCCGTGGCTCAGTTGGTGTGGTAATAAAATAATTTGTGCCTTGCCACTGGAACTTTCTTTACCGTGCTAGCGTGTACTTTTAATTTACCAGTCTCTCTTCTCCTTGGAGGAGAAGTGTCTCTAAAGGCTGTGAAACTTATTAAGAAAATAATGCATCTTAGTCAAATACCGACACCTAATCAAAACAACCTCCTGAATGGCTTTTTAAACTACTTCATAGGCCATTACTTTTATTCATAAAGGAATTTTTCAGACCATTATATGAAAAAAATTTATATTTAGTTCTCTCATAAAAATGGAGATGGAACAATTTATGTATAAAATAGTTAACCTCCTGCTTCCTGAACAAAGAGACATGGCTTTCCTCTCAGTGGTCATGTCATGATTTGACCTACAGGAAATAAAACTCACCAGGAAAAGAAGAGATCAATGTATCCATATTCTATGGGATTATTTAAATGGCCAAAAGTAAGCACCAAAGAGATGTAAGCAGGAGTCAGCTGAGGGAAGAGAACAGGAACCATTAGATTGATGCTCTACTTGACCTAGAAATATTTCTTTTTCATCCAGATTGTTTTCAAATCCTCTCAAAGAGGAATACTATTCTCCAAATGTCTGTTAGTGTCTTTGTGAATATTTATTCCCTAGGACAACTTTCTTCACCCCACTTTACCCCAGTGTTCCTCAATTATAATAAATAATTAAAATAATGGCAGAATTCTACTTCCAGGTGAGATTATATTGTCAAATTTATGAACTATAATTTTTCTACTTGATGACAAGATATATTCATTTAAATTATATAACTTCATATTTGGAGTTGAAAACAAATCGAAAAGATAATTATTATCTCTGAAATACAGAAAATGAAATCTTGAAGGGAAAAGTTATCTGTAAATGATTTCTGGTTCAACCACCCATCCAATTTTTCAGTTACCAGAAGTTTGAACCAACACATCCAAGAGCTATACGTGATTGTGAATTGTTGTTATAATCTCTTTGGGGGTCAATATAATCAACTCCTGTGATGCCATTTTATAAGAAAATATTCTGCCATGCATCTTTGGAGGTTTTAGTTCAGTTTGGTCATCCCCAATGACTGTAGGTATGTTGGAATGAATCTGTGGAGTGGAGGTTATGTCAAAGTTAGCTCCCCACATCCCTGGCCCTGTGACCAGAATGCAAGAGTCAGAGAGAAAAGAACCTTGTGACCTCAATGATCTGGAGATCTCTCTCACACTAAGCCCTGTCTCTTAAAGTCCCCACTCCACCTCTCAAAAGTGAAGATCTGTAGAAAAATGAAGAAGTCTTAAGAAGACACTTAAGATTCAAGCTACCAGATACTGACTTCTTTATGGAAAGCAAAGAAACACTAGGGGCAGTATGACTATCCCTGAAGAGACATGAACAAACAGAAATTCATCCAGATAGAACACTGACACAGACCAAAGGAACGAATCTACCCAAGCTCAGCTTTAAAAAGCTGAGGAGTTTATCAGGATTAGTACAGAAACACAGGTGAGGGGAGTCACACCCACGGCAGTAGCATCATCGAAAAACCAAAGTCTTCCCCAGAAGGGGTGACTCACAAAAGCTGCATTTCTAAGCTCCCTGCACATCTTTTAGGCAGCCTGGCCAAAAGGAGAGTCTTTTCTCCCCTTTCCCTTCCCAGAAATGTATTATTACTACTTTTATAATCTTACAGAGTGGAACCTTACAACTCGCTGAGCCTGTGACTTTCATTGGCTTCCTGAGCCTTGTATGTTCAGTTAGCTTCCTGAATTTTGTGTTTCCCTCCTCTCTCTAGTAGGCGAATGTTTCAGTTCAAAGAGAAATCACAAAACACCCAAAGCATCAGTCACTTTCTTGTCACCTTGACAGAAGAGCTGACAAGAGGAAAGTTAAAGGAGCAACTATTTCTTTGAGCTTGTGGTTAGAGGGACAGAGTTCTTCAGGTGAGAAAGACATGGCTACCAAGCCTGGATTCCTCACATCCTCACATTCTCCAGTGTGAGGAGACAGAGAGAACCAGAAACATAGCTAGGTTATAAATGTGAAGACCTGAGTGTCATAACAGACCAACTCTAACCAGGTTCCATCTCCCCAGTCTTACTGAAAACCAAGCATTCATATCTCACATCTAAACTGTAACAACCAGCAAATTTACACAGAGGACACATCTGTTTTTTCCACTCCTTTATCCTTTCGGTGTCTCCCATGAAAATATACCTGGGACTTCTTGCCAACCGCTTCTGAGTGATAGGAAAGCAGTGACCACCCAGCTCCATAGATCACAAAGGTGCCTCCAGCAATGGCCTTGTACTGCAGAGTGCTAATCAGTAGCACAGTCCTGTGAGGCTGGTCTGCCCATCTCTTGTGTGGGGCTAGCCAGTGTAGTTTATTGCTCAGATCCAACACTCGGAGAGAATAACATCAGAGTCTTGTATTCCAGTTTATAGTGTCTGCAGGACCCTAAAGAGCTGATGGGAACAGTTCTACTTACCGTGTTTGTACAACTAACACACTGTGGGTAGCACAGAGTATCTTGCTTAAGGCACAAAGTCTCGTACAGGAAGGCAGTGGCTTTCTGCTCAGGTTAAAGAAAAATATAAAACGGGTGTTTTCAAGATTTACCATATTCGTGCTAGCTAGTTTTCTTTTACTGTGGCTGGAATACCTGGAAACAAACACAAAAGGGGATGGGGGACTTGGTTTGGTTCATAATTTGAGAGGTTAATCCATTATGCTGGGGAGAATTCAGCAGAAAAGATGGGAGACAGAATGGAGCAGTAAACAGGAAGGAGCCCCAGGCCTGGATTGAACGTTCACGGGTGGTAGGCGTCTAAGTAGCTCTCACCTTCCAGAGTTCCATCTCCTAATAGGTTATTCAAATTTTGAATCGTTCAGTAAATTAAACCATTTGGTCTCATATCTAATCTTCTCTAGGAACACCCTGGAAGGCACACTCAGAACTATGCTAATCTTCCTAGGTGCTTCTCAGTCCAGTCCAGTTAGTATTCAAGGTCAAACATAGATATTTCTGCTGAAGAATTAGCTCCTCTAGGTGTCACACTGAAGCCTGCTGAAGCCAGGATAAATTAAGTCGCTGACCACAACCTATGCAGGTTTGAGTGGCACAGAAGCTGGGTGGCAGAGACCTTGAAGGAAATTAGCAGTGGGGTGACTTGATACATCATAGCGTGGAGTTTATATTGACTGATTTTGCTTAAAACAGTCAAGAAAGGCAAGAAAGATATCTTGGTGGGTAAAAATGCCCAGAGGGAACAGAGGAAGACCTAAATTCAGATCTCCAGAATCCACAGATAAAGTAATGAATGGCAGAATTCACCTATAACCCAGTACTGAGAGTGGGGATGAGTATACACGTGGACCCCTGGAGCTCATTGGCCAGCCAGTCTAGCTAAATCTATAGGCTTTGGGATCAATGGGAGACCCTGTGTCAAAAAACAAAATGTGGAGAGCAATTGGGGAAAGATTTGTGGCTGGTCTCTCACCTGCACATGTACATATATGTACATACACCCACCTGCCTCTGCCCTCTCCAACACACAGGCAGGCACGCACGAATGTATGCACATACCCGCAAGCAGATCATTTTGGAGATAAGAATGTTACATGTCTCGTTGAGGTTCACCAATTTAACTTTACGCAATGTAACTCGTACTAAGCACCAGGTCCCCAGTTTCACCTAGATCCAAGTCAACCTGATAAACATTGGTTAGCGATAGTTGCCTGCAATCTGGCCAGGCTCCTGCCTGAGCTGAGGTTGCAAACCTAGTTTTACTCTCCCCCTCCACAATTAAATTCAGCAATCATGCATAATAAAATAAGCAGAAATAAAAATCTTAGGATAGCCTGTTGGGGAAAAACAATGAATGCAAATCCTGAAAGTATCATTTACAACCCCACTGGATGCAAAAACAAAATGTTCTGCCTGGTAACACAGATTAATAAAATAATTAAGCCATGTTAGACAGGTAAATGGTTTAGTCAATTTAGTGTGGGTAAAGCGTTCTTATGCAGCTTGCAACTTCTGCTTGGAGACTATAAACATTTGCATTTTATGAGTTTTTAAAAGCATACCTTATTTTAAATGCAAAACCTGAATGTCACACACAACCACACTTAATGGAAAGTTATTTCCATGCCATTTGGGGACAGCAGCCCAATGCTGGGTTTGGGCAGAGATTTTCAAATAGGCTGAGGTCAACTTTTAAAAGTAGCCAAATAGATCTAGCTTGAAATATTAATCATTTGTTTACCTGTTCTTAATGCATTTTACCCCTGTTACTCTACACTGAAATATCACTTGGAGTTTAATAGCAATCTATACCTACCCATCAAATATTTAGTATCTGTTTAGGAAAAGTAATTGGTAAAACTCCAAGCTACTATTTGTTCTCTTTGATTAATGTTTACCAAGTAGAAGTTTTGGGATAAAATAATGCACCAGTACTTGGTACCTGTTAATGTTCCCTCTCTTGTCAGTAACAATACGCCATCATTCACCTGATCGTTTCTTGAAAATAAAGTGTGATTATATTCTTAAATTAAACCTTAGCTCCTATAAGGAATTTGCATTTCCTTTGGTCCACAGAACTATCAACTTATAAAAATCTCTACTCTATAAACTCAAGGTATACTGACTTCCACGATGCAGTTGCTTTCTCTGGTGGCTTGCTAAGCCCAGGTGGTTATAGCAAGTTGAGGGTTCAAAAGGCAGCCTTCCCCACGTGGCTTCCTTGTGATGGCATGACCTCAGGGCACAGTTTTAATGTCTGTAGGAAGCATGCTTTTGAGCATGCACTGTGAATTTGGGGTCTGAAGAATGAATGAGCCTAAGTTGAGAGTCATGAAGGCCACACCCTCCAATGCAATGGGCTGTGTCAGTGTCTCCTCAAGGCACAGCGGCAGGACTTCTTAAACATTCTCCACTTGTGACCCTTTTCATACAACCCCATGTATATAGTATAGAAAAGAAGCATGTCAATCAAACATTGATAGAAAAATCATAAAGACGTTTATTTTAAAACAATTTCTTAAAATGCATTTGAACTTATTTATTAAAGATGAAAGCATATTAGCATATTAATGAGGTACATGTGCTGTTTATTTTAGACAAAGAATGAAATCTTGGCTGAATATCTGATACTGCAGGAAGCAGAGCATCTTTAAAGATTTTCTGAGTTCACTGATATATTTAACTTACTGTCATTAATTCTGTAAACATCACTTCATGTAAATAACATAGTACAAAATGATAGAGGTATTGGGAATTCTGTTCTATTCCCAAGTCAAAATTCATTTCATCTTTTTCTTCTGAAATTCAAGTCAGAAATTCAAAACAGAACATTTTAAAATCAAACTTTCTAATGAGAATTGATAGTAGGGAAATATTAAAACTCTGTGTTTTATATCATTAAACTATGGTACAGAAAATCTTTTATGTACATGAGAAGCCCAGGGTTGGAGCAGACCAGAGTGTGGAGTCAGGACTGAGGAGTTTCAGCCGGTGTTCACTGATTCCTGTGAGAGCAGTCACAGTGCTCAGTACGCCTGTGGGACTTCAGAACCCAGACTGCAGTGAGGTTCCAGGATACAGCATGGCCAAGAGCTACAGAAAACACCTCAGGTCCATCATGTGTCTGACCTGAGCTCACTATTATCAAGACTCTCGCCACCCCTTCTTTCAGTTGTGAAAGTTCTTATGGGGTTGTAGCCACAGTTTAAGAAGCTTCAAGTTTGGGAGAGCATTTTATAAACAGTGAAAATTACTTTCAGCGTATGTTCACTAAAATTTCAATCCTTTAAATTGTCCATATTAATGTTATATATTTGAAATAATTAAGGGAGATGTGTAAGAAGTACCTGCAGGCCCATAAGGATTAATAGAGTCTAAATTACCTTCTTCCCAAGAGTAGATTAATTGAAACAATTTCCTTAAAACCCAAATTGGAAAACTGAAAACAAATGAATTGTTGGTGGTGGTGGTGGTGGTGGTGATGCTGGTAGTGATGGTTGTAGTATTGGTGATGGTGGTGGTAGTTGTGATAGTAGTGGTGCTGGTTGGGTAGTTTTGGTATTGGGGGTGGTGGTGGTTTGTATCATGGTGGTATGGGTGATGGTGATAGTAATGGCTCTTGTGGCAGTAGCGGTGGTAGTGATGGTGGTTCTGGTCTTGATAGTGATGGTTTTTTCTCTTTTCTGTTTCCAAGTTCTTAACTCAGAATTAAGTCTTCATAACAATAAATACTTTTAAAATGAAAATTTCATGTTTGGGGTGATGGCTCAGTCAGTGAAGAGTTTGTGACACAAGCATGAGATCCTGAGCTTGGCCCCCCGGTGCCCACATCAAATCTGCATCTGGTCCTCCATGTCTACAGCCTTTACAGTTAAGAAAACATCAATACAGCAGACAGCCCTAGAAGAAGACGCACTTGCAGAGAATGTTTTCACAAGGGAAGCAGCCTGGTGCTCTATTTCAGCAAATCTACAAGAGTTAAAACAACAACTATGACTTATGAGAACCAAAACCAACTTATACACCAGTGGAACAGTGTAGAAAATCCAGAACTTAATCCATATACTCACGGCAAACTTATTTTTGACAAAAATACCAAAAATGCATCAGATTGTGTTGAATCTCCAAGTAACTACTGATTCTGAAAAACAACAACAAAAACCCACATGATCCATTATTAAACAAGAAAAAGATGTGAATTGACATATCTCAAATGAAGATATGTAAACAGACAAAAAGCCTATGAAAACTATCTAACATCCCCACATAATAAAGTGTTTAACACTAATAACCTAAATTAATGTAAGAGGCATCTCCAATTGTAATGGTTATTGTACTGGCTGGTTTTGTGTATCAACTTGACACAGGCTGGAGTTATCACAGAGAAAGGAGCTTCAGTTGGGGAAGTGCCTCCATGAGATCCAGTTGTGGGGCATTTTCTCAATTAGTGATCAAGGGGGATTGTACCATCTCTGGGCTGGCAGTCTTGGGTTCTATAAGAGAGCAGGCTGAGCAAGCCAGGGGAAGCAAGCCAGTAAGAAACATCCCTCCATGGCCTCTGCATCAGCTCTTGCTTCCTGACCTGCTTGAGTTCCAGTCCTGACTTCCTTTAGTGATGAACAGCAGCATGGAAGTATAAGCTGAATAAACCTTTCCTCCCCAACTTGCTTCTTGGTCATGGTGTTTGTGCAGGAATAGAAACCCTGACTAAGACAGTTACGCTCAAAGAGACAAACAAGTTGCTAAAGAATGTCAAGAAAGAGAAACTCTTATAGCTTGTTTGGGGGAACATGCTAGGATGGCCCTTATAGGAAATGATAGGTAGATTCTTGAAGAGAAAGAAAGAAACAGAGAGAGAGAGAGAGAGAGAGAGAGAGAGAGAGACAGAGACAGAGACAGACACAGACACAGAGACAAACAGAGACAGAGACAGAAAGAGAGAGACAGAGAGACAGAGACAAAGAGAGACAGAGAGACAGAGGCAAAGACAGAGAGACAGAGAAACAGAGACAGAGAAACTACAGTAGCCAGCAATCTTGCTATTAGGCATATATTCAAAGAAAACAAAGTCATTATAACAAAGAGATGCCCACATATCTCTGTGCATCTCAGGGTGTCTCATGGTAGCTAGAATAACAGAAGCAACCAAAGCATTCATCAACTGCGATTGGATTTATCAGGGGATGAGATGGCTCCCTAGGTAAAATAATCAGTCATACAATTGTGAGACCCTAAATTCAAATTCCCAGAACTGATGTAAAACTTGCATCCTACCAAGTGATGGGAAGGGGATACAGGAGACTCCCGGGAAGCTGGAGTGACTGCTAACCTGTCACACACATCAGAAAAACAACATAAAGACCCATGTCAAACAAGCTGAACGGTGAGGACTGAAACCTGAAGTTGTCCTTGGTGACACTTGTATGTGTGTACACACAGGAATGTGTTTGCGCGCGCGCGCACACACACACACACACATACACACACACTTGTGTGCACACATGTGTAAACATATACATATATATATGTATACACACACACATCTGCATATTTATACTCTTTAAGCACAGAAATGGTGCTACTATTAGGTTAAACAGTTGGTGATTGTGGTGATTTGAATAAGTATGGCCCTCCCATAAATTATTTGTTTGAATGCTTGAACTTTGGGTATGGTACTATTAGGAAGTGTGGCCTTATTGGAAGAGGTATGACCTTGTTAGAGCATTATTCCCACTTGTGTCACTGTGGAGGCAGGGCTTTGAGGTCATATATGCTCAAGCTCTGCCCCGTGTGGAGGACAGTCACCTGATGCCTTTGGATCAAGATGTAGAACTCTCAACTCCTTCTCCAGTACCATGTCTGCCTGCATGCTGCCATGCTTCCTGCCATGATGATAATGGACTAAACCTCTGAAACTGTAAGTCAGTCCCAATTAAATGTTTGCCTTTATAAGAGTTACCTTGGTCATGGTGTCTCTTCACATCAATGGAAACCCCAAGACAGTGATATTTAAAAGATCAGTGGTATAAGGTGCAGAGAGTTCTTGCAAATACCTCTGAGCCCTTCTGGGAGGAAGAGAGAGAACTCTAAAGAAGGCAAACATTAAAAGCAGCAATAGAGATTTCAGAACCAGTGAAGACATTTTAGAAACCATCCACATATTTTATTAAAATCATATCTCACTGGTGATATTCTTCCCCTTTGGGGGAAGTGGGTGCTTTCGGGATTATTGTAAAGACAATAAGATCTCAGTCTTACCTTTTTTTAAAGTGGAGCCATGGATTGATTTAAAATGACTAAAAATTATTATTCATCCCCATCTATTAGATGAAAGTTACATAGAAACAATGATAGGTATACTCAACAAGTGACCTTTTAAAACCCTCATATGTGAGCTCCAGGTTCACTGACCTCAAAATGAAAAGAAACAGATGCCATCTTTGAACCTCATGACAATTTTAAATGCCCTCACTCTGTGTATTCCTTTAAAAATCCCATTCCTTTTGATTCCAGAATGAAAACCAAGTTCTGGATAATAGCCAGAATGTGTTTCACATCCCAGGTCCTTGACTCTCAAGCTATACAAATAATGGGGACGCAACGCTGAGTTCAGCTTCAGTTTCCTCGATGAGAGAGTGAAGGTATCACAGATTCTCTGGGCACTTCATGCTTTAAAAGTGCAAGATTATACTACTACCTGGTTTCTTGGGCTTTGTAAGTTATACCCTTGAACCTGGCATTCATACAGAACCTCGCATTCAACCTGACTGTTTCTCAAATCCTTGCCTTATGTAAATGTTTTTCAGTCCTAAAATTCTTCATAAATGGTCCACTATAGATTTACAGAACTCACATAAACTGTGTTTGTTTGGATATTGGTAAATGGTGACAGTTTGGTTATCAATTCAGAAAGCTATGAAGAGAGTGTGATTTTGAGTGTAGTCCTAAAACTTAAAATACCACAGCTCAACTTCAACCGTTTCATACTGGGTCATATAACTGCCTTCAACTCATTTTATATTGTTTTGAAAACATGTTCGATGTCAACATTAACTTCTGTGAATTTATTCCTGAATTTACTTTTGCTCTTACCTGGATTCCAATTCTGAAGCTCTCTTATTGACTGTAATTTCCCTAAGGGAAGCTTTCTTTCTGTGTTACAGACAAATCGATGGTTTTTGTTTCTGGATATGAATGGAAAAGTGAGTCCAATTAGCTGGAAGTATCAAAAATAATAGCAATAATAGCAATATTGGAAAGTGCTTATGTTTAGAGAGGATATTCTTTTTATCAAAGGGGGATAAAGCCCTTTTCCAGTTTGACAGGGTGATAAACAAACTGAATCCAAGTGATCGATCCCATCACGTAGGGTAAAATGTGGTAGTTATTAAACAGTCTATAGCAAAACAAGATTGTGGATGGTGAAATGTGAAAGAGATGTCTTTATTACCTTCTGTAATGCGTACCCCCTGTTAGTCACACTTTAGCCCACTTAAGAAAACCTCAGCTTGTGCAGAATAAGTCCCGACTCTAGAACTCGAGTTTCCACATTGCACAGAGCACTGAAGCTCTGTCTTAAAAATGAACAACTGTTAGATTGCAGGCAAATGAGCTAATGTTCTACCGAGGATTCCTTCCACACGCAAGCATCCGTACTGGGGTCCAGAGTCTAGCCCACCCCCACCCTACCCCGCCCCGTGAGCAGCCCTTCCCTGTGTTGCACTTGCAAGATGTTACCATGATTCTCTCGGTTAGCTGTTACAGGCATGAGGTGACGATGGAGGACAAGTAGGGTGTCTAGGATGTGCTTCCACACTCCATTTACTGTTCCTCTATCCCTCAAGAGTAGGGATGGGTTGGTGGTATTCAGGGTTGAGAAGCTGACTGGATTTGTCCATGCCATCTAGAGGATGTTCAGGATAATTATCATCACACTTTCTTCTTTGCTGGCTTGCTCCTTTCCTCTTCTTTTATATATAGGGAGCATGTTTTTCTCTTGATATTGTTGTCTACTGTCTCTGGTTTTGTGGGATTTTGTTGGCCTCTACAGTCCCATATTAGAGAGTATTTAAACCAAAAAGAAAGCTCAATGTGACTCACAACCCTGTTATTCCTTGAACATGAGGTATTTACCTAAGCAGTCTATGTTCCTTCATGTTGGATATATAATATGAAGATAGATGATAGATCGATCGATAGATCGATAGATAGATAGATAGATAGATAGATAGATAGATAGATAGATAGATAGATAGATAGAGATATAGGCATATTATAGAATGTCCAGAGTATATTTTTGAACGTAGCAGAAAATACAGTAAGAAATGTGCCTATTATATTTTAGTCACAAACTAGAACTCAAAATTTTTGCATAAATATTTGCTTTTAAATATGACATTACTTGAGAATATCCTCTTGGTTTCATATCTTTGCGAACATTTACATAAAAAAATAAAGACCAGACATGATGACACCTGGCTATAATATCAGTACTACCAAGGCTTTAATCAAAAGAAAATCTTGAGCACAGGGATAAATTGGGGAACTTGCCTCCGCTACAACTCAGAGCCTAGAAACTCCTTTCAGGAAATATCAAGACCTTATAACACCTCACTCTGGTGGTTTCCATTTTCATACATTGCTTTTCTTTCTTCCACAGCAACCTACCCTAACTTTATTAGAGAGTTCACAGGTACTTTCTTGTATTTCCCGCACTGTTTCTAAACCAGACTACCAGGTATTGATATTGAACTAAACTCCTAGCTGGTTTTATAAATCATCATCAGCAAGGGCACTGAGAGCCTGCCCTTGATGGCTTTATAAAGAAAAACAGGCTGCCATCTTGAAGCTTCCTTTATGACATACCATAACTTTGTCACATAGAAAATATTTTATATTTAATCCAATTCATTTTTATTGAGTGCTACAATAAGCCAGGCATGAAGCTGCTGTAGACAAAGAGATGAATATGTTCTTCCTGCAAGTGGCTCGTCAGAGAGCGAGAAGGAGGAACACACTAAGGTTGAGGGGAAATGTCAGGACTAATGCTAGTGTGCAGTGGACAGAAGGGCACCCCCTCTGCTGAGCTGACCTTTGAGCTGGATCTTGAAACAAGTAACTTTCTTTGCCAGACAAGTATAGGGTAAAGGAGAAAACCCCTACAAATGCATGGAGAAACAGATATGCTGAGCAATCCAGGGTATCTTGAGAAAGAGCAGGCTTTTCTTCTGATATTTTTAGTCTCTGTCTTTGGATTTTCTGGCTTGTTGGTCTCTACATTCCCCCACCAAAAGGTGTTTAAGCCATCAGGCTATGTTCTCACAAGTTACATTTTCAAGAGCTGAAGAAATGGCTCAGTGGGTAATAGTGCTTGCAACACAACCATGAAAGTGGGAGTTTGAATCCCCAGTACTCATGTAAAAAGGTGAGCTTGTCTCCGTGTGCACCTGTGACCCTTTGCTATAGGAAGTAGAAAGGATGCTCCCGGTGGGGCAGGGCAGGGCTTTTGTCTATGAATCTCATTCTGGTTCAATGAGAGACCCTGTCTGAAGGAAAGAAGACAGAGAGTGATAGAGTAGTTTACATATGATATCCACTTCTGACCTTTGCTCTTACACATACAAATACATGCACCCATACCCACATGTGTATGCACACATACAGAGAGAGAGAGAGAGAGAGAGAGAGAGAGAGAGAGAGACCATACCATACCACACCACCACCAGACACACACACACAAGTTACATTTCAGAGTTGTTGGTTACAGTTGTGTGATGAATAGGAAAGAGTGGAAGACAGAGGGCATTGGCAATGCCCAGTTGCCTGTCAGCTGTCATTTTATTAGGTGTCTTTACAGAGCTGTTGTTTCTCACCTGCCTCAAGGATATAGTCATAATATAAGTACTCTGTGAACTGCACAGTGGGAATTTATTCCTTTAGGAAAGTGTATCACTACCACCAACCCTGTCTCTTGTACATTAACTGGTTAAGTGATTCCCCTGCCTCTAAATGTGGAATATAGTTGAGTTCTGGGGGGGAAAAATTGATTGAAATAACAAGGTCTACTGCTAAACTGAACATATGTTGCTCATAATGTCACCTTCTAAATCAATGAAATTATCATTATAGAACATGTCGACAAATTAGAAATGTAAAGTGCCTGCTGTATGTGGGAGAGACGTAATTTGGCTCCATAAAATGAAAATTAAACAATAAAATATCAATGACAGATGTAGTTAGCTGAAGGTTTTGAGGTTTAAATACCAATTTGCAAGGGAAAAAAATATGCAGACAAACTGAGGAGAACAGACAGAAATAGCAGTCTTTATGGAGAAGGAAGATCCAGTGATCTGCCCAGATATTTAGAGACCTCTGTGCCCTTTGTTTAGCAGAGAAACACACAGAAAAGTTCCTAACTGTTCCAAGTCTTAAAGCAGCAGATTCAAGACAATGAAATAAGTTCAACCAATCGAATAATCATCTGTTTGTGATTTGAATGATGTAATAGATTAGGTTCAAATTGGTCAAACCTCATTCTTCCCTGCCTGGAGCTTCATTGAGGGGACTTGATAATCAGTTTCTAGCCTCAGAGAGGAATATGCCAAAGCTATATACTTCTCTTTTATGCTATTTATCCCTCATAATAGGCACATTATAGAAATATATAACTGACCTTAAGTATGAAAAATAACATAGTTGATGATGATGAGCTTATTGTTCTTATGGGAAAACTATATTTCACTTTGAACAGGAACTAAATCAAGATTAATATCTGGCACTCTTCCTCAACAGGCTTAACTATCCCTAGGGAGTCTCCAAAATAGGTGGTTCCATAGAAAACAATTACATTTTACTGATCTTTAGCATCATCTATAGGATTAAGACAGGAGAAAATGGCAATATGCTGAGATTTCAGAGAAAATTTGGCAAATATCAGTACCAATTACATTTCAGTATTGTGGTGGTTCTCATGGGTAATCCCAGCATCGGGAAGGCTGAGGCAGGAGGATTGTTAACAGTTTGAGGCTAGGTTGGGCTATGTAGTGAGTTCCAGACTAGCTTGTGCTATATTATGGGACCCTGCTATTATGGGAGAAGGTGAGAGGAAGAACTGTTTTCAACATTATATACACCCTCTGCATTAAATCATTCATACACACCCTTTGCATTACATCATATACACCTTCTGCATTGCATCATATACACCTGCATTTCATCATATACACCTTTTGCATTTACCTCCAATACAGTTGTCATATCTGTGTTTCCCTCCAGTAGAGCTGACAGTCCTAGATACCAAGAATGGATCTTCCTACCAAGCTTGCACCACAAGTGACTAAATAAATCTAGAGATAAAAGAAGAGAAGATAAAATACTTCACGTGTAAAATCCATTGACCCTGCTCTGAAATCTAATTCTGTCTCCATGTTCAAAGGTGGGATGCATTTCACTCCTTAATAGTAGCATGGATCCCCACCCCCAAGAGCAGACCTTCTGCCTTCTGGCCTTGGAAGAATGTAATGAGGTCACCAGGAAGCTAGAACACTTTGCCTCTAATGTGAGGCCTAGCACAGCAAAGCTCCCTCTTCTCAGCACTCAAGCTAAATACTCTGTTGGTCCACGTTCCAAACTAATTACAAGGAAAACGACCACCAACCTGTGGGCATAAAGCACATACCTTGCTTATCTAAGTTCCCGGGATGACACGGAATGGCCTGCTAGACAAAGAGAGAGGGCAATGAACATTTCCCAGAAACAAAACTTGGCCAGTTAAAATGCCACATGGCAGACAGTTCTGCAGTTACCACAACTTCCTTCTCAATCAGCATCTTTTCCCCAAGAAGCATATTAATTAGCCATTAAATACATTGGTACCCACAGCCGAATCTTTGCCACAAGTAGGAAAAATTCTTCCCAACATGGATTCATGCACTAAAGAAGTGAAGATGAGTTTGCAGGAAATGATGCATCTGTGTATCCATGCAGGATCCCCTGAACGGATTTATCCATCCTCCATCTAACCAGCAGAGAACAGGTTTGCCTGATGAATTGGATTACAGTGGTCTTGCAGATAGTGTATTAGTATCTTGAATTTCCAGGACTAATGTTACTGAATTGGAGGTCCCATCATACTGCAAACAACATAATTAACTGAAAGAAATGGCATAATTACATAAAGTCAGAAGAAACGAGGATCTAAATTAAATGACATTCCCTTCTGAAAGTTGTGGATGGAAAACTTCTCTAGCATCTGTTATGGAAATATGGAAATATATTTTTAAATGCAGTGTGAAATGTAAAATAAGAGACAAAATGTGGTTCATCCATATTTGAGCATGCTCACTTGTCAAAATACCATTTCCAAGAAGAAAATCACTTAGAAAGGGGACCCCACAGAATACTGAATCAATAGGGATACTTTCTTTTTCATGTTTCTCCGTGTGCATGTATGTGTGATCACACATGTAGATACATGTGTGGGTGTGCATGTAGAGGTCAGGGGTCAACCTTGGCTGCCATTCCTCAGAACCATCTACCTTGTAGTTTTGAAACAAGGTCTCTTACTGGTACCTGGGGGCTCACCAAGTTGACTAAAATGGCTAGCCAGACAGCCCCAAAGATTCTGTCTCCACCTCCCCAGTGCTAGGACGACCTGATATTTTACATAGATGCTGGGAATTGAGATGGGGTCTTCATGCTTGCCTCATAGTCACTTTACTGGCTAAGCTATTTCCCCAGGCCGAGCAAGGTTTTGTTCGATAAATGGAGTATATAATATAGTTATAAGAGATTCAACACTACAAACCTGAGAGAGAGAGAGAGAGAGAAAATAGTTGGTTTAGAAGAGGAAAAGGAACATACAAGTTCTAGTCTGAACATTCCTGTGATAAGTAACCTCAGAAGCATGTGGAAAGAACCATAATCAGCAGTCCATCCTCAAGAGCATCTTGAAGAGAAAAGAAGTGATGGACATTACTACCAACACTTAACACAGAGTTAAGGAAAAACTATCAAAAGACAAAGAATATATCTCTTGATATATCTCTTCTACTTCCATAAGCCATACTGAAGAGTGAGTTGAGGGCTCCCTCCAGTTATGTCCTCCTGCCAGCCAGGTTCCAACCTGTAAAAGTGCCATGGCTTCTGGGGCGGGGGGGAGGAGAAGGGAGGGAAAGAGAAAGGTAAAAGAAGAAGAAGAGGGAGACAGAGAGGGAGTGAGAAAATAAGAAGAAAAAGTACCTCTGGTAACATAATAGGCATTCAAACTATAACCCACGGTTGAAATTCCAGATTCAAACCAATCTTTGTTTGGATCTGTATTTAGCAGATCCATTATCCAGCCCATAACTGACTTATGCTTCCTTTAAACCTTTCTCTCCTTCTACTGGTCAAGAAGAAAAATGAGCCAGGCAATGGTGGTGCACGCCTTTAATTCCACCACTTGGGAAGCAGAGGCAGGTGGATTTCTGAATTTGAGGCCAGCCTGGTCTACAGAGTGAGTTTCAGGACAGCCAGGGCTACACGGAGAAACCCTGCCTCGAAAACAAACAAAGAAGAAGAAGAAGAAGAAGAAGAAGAAGAAGAAGAAGAAGAAGAAGAAGAAGAAGAAGAAGAAGAAGAAGAAGAAGAAGAAGAAGAAGGCGGCAAATGTTCCAAACACAGTCAACAAAGAAACAAACTAAGATTCTAAAAAAGTGAAATGTTTCCCTAGGGAAGATGTCAGAACAGGGTAGGCTAAAGAAACTGTCCCACCTGTGACAGTAAGCCCAGTTAGGGGTGGTGCTATGTTCTGTCAGGCCTAACACACAAATCAGGCAATTGGCCTTTGAGAATAATGTGGAATTTACAAAAGAAAATAAGGTTGAATGTAAGTAAATACGTACTTAAAATGAGAAGTCCCCAGACATTACACATGTCGTTTCTTCAAAAACCTTAACATATTTAGAAAATAGCATGCACATATTTATTAATAATTATCCAAAAAAAATCTCAGTGACACCCTTTTACCATGTCTTGGATTTATTTGCTTGCTTGCTTGCTTGCTTGCTTGGTTTTTGCTTTATTTTTTTTTCTGAGTTTTCTGTTTCATTACCGTTAATCACTGGATATATGAACATTCTTGTGGGTTTATTTTCAAATACAGAAAATGAAAAAAGAATTTGGACTCCCATATTTGACCAGAAATTCTTGGTTTTTATTATTAGTTACTATTGTTATCGATGCATGTTCTAAACTCTTAATTGTACAGGCATGCTAAAGACTACTGTCACATTTAAGAAAAACCTCTTCAGCTTTCTTTCCTATTTGATCTGTAAGATACAGAATTTTAATATTGATCAGCCAGGCAAGATGGCGGTGCTGTAATGGTGACATAAAGATTGCAGATGTAGCCAGTTTCCTTCATAGTAAATCTGTCAGTATTTCTCATTCCCTACATTTCACATACTTTCTCCGTGTTTGCCAATCCCTCCTCTGTCAGGCTGTCTTAGGGCATATTTATATTCTTATTGAACTTCTGGCCTTGTCATATCACAGTGCCATGTAGGTTTTACCATGTGAGCAAAAGGACAGTTTTAGAAGTCACCCTAAGCCCAGATAGCTACAGTTCACTTTTAAGAATCCTACATGTAGTATTCCACAGTTGACTGAAGGAACGGTTGACCACAACTCAATCCTTCCTAAGCTACCCCAGCAAACCAAGAGAAAAAAACAAAAGGAAGGGAGAGGTGAATGAGAAAAGGAATAAGCAAACTTAATCTATAGTAATATCCTATTTTATTTATTTGTTTGTTTGTTTATGGGAAATAGTCTTTCAAGTAATCTAGGCTAGTCTCAAATTCATTATTTAGTGGAAAGTGACCTTAAAAACTACTGATCCTCCTGCCTCCACAGTACCAGGAGTACGGTCATGCACCCTTGTACTGAATTTATACGGTGTTAGAAAGAAGACTTGGGGGTTTCATGTATGTCAGGTACACATTCTACCAACTGGGAAACAACTCTAGTTTTATATATATTTTTTACAAATACATAACCTTTATACTAGGTTGACTTGATGTCCCAGTTTGCCCGAGACATTCTCATCTGAAGAATAAAAACCCCAAATCTTGATAAACTTCTTAATGCCAGGGAACCAAGACAGCCTGTGTCACTCTCTGTAAATGTGTGTCAAGAGTACCTGCAGAGAGTCCATGTGTGTTTGAAGGGTCCAAAAGTGCAGGCTCCCTTTGCCTCACACTAACTAGCCCTGACTGTCGGTCCTGTCTGGGCAGTTATTCAGATGGGCTTTGGGAGACTTTTTTTGTCTCGCATGTTTCCTTTTTTTTATTTTGACATTTAACACATATACAAAGAGAAGTGTATAAACTTTTAAGCATAAAATATCTTGCATATAATGGGAATTCAACTCTTAGAAATTATAACAGACCTTTACTAACATCAAGAGCAAAAGAATTCCTATGGGTACATCCCTATAACAGTGTAATAAGAAGTCAGTAAGAAGATATAAAAGCTGAATTTTAAACTTTTACTTTATAGTTAACTTTTAAGGATACTACATGTTATTTTACAGGCTAATTCCAGGATCAGTATGTGATAAAAAAAATATTTCAACAGAAACACACAGCTAAATAAAGTTTTAATTCATTTTAGCATATTGGGACAAGAATGATATTTATATTAAATATATATACAGAGAGAGAGAGAGAGAGAACAAATTAGAATTGAACCCATTAAATTAGTAGTTTGAAACAGGTCCTAATATAAAACAAAAATAACAATGTATAAAATCTGAATGCTGGTGAGTCCCTATTCTATTTTGTTCTATCCTCAGGATCCTTCCCATGACTTCAGTGTTTGAGAACTGTGATTTCCAGTAAGTTGTTTCTTGTACTTGACTGATATTTCTTCTGTGGCAGTTTTGACCCATTAGTCCTTGTCTGCACTGCCATAGTTACAATAAATGACCAGAGCTACCCATAGAAGAGTCTATACACTGAGAGAAGACAAGCACCTTTTCCTAGTATGAGTTCAGTGGAGTTCTCTCTTCTCAGCATTTCTTAGGAGAGCAGCATGTCTGGCCACCTGAATGTCAATTTCAAAGCAAACCTAACTTGTACTACATTTTGTGCATGTGAAATGCAGCAATGCTCAGCACACAATCAACATGGAGCCGGAAAACAGCTGCCTAATTCGCCTGGTGCTAGCAAGAAGTGTGACTCTTAGCAAGAACCCAAATCTCAGTGGGCCTAATTCTTCTTATTTTGAAATGAGGAAACCAGACTAGACTTTCCTAAGCAGCAGTCTGGTGCTAAGTCCTCTGTTAACGTCCTTCATTCTTTGTTCCAGGCTCTTTTTTGGTAGCCAAAAGTAATATCCCTAAAAATATATTTAGCCTAATATACTAGCAGGCCTTCATTTTGACCTCTTTTGTTATTTTAATTTATAAAGGTTTTTGTTTTGTTTTGTTTTGTTTTGTTTTGTTTTTAATAAAGCCTCCTTGCTTTTAAAGGGATGTTAGGAATGTGGTGGTCTCTCTAAATGAAATAACATTTAGTTCTTTTAAGGATTATTTTGTATATTGTATATGGATGTATGCACATGTATGTGCATGTATGCATGCATATGATATGTGTGTGCATTAGTGCAGGTGAGTATATGCCACAGCATACATGTGGAGGTTAGAAGACAACTTTTAGGAGCTGGTCCTTGCCTCCCCCTTAGTTGAAATAGGGTCTTTCTTGGGTCTGCTGGCCTGAGTACTCAGGGCAGCTGGTCTGTGAGCTTTAGCCTGATTCTCCTGTCTCTATCCCCTGTCTCTCAGTGGGAGTTCTGAGATTACATATGCTCATCACCTCATCTGGCTAATGTCCATAAGTTCCGGAGATCCAAGTCAGGTCAACAAGCTCTTATCAACAGAGCTGTCTCTCCAGTGCTCATTTGTGCTTCTTAAACTCATGGTTTTTTTTTTTCTTTTTCTTTCTTTCTTTCTCTCTTTCTTTCTCTCTCTCTCTCTCTCTCTCTCTCTCTCTCTCTCTCTCTCTCTCTTTCTCCATTTTCTGTTTCACACAGCTGATTATATCAAGCATATCACAGTACAAAGTGACAAATATCCATAATCCAACATCTATAGAACCCCCTATAGTTATCAATAGATAATACAAATCTAAGAGATATATCCAAGCATTTCTGCAGTTTGCTACCTTGTATTGTTTTGATTCACAGAATTGTGCCTATGTAACAGAAGGATTAAAAGAGAATAAAGAAAGAAACTTTGGTGCTTCTCAGAATTCATAGTAGCCAAATGTATGTAGACTATCAGTTTTGTAGGGTTTGTAGACTAAAGTATAATAATAATAATAATAATAATAATAATAATAATAATAATAGTAGAAATGCTAAGACCATTCTATTTAAGAGATTTCATGAGACTAATGATTTATGTTTGGATCATAATGTAGTGATACCCTGGCAGAAAAAGTATCCAATACTATAGGGATTGAAAGAGTCACTGTGCCTTTCAAATGTCCCAACTTAATCCCACAGAGAAAATGATGCAAGTGGAATGAGCTAGCCCTATCTGTATAATTATAAATTATAAATAAGTAATTAAAGATTAATTCTAAATCTCAGTAGGTTCTATGATGGATGGACCATCTGGCTGTTCCTCAGTCATTTAAAGGGCCTTGATACTTATATGTCCAAATCAATGACAAGACCTTTTAGAGAGAAAATTCATGAAGAAGTCTCAGCACTTTTTACATTAATGTTTTTATTGGTCCCCTCTAATCCCTACATGGTTAAAAAGTTATCAGATGAGGCTGTTTAATGGCTCACACAGTGGCTCTATAATTCTCTTTAATCCTCCTTTTTGAAAAGCTATGTAGATTTAAGAGCTCTGGTACTTTTTATCAGCCTGTTGTCATCCCAAACTTGATAAATCTGTTGCATGAAGAATTAGTACGTCACACTGAAAGATGAACCTAGTATCTCACAGATGCTATTATATCCATTATTCTGAGCAGCTCTCTCCTATGCCACCTTGTGCTTTCCTTTTTCTGGATATTGTAGCTTCTGCCAGGAATCAAAACCAGCAGAGCACTGTCTGCAGTCTGAATCTCCTCACTTTTATCTGGCCATTACTCTGCACCCAGCTGTGTGGTGTGTACAGTAAGCAAGGCTGACTCTCTTAGCAGGATTATTTGGTAACTCTACAGCAGTGGGGAGGTCTGCCCCCTTTTCTGCCCTATTGTACCCTACCACCCAACTCATTCCCTGTGAATAAATCACCCTGGCACTCCCTCTCCTCTTCCCATTCCCACCCTCTGAGTTCCCCTCCTGGATGGCAAGCTAGATTGGCATAAGAAAGCAGAGCATGCCATCTGTCTTATTGCCTTTTTGCTCAGATGACCTCTTAACTGAGGTCAGAAAGCAACACCCAGCTATAATCTATAGGAGCCACTTATGAAGCAAAGGCACAGCACACATCACATAAAGTACATGTGCTTTCTCCTTGACTAATGAGCTTCCCATGGCCTCCTAAGACACTGAGAATAAAAAGCAACCTCTCTGCATAGCTGCTCTGTGTTCACCACTCCAGCATCGTCACAGATCATCCTGGCTTTTCCAGGCGTTCACAGGGGACATAGACAATTAGCATGCTCTCATACTGGCTGCTGGAGTTGGGATACGGGGCTTCGCATTGTCATGCAGATGCTTCATACCCTACTGAGCACCATGCATCCGGCACCTTGCTCTGTAGATACTTCGATACAGCAATTTCACTGTTGGTTTTTTATCCTAAGTTTATAACCGATGACACACTGACAAATAGATGGATAGGGTTACAGTGACTATCAAGGTGCTTGGTGGAAACTGAAAGCTCAGATTGCCTTAACGTCTACCCAAACAAAACTTGGTTGAACATGACGCAACACAATAATGTTTCTGAAGCTATTAAAATTCGACCTTATCATTAAATGCGGAAGCACACAGGGACTTTCTTTCACAGAATATGGCAGGAGGACCAGTGAGATGGTTTTGTACTTAAAGGCACTTGCCAACAAGTCTGATGATCTGATCCCAAGGACATACATGGTCAAAGGTGAACTGAATCTGTAGGGTTGTCCTCTGCCCTCCACACTGGCTGTACTAATGGTACACATGCAGTCAGTCATGCATGCATGCAAATGCACACATACAATCCATAAACAAATAAATAAATAGAGAGAAACAGGAGAAAGTGCCTGCATGGGAGAATAGCCAGGCATAGAGGTTCATGTGACCTAATGAACATTGTCACTGATCATGATGGTGGCTACATCCTTGTTAAAGGTATTAAAAATGATACTTAACTGTCTGGTAGTCCTCCCCCAAATACATTTCTCTAACCTTTCTCTGAGATATAACTTGATTAACTTTAAGATGTACCATATGAGATATTGACCCATTATCTCAGACATGAGAGACACTGAACAAATTGCTACAGAAGTATATGCACTCAATACTTGATGAGAACATCTCTCACTGTCAAGGTCATTGAGAGGAAACAAATCTGAGAAGCCATCAAGAAGACAGGACCAAGAGATGTAGAAGATACCCTGGAAAAGATTTGGGGACACATAGATGAGTCTGGGTAAAATCTAAGAAAATCTAAACAAAGTCTGGACTTTAGCTTTGACACAAATATGCGACAATGTCACACTGTTTGTCAAAGTAGAAAATGTGTGTAGGACATGGGAGAATTCTCTGTTTTTCTATCAATCTAAAACATTCCTAACTGTAAAGCCTGTTCAAAAGGCAAAAATAAAGCTGTGGATATGTGCATGTTAACACAAAATGTCACTAATTTTTTTAAAGATCTGAAAATAAAGTATTTTAAGTGCAAAAAGCGATTCTTATTATGTAGATAGGAAAAGCTGCATAGACACAAAGACAGAAATAGTCAGATTACATTTTTTGTTTTGATTTCTAATATTTAATACTGATTACTAGTAACCTAAAATTAACTTAGTTTTGTTGGTTTGTTTGCCTGTTTCATTGAACTCTTCCTATTTCTTAAATATGCAAGTGTTGACTGGTGTAGCCTCCTAAAATGCATACTATATTAGAATTGAAACAAATAATATACTTTCTTTAAAAAAAATTGTAAAAAGTGTAGGTTCCAAATATCTGTTATCCAGTTCTACCCCAAATCCATAATTATAGCTAAATAAATACATACATACATACATACATGCATACATGCATATATACCTGAGAAATCAACAGTGACACACTAACACAGTTCTCTTAACACAACTACAAGCCACAGTCAAATCTTACTCACATAGTGTTTTACCATAAAAGAAAAACAGAAGCATCTGCGAAGGATGGATAATAAGGAAACCTGCTTCCCCGTAGTGTGTGTGATAGTAAGTGGGTGGGTGGGTATGGGGGAATTTGTTTCAAAGCCTGATATATATATATATATATATATGTATATATGTATGTATGTATGTATGTATGTATAAACTTGACCTAAACAAAAAGATTTCATCAATTCTTTTCCAATATGTCCTCCATTGGAATTTTCTCATTAGCAGGGACAGGGCATTTGAGCAAGAAGACCAGCAAAATAGTCTTGCCCTTCTTGGTACATTTCAACCAAGTGTCCACAAGGTCCAGATTCACCATCCCTAAGGAGGTTCACATTGATTATCTGGTTCGCAGGGATCTACTTTTGAAATTGCCCTATCTTAAGGAAAATTCTTTGAGACTACACAAATGCCCTGCAATTTTTCCCTCTGCTTAACTTTTAATTTGAATACCTATTGTGTGGCTTTCATCAAGAAGTTAGATTCTAGAGAATCAACTAACCCTATTAAAAATGGAGTACAGAGCTAAACAAAGAATTTTCAACTGAGGAATATCGAATAGCTGAGAAGCACCTAAAGAAATGTTCAGCATCCTTAGTTATCAGGGAAATGCAAATCAAAACAACCCTGAGATTCCACCTCACACCAGTCAGAATGGCTAAGATCAAAAACTCAGGAGGCAGCAGATGCTGGAGAGGGTGTGGATTAGTACAACCACTCTGGAAATCAGTTTGGTAGTTCCTCAGAAAATTGGACATAGTACTACCTGATGACCCAACTATACCCCTCCTGGGCATATACCCAGAAGATGCTCCAATGTGTAATAAGGACACATGCTCCACTATGTTCATAGCAGCCTTATTTATAATAACCAGAAGCTGGAAAGAACCCAGATGTCCCTCAACAGAGGAATGGATACAGAAAATGTGGCACTACACAATGGAGTACTACTCAACAATTAAAAACAATGAATTCATGAAATTCTTAGGCAAATGGGTGGAACTAGAAAATATCATCCTTAGTGAGGTAACCCAATCACAAAAGAACCCACATAGTATGCACTCACTAATAAGTACATATTAGCCCAAAAGCTCGGAATACCCAAAATACAATTCACAGACCACATGAAGCTCAAGAAGAAGGAAGGACAAAGTGGGGGCATTTTGGTCCTTCTTAGAAAGGGGAGCAAAATACTAACAGGAGCAAATATGGAGACAAAGTGTGGAGCAGAGACTGAAGGAAAGGCCATCCAGAAACTGTACCACCTGGGGATCCATCCCATATACAGTCACCAAACCCAGGCACTATTGTGGAATAGTGAAATGCTTGCTGAAAGGAACCTGATATAGCTGTCTCCTGAGAGGCTCTTCCAGAGCCTGAAAAATCACAGAGGTGGATGCTCTCAACCAACCATTGCACTGAGCACAAGGTCCCCAATGGAGGAGTTAGAGAAAGGACTGAAGGAGCTGAAGGGGTTTGCAACCCATAGGAAGAACAACAATATCAACCAACCAGACCCTCCAGAGCTCCCAGGTACTAAACCACCAACCAAAGAGTACACATGGAGGGACCCATGGCTCAGGCCATGTAGCTGAGGATGTCCTTGTCAGGCATCAATGGGAGGAGAGGTCCTTGGTCCTATGAAGGCTCAATGGATGCCCCAGTATAGGGAAATTTGAGGGTGGGGAGGCAGGAGTGGGTGGATGGATAGGGGAACACCCTCATAGAAGCAGGGGGAGGGGGGATGGGACAGGGGGGTTCCGGGGGGCAGGGAAAATGGGAAGGATGATAACATTTGAAATGTAAATAACGAAAATATCCAATAAAAAATTAAATAATTACTATTGCCTGTTAAATGTTGTTTTTACTATTTCTATACACAGACACGCACACACATACACATACCACTTTTTAAAATTGCTTTGACAATTTCATACATTTTTAAATGAATTTGACTAATTTTGCCCCATTCCCCCCTCTCTCTCACACACACACCGCTAAAACTGTTCTTCTGCGCAGTAAATATCCCTCCTGCTTTCAGCACTCGCCCCCCCTTTTTGTATGCGACACTGAGTTTGCCTCAAGTTTCATCTCCAGTGCAGGCAAGTGGCAGGTTACTTATTGGAGCACAGGAAATTTATCAGTGACTACACCAGTATAGAAAACACTAGTGTAGCCCTTCCAGTGGTGACCATTAACCGCCAATGGTCCCTGTTGTCCCTGCTCCCTTATTTATGCACTCAACATGAGGCTGGAGGTCTTTTTCTGTGCATTATCACTCTATAGTCTCTTTTTTTTTCTTTTTTATTAGATATATTCTTTATTTACATTTCAAATGTTGTCTCCTTTCCTGGTCCCCCCCAACTCCCCTAACCCATCCCCCCTCCCCCTGCCTATAGTCTCTCTTATCAAATCTTTGCCACCAGGAATTCCTTTGGTCCCATTCTTTCATCTTTCCATCTTCATCATCTGTCATTCACACATGGAACTTGCTTTCCATTTTGTTTTGTAGCTATGTAAACTATTTGATTGATATGAAATCAATACTTGCATCTTTTATTATCTCTGAGGTCCAAGACACTTAGAAATCCTTTCCTAGAGTTTTTCTTCTGATCGCTGGATGACTTCCCTTCTAGAGCCCTACCTACCTGTCCCTTTCTGTGGCCACTTCCTACCTTCTCTATCCTCTCCTCACAACTTCTGCAGCAGGATGAATTCAACTTGGAATAAGTCCACTGAGTTGAGATGTGACATTGGGTTAGCTATGAGGATAGATAAATCTTGCACATACTAGGAATAATTCCAGTGCACATTTTGGTCCCTCCACTCTTATCTCTCTACTGTCTCAGGTGGGAGTTTGCATCTCTCTAGAAATATGCAAAGGAGAAACGCCTAATGTCTGGCAGAGTTTCTAAGGGGGGATTGTCTAATGTCTGTTAGCCAACAAGAGCAGTGCAGATGCCAGCATCTGGAGGAAGAATTCAAGTTCATACTTTTAGACCTGAAGTTGTAATCTCTTCCTTGTGAAGACACATTCTGAAAATGATGACTATTTCTCCTTTTCTCTTTGCTTTCCTGGTATCCATTGCTATATTTGTTAATTCATTGGCTATAAACACTCTGACCATGTATTGCGTGTCAAAGATTTTCCTACAATAGTATTAGTCTTTACCCAGAAATGTCCCTCTAAGTTTTGCCACACACTCATAGTTGACACTGTGCTTTAGTGTGTGACTATAGTGGCCATTGCAACAGGATGAGACATGGTCTTTAAAAGCAAAGCAAGCTCCCTGAAGACTAAAAGAAACTGGAGTTCTTATTTTTAATGAAAAACAGAAAGGAAAAGTTATGTACAGAGTCACAGAATTTTGCTACAAAGGGTTTCATGCTACATAGCCAGATAAAGGACTGCCCTTTGAAAAACCAAGAATCGTTCTAATCTCTAAATGACTACACGCCCTACCACTATCACCCCTAATGAGGAGAGACCATCTGCCCAAATGCACATTTGATGGTTTCTTCATGGACAAGCAACTTAAGAGTGTAATGAATTCTTTTTTATTAAAGACCACTGCTGTTCCATTTGGCTATCCCCTTCTCATTTATTTAACACACAAGTAGCATCTTTGTCTTAATGATGTTTCATTCTTGTTTACTTCATACACGAAGTCAAAATCCTCTTTTCGACATCTTCACCCCTAAGTGGTTGCTATGGAAATGATTGGAATCTCCTACACAAAGGATTATTCCCTTTCAGTTGGATGCCATCTAGACTATGTGAACTCTTAAAGATACTACTAGAGGCAAAAGTGTCAGTGGGAAACCAGAGAAAATAGATTTGTAGATGTGCAAATATGCTGATGTAAATAAAATGATTCTGCTCACCCGCCACAACCCAGGAGGCTTGGTCATCTGTAATTGTTACAGTTTGTAAAATATTGAGATAATTTTAATAACTCCTTTTTGTTCTTTATACTACGTTCTATTGTACCCCAGTTTCTATATCAAATTGTTTTGGGACTGTGTTTTTCCTTCAATAAATCAGATAAAAAACTCTTTTATTAAAAAAAAAAAAAAGAAAGAAAGAAATCTCAACTATGAAAACGATCCAAATGTTCTCCAAGAAATTCTCAGAGCCCAAGCCCATGTATGTATGAGCACAAATGGCTGTGAATAACAGTGCATGCCTGTAACTACAGTACTTGGGAGACAGGAGGGTCAGGAATTCAAGACCAGACTCAGTTGTACACCTAATTGGAGGCTTGCCTTGGCTACATGAGACCCTATTTCAAAAGGAGGAACTAGAAAGATGATTCAGTCAGGAAAGTGCTTGCTGCTCAAGCATGGACCAACAATAAAGCCACTTGTGACTGTGAAGTCTCACTATCCCAGAACTGGGCAAACAGAGTCAGAGGGATCCCTGGGGCTTGCTGACTAGAGAGTCTCACCAAAATGGTAAATTCTGGACTCAGTAAGAAATGATAACTTAAAAGGTGATTGGGTGCAAAGTGATTGAGGGAGATACCTAGAATTACTCTTTGGACTTCACATGCATATGCATATATGTGCTCATGAACATAAGCAAATATACTCACACAACCCCCTCTCAAAATAAAGAACTGAAAAAAAAAATCAGCACAAATATTCCCATTCACCCCACCACCTCTGTGCTCAATAGTGCATTAGAAGGCACGGTTTCCTCCGTGTGGATATTTCCCCGTCTCTTTGAGTTTAAAACACATTAGTGTGATTTTTGCATCCTAAATTGTTCAAATGCATATAATTTCAGTCCCTGGAGATGTTAGGTATAATTATTCACATTTTGCAAAAAGCAAGAAGAAATCCTTAGGTCATAAATTAACAGTAATGGTGCATGTAATTTAGTACTTACATGTATTCGTGCATTTTCAAAGTGTTTGAAGTGTCTGTTTATAAATAATTTCCTATGACACCCAGTTGTTCCCAGGTAAAGAAACGATGGTACTAATGATTGTTTCTCTGGCATAGAGAGACAATGGGTAATTCTCGTCCTCATCCCAGACAGCCAAGTGTGCCCTACCCTCTGTGTCAGTTCTATATGTAATTTGAATAAGCTGCATTGGTCTTGAATTTTTGTCTTAAATGAATATATATAGATTTATATCCTGATTACATTGGTAAGTATGATTCATCTCTTTTACATCTAGCAAACATTTATTGAGCATGTGCTTGGAATTGGGCCCTTTCCAGTCTGACATTTAATTAGTCAATATTCATCACTAATTTGGTTCTTCCCTCAGACTCAGAGTACAAGATGAAGATCTGGAAATCAAAGACGTGCTGCCAGTAAAGAGCAGGACTCATGAACTATCGAAATCATCTCTTAAATAGGAAGGCAATTACTAATGGCCCTGGTTCCATTTTCCCAGCCTTTCCAGTCGAATGGGGTTTCTTTAAGTATGGGGTTCTCAAAACTGTGCATGCATAGCCAGACTCACGGGACCAAACCAAAACGTCACAGTTTGGGAAACTGACTCACATATTGGGGGGGAAGGCCTCTTCCGTGAGAGATCAGAGCAGTGTTCTAGCTCTAAGATCCCTCAAAAATACAACATATAAAGGCACAGAGAGGAGGGGAAAACTACAAGAAAGTGAAGCTACCACATTTGTAAGGAAGCCCATTTTATGGATATGACCTCAGTCCACCTTTCCATTTTGTTATCCCTCAGCAAACCAGAAGAAATGTTACAAATGGCGGTTAGAGCTCACGCAGTTTAGTAGCACTTCCTTCCTGGTCGAAGTGGCTACTATATTGCCTTGATTTCTTCCCAAATTATTTTCCTTTCTTTTTTTTTCCCCCATATCTCTTCTTACCATTCTCAAGGCAATTTTGTAGCCCATACGAATTTGTTCATCTTTGCTCCACACATTTTCATACGGTCATCCAAATCCTTCTCTTACCCCCCACCCCACCCCTGAACCCCTGCCGGGCTCTCTTTGAAGTAGAGAACTTGGCAGATCCTTGCCAGCAAAGCAGCATGCACCTCCTGGGGGGCGGGGGAGGAGTGTCTCTGCTGTGTTTAGCTTCCTCACTTCCTCCTAACTGGCCTGCTGGACAAAAGTTTGTACAGCCTTAAAGCCAAGTGCAGTCCGCCCCAGTGGGACACATCCACTCCACCCACCGAAAGCAACTCTCTCTACTCTGCTTCAGTTTATAATGGTTTTCTGACTCTGTCTGCTGATGAAGATGACTCTCTCCTGGTCCTTCTAAACAGACTGTTTCTTGCCCATCATCCACTTGACCTGTCCTTACACTTGACGCGGGCATCTGTGGGCACCTAATGTTTGTGACCTGTGAGCATTCTTCAGTACTTCTGTTCTTGAACAGTAATGATCATTGGGTCTTGCCAAGCTTGAACTCTGTGATAGCATAGCATGTTGGAATGCCACCTGTGTCCTGTTGGTATTATTTCCTGACTGTTATTTG
The DNA here is from genome assembly GCA_036184795.1 of Tokudaia tokunoshimensis. Taxonomy (NCBI): domain Eukaryota; kingdom Metazoa; phylum Chordata; class Mammalia; order Rodentia; family Muridae; genus Tokudaia; species Tokudaia tokunoshimensis. The sequence continues at coordinate 70,997,701 of BTHU01000022.1, read as the reverse complement.
TTCCAATGGCATAAGGATAATGAACCACCTTTATAAAAACAGTCACTATTTTACAATTCCTTTTCCTTTTTTTCCTTTTTTGTTTGCTTGTTAATATTGCAATCTGCTTAGCTCCTCTCTGCATCTTGTAGCAATTCCTCATTTTAATTAGATGACCAGTTCAAGGCATGAATCTTCATATTGCCTAAGCCTTGGCTGTTCATCTAATGCAGATCAGCTAGCTGCCTGCCCTGCCTGCCTTTCTCCACTGACTAATGCCTCTGTCCTTTGCTTTCAAATCTTGCAAGATTCCTTGTTATGGAAATGGAATCACCCGTGTTCTGTGAAGGCAACAGGTAAAATCAGCAGAAAACCAGGAAATCCAACAATATGGACAGTGTCGACACAGACTTCACAAATCATATGTCTAACATTTGATGATGCATTCATTTATCAAAATATGTCAGTCACTCTGTTCACCTATGCGGAGCAAAAGAATTTGACTAAGGCCGTTTGCAAAGATGTTGTGTTAGAGAAACAAAAGAAAGGAAGAAAGGAGGCAGGAAGGCAGGCAGGGAGGGAGAGAGGCAGGGAGAGAGGCGGGAGGCAATCAGGGAGAGAGGGAGGGAGGGAAGGAGAGGGGCGAGACAGGGAGGCAGGAGAGAGGGAGGGAAGGAAGGAGGGAGGGAGGCAGGCAGGGAGGGAGGGTGGGAGGGAAGGAGAGAGGGAGGCAGACAGGAAGGGAGGGAGGGAAGGAGGCAGGGAGGCAGGCAGGAGAAAGGGAGGGAGAGAGGAGAGAGGGAGGGAGGGAAGGAGGGTAGGAGGAAGGAAGGCAGGCAGGCAGGAAGGAAAGAAGGAAGGAAGGAAGGAAGGAAGGAAGGAAGGAAGGAAGGGAGGGAGGTGGGAAGCCAAGAAGCCAGGAGTCCAGAAGCCCAGGAGCCTAGGAAGAATCTAGGAAGCCTAGATTCTGGACTGATTGGCTATCTCATATAGAGTTCTAATTCAAACATTTTTAGAAGACTAAGCGAATGATTTTAACTTCAGCTGCTGACAAGGCCAAATCTGAAAATTAAGTTCCAGAGCATATTGTGCATGAAAAAAAAATCTCATTATCCTCTGACCTTTCTCTGCTTAAAACGGAGCAGATACCAACAATCACTGTGAAGTCATTTTTGATTTTTTTTTCAAAACCTGTTACTAATCTCTCAGCCCTCGGAATTAGAGAATCAGATCATATTGGATTTAAATTTGATCTCCATAATAATTACAAAAAGGAAGTCATTATATTTTTTAATTATTAAGTTAATAGCTTAAATCTAGAATACACCAAAAATGGGAAGCTACCAGCCCCTCTTATCCCCTATTGTTTCTAGTTGTTCCCAGAGCATGGCCCTCTCTCTGGCAGCCACAGTATGTGTCTGAGAAAGAGGTATAAGCTGTCAATCATTATGTTACCTTCTAAGTGAGATCTGGGGTCATCAGACTAAGGCATTTACTTAGACTCTGGATAACTCATAATAATTGCTTAGACAATACTAACCAATTTATTAAACAGCTATTAAAAGTTATTTTGGGGGAGAGGAGATTATATTGTAACTGAGGCTGATATTCTCCAAGTAGGAGAAAATTCAATCTTTAAAGGCCTGAAAGAGGCTCACTTATAGAGCATTTGCTTACCATGGGCTCCATCCCCAGTAACACACACACACACACACACACACACACACACAAACACACACATACACACACATACACACACACATAGACATACATACACACACAAATACACATATTCACACACATACACACACAAACACACATACATTCACACACACATAAACACACACACACACATACATACACACACAAAGCTGCTGCCAGGGTAATATGATATATTGTCCTATTTTCTACAGAATGACTACATCTAAAACTGACAATAGAAAGTATGATGAAAGTATGAATTAACACAGTGGCATATGTTCATTATCAAGTGTTATGCTTGCATAGAGCTGTGTATGCTGTATTCCCAGTAGGACTGACAATAGCCTGTTTTGTATTTTGGTGCCTCCAGGGCTAGGATGTCACCAGACAATGGAGTTGTTCAATTTCCTTCATAATACTATGGGATCACATGTATACCACATACAATGATCAAAATGTTCTTTGGTGCATGCCTACATTTGTTGCCATTCTCACTAGTTTAAAGACTCCTAAATAACAAGAAATATGCTATCTACTTTTCCCACAGCATGTTACCTAGGTCCTAACACAGTTCCTAGCACACAGGAGATACTGGGAAAATAACTAATTAAGGAGACTTCAGACCCTGTTGTCTGAGATGGACAGGAGAATGGCCATCTAAGTTTATCACCTTGCAGGATGTTTTATTTTTATATTTTATCTTATTTTATAGAGCTGGTGCTTGAATCCAGAGCATTGCATATGCTAGGCAATTACCCTAGTATTGAGCTATCACATCAGGTCAACCCATTCCCTCCCCCCCTCCCCCTGTCTCTCATGATTACAGCCTCCTGATTATGTCAGGAAGCCAGGTTGTGTTATTGGTCTTCTAAACCATCTGAGATTATGTTAGAATATACTGGGATTTCACACAACCAAAGCACCTGACAATGTTCTTCTCAGAAGTTATCCCCATGATTAAGGGATGTGTGACTGTATTTGCAAATTGTAGTCCGTGCAAAGAGAAAGAGAGTCATACTGAGAGTGGTTGGGGCCTGGTATAGAAGGTGCTTAGTCCTGAGTGTAAAAAGGATTCATATTTGCAATGAGCATTTCTCAAAGGGACAGATACAGTAAGGGGTGAAGAACCAGATGGATGCCCTGAGAATGGCATAGTCACAGAACTTTTAATATGATGGGAGATAAATTGGATAGCTCCTGGTAAGCCATGGGGAGATATCTGCTTTGTATTTTATTAAAAATGCTTAGGGCAAAAATCAGTACCACATTATTTACAGGAGAGAGAATTCTCTGGGCAGAGGAGATGGCTCAGTGAGCAATTTGGTTGCTGCCCAGTGTGAATAGCTAAGTTCCAGTACCCACCACTCTGTGCTAAAAGTCTGATGAAGCAGAGGAGCTGGACAGTGGAGACGAGACGGGCTTTGAACCAGCTAGTCTTGCCAAAGCCGTGTACTACAGACTTACTGAGAGAGTCTGCCTCAAAGAATGCAAGTTGGTAGTGACAAAAGAGACATTCCAACAAAACCTCTGACCTCCACACAGTCCTATGTGGTGAGGGTGCCAGAATATGCTTGAGGACACAAGTATACAACACACACACACACACACACACACACACACAGCTTCTGTGTAGAAGAGGTCAGTGGCGGGAGTGAGGAGAACAGGAAAAAACGCACATGGATGGCTGATAGCTGCTCTGATGGGCTGGAGACAGAGGAGGTGAGAAGTGTTTAGAGAGGACATAGATTATGTAAGGAAAACAGAAGGGATCACCGTATTCATAAGAGAGCTCAAGGCAGTCAGAGCTGTGACTCAGTTGTTGCTTTGGCAAACCAGTGTGACTCGAGGCATGGTTGCGAGAAGGGAGCTACGCAGGTGATGGTTCTCTTGTTTTGTGGAAGATTCAGGGCAGCAATGAACAGTTTGGTGGGCAGGTGTGTTAAACCTGAAATACCTAGAAGACGAGCGAGGGAAATGTCAAACATCCTCAGGTAGTCAGCCTGTGCATAGGTAGGCTCTGTTAGTGCAGAAGGCTCTTGATTTGGGATCTAGGGGAGGTCTGTGCTGGTTATAAAATCAGCTAAAACGCCTGGCTTTGCTCCAGAAGGCAGATAGTTTGCTCTGGCACAGGGACAAACCACATCCTGAGGAGAAGCTGAGAGTGGTAAAGAGCTCCTGAATACTGAACTACATTACAAATTTCTATACCAGCCATGAAATTGTAGATTCAAGAACACCTGAGTGACAGGGCGCAGTCAACAGTGTTAACAACCAATGTGGGGAGATAATTATTTGTTTATAATGGCAAAACATTTGTAGAGTCTAAAATACCTAGTTCAAAAGGAAAAAGTTGCATAGTACTTATTCACATATGGGGATGTTAAATAGCCATTGTAGACAAGTGGTTTGGAAAAATACTTAATGGCACGAGATAAAAATTTAAACGTAGAAATGAACAGACTAGTTGGTAATACTTATAAATAGGAGTCCAGCTTGATTTAAAGACTGAAAATAATAAATGGGAAGGAAAGAATGACTGGAAGGAAATTAGTAAAAATTATCAGCTGTAGTGATCAGTAGAAGATAAGAATTAAAAATCATTACTCAAAGTAATTTTGTAAATTAATTTGTAAAAGAGTAATTTTGTAAATAAATTGAGTATTTTAAAAACGTTGCATAATGAATGACCTGACTCCAGTGGTTCTAAATTGAGGTTGATGGTGATTATTGGAGAGGAAGGAGAAATATGGTATCAATCTAGGAGAAGTAAGAGGAATGGGGAAAAATGGTCCCCTGTAATAATAGGAGTTATAAAACTTAATAATATAGGAATATAATAATAATAATAGTTATAATACTTATAACTAAAACCACCCCATTGTTTCCCTGTGCAGATTAGTTCTTTCTATTTGTTTGTCTATGGCCAGTGTATCATATGACAATAACGTTTCGAGGAAAGAGTGGGACAGGCATTAAAGAGATATGCTCAAAGAGGAAGACAAACAAAACAATCAATGAAGCTGTTAACTGACTGGCACGTTGCACACGCCATGCTTCAGGCATCCTTTCAGGAATTTCTGATTTAAGGACAACTGAGATGTCAAATTCACACCGGATTAATTTGTATTGAATACTATCCCTCCCCTTCTCAGAGACACTCCTGTAGAACAAGGGACAGAAAAAAATTAATAAACAAATACACAGATGCAAGTGTTGTGTGCACATGTGAATTCCATTCTCATATGAAGTTAATTAATCAAGAGAAAGTTAAAATTTAATTAAAAATTTTGTCACTAATTCTGGCCCTAGTGATAAGGTGGAAGAATATAATGGTTGTCACCTGTCTGTCTGTTGATTTATCATTAATTAAGCCCAGCTGGTGAAGGCATCCTTGACTCAAGTAGTGAGACACAGCTTAGATATAGTTACCATGGGTGCAAATTGAGGTCCCTGGAGTCGCTAAATCCGTCCTATCCCTATTCCATCTTAGAAACTGGCATCTGTAAAACCCAAATCCCTTTGTTACGGCTGATATAAAGACCAGCAAAAATAACAAACATCACTTCTCAAAATAATTGTTTCAGGATTTCAAAGATGTTTCCGTGGTGTCTAGAAATCCCTGCATATTCCTTATGCTCTTGATGGAATCCAGCCGGCTTAAGAAGCTCACACTGTGCTAACAATATCTCCTTCTCTGAGAAATGTTGGAGTATGGAGCTGGTGGGAAATCTTCCCGTAATCTTGGTTTGGGAATACATTTATAAATCAGATTTTCTGATGCCCCCTCTGCCTGTCCTTTTGTGTAAAAATAACTATCCCTGCCCTACATTCAATTACACTGGATGGAGAGGGAGCCTGCTGAGTTCTACGAGGAAAAAATGTTTTCAAAAGGTTAGCTAAAGTACAGCAGGTAGAGTTATGAATGTTCTAGAAAGCAAAAAAACGTAACTCCAATTCAGAAATAACTTTGAACCGACTCAGAAATCATATTTGTATCTAGAACTGTAAAACTAAAACTCCTTGGGGTACACATGGTTCCAGCCAAAAGTGTGGCAGAGGAATGCCTTGTCAGGCATCAGTGGGAGGAGAGGTCCTTGGTCCTGTGAAGGCTCAATAGATACCCCAACAAAGGGAAATCGAGGGTCGGGGGTGGGGGGTGGGAGTGGGTCAGGTGGAGGGGCATATACTTGAAGGCAGAGGGTAGGAGGAGGGGTTGGGGGTTTTCAGGGAGGGGGGAAACCGGGAAAGGTTTTAGCCTTTGAAATGTAAATAAAGAATATATTCAATAAAAAAAGAAAAACTAAAACTCCTTAAAAGACCAAGCAGAACACTGTAGACAGAGCTACAACAAGCACTGGACAGTTTGTAATTTCATCCAGATGTTCCTTTTCAGGTGTGTTTGGTGTGTGTGTGTGTGTGTGTGTGTGTTGGGATTTTTTGTGTTGTTGGTGATTTTGGTCCATAATTCTATTTAATAGAACCTCAGCATAATGAGGTAATGCATTATTATATTCAGTCCTCAAACCAACCAATCAGGTTTGTCTGCCTTTTATAGCTATAAACTCTATGACTCAGCTTTAATCATCACCTCCAATAGCAAAGAAATGAGATGAAGTGGTAGACAGACCAGTGCAAATCATGTACGGCTTTTGCGGGTGGAAATCAGCTTAATATGCTTCTGTGGATTTTAATTTGGAATGTTTGTGAAATATATCACATTTTGAATTTGTGCTAATGGAAAAGTTTTAAATATTTAGTGAGAATCTAAACAATGGAGGGTGTCTGGTGATATAGCATTCTGTTGTCTGCCTCTCCTAATTCTAATGTTAATGCACATGCACAAAGGGAACAGATTTTTAATGACAACAAATACCCTTGGTGGAAAAGCATGTGTTCATAATAACACATTGAGACCTGCTGGGTTCCTGAATTGTTAGTGGTGAAGCTTTACCTGATCTACTGGTATTCAAACCTCAACCCATCAAGTGGAGGCAGGTAAGAGGAACATTCCAGTATATACTGCAGGGTATGCATCAAGTGGGAACCATAGTTCCACCTGCCTGAGCTCCCTGCCCCCTTAAAGAGAATCTGACCTGTGGTTTAATCTCTGGAGGTCTTCTGTTCTGTCCCTCAGATTATAGAATCCTTTGTGTGAGCTAAACTAGCACCAGGGGCATCCAGATGGCTAGTACATCCAAATAACATTGGCCCTAGAAATGCCATAAAGCATTAGGACAAAGCAGATCATGGTGTTCATTATATTTCTAGAGAGGAAAAAGAATTCAGACTAAGTAGTTTACTGATATGACCCAGAGGAGAAAGTGCCCACAAAAGTAATAATAATAAGCCACCATAATATGAATTAAAGTACAACATCAAGTCTCAGAATTATTCTACTTCTAATCCCTGGTTTAAGAGAATTCCAGTCCCACTATTCAACAATTAATACTACACTTGTTTACGTACATGACAGTTGTTCACCAATCGTAATGACCCGATGACAGTGTTTTCCAATTGATATGCCCTATTAGTGAGTTTCCAAATCAATGGCGTACATTACAACTTTCTATTTTATTTTTAAATTAAAGATATCGTAAAACAAATGATTCTAAGTGCCTGTCATACAAGGTAAGTTACTCAGTAAAACATTTGTGTTTGTGTTTATTTGTGAACTTATATCTTAAATCATAATGTGAATTAGAATTTGAAACGAATACTTCAGAAATTTATTTCCCTTTGACTTTGGAGATAATACATTGCAATTTTTAAATTTTTATGGATTCTAATTTTCAAAGGAGAAATGTACGTGTGAAGCAGGAATGGGTGTGGTTCTTGCCCATTTTTGCATCTGTTTGTTTTCATCTGCAACAAAATGTAATGCGTGCATTTGGAAGATGGCTCAGTCAGTGAAGTGCTTGCCTTGTAAACACAAGGACCTAAGTTTGTTCACTAAAACGTGTGTAATGGTGCATGCTGGTGACTACAGCATGAGAAGAAAGGAAGCAGAGGCAGAAAGATCCCTGGGTTTGCTGGGTACCTAGTCTAGTCTAATTAGTGAGTTTGAGGCTTATTAGAGACTCTTTCTCAAAGGACATGAACTATGTTCTTGAACACCAAAGGTTGTCCTCTGGCTCACACACACACACACAGAGTAATATACATATATGCATATATATACTAAAAATAATATTCACTAAAGAATAAATATTTTTATTTGTATGATCATCTCTAGCCTTGTTTCCAGTTCTGTCAATTTCGAGGGAGTAGAATACTTCCCTCTTCTCTTGTCTCTGTTATGATTAGAGACATTCTAAAAGAGAATTACTGGAGAAAAATAACAATATGATGGTCAACAGATAATAGCTTTTATTGTTAGACAACTAACCAAGAATATCATTGGTCTGCTCCATGAAGAATATTCCAAATTTCTCTGGAGAACTCATAGAATGAACATTTGACTCTTGAAACTGTGAAATCTTCATGATGTTAATCTTGGGGATGTAGCCACACACCCTGGATTTTATGAATTAAAACAAAAGTGTATTCATGGGACTATACAAAAAAAAAAGTATAGCCCCCTTCTACAGGTTGTTTTAAGTAATTCAAAAACATCATGAACATAGTTCATGTCTAGGAAATAGACCACCTGCATACAACAATGCTTAAATTTATGAACAGGAGGCTCAACAGGTCAAATATATTAATGTAATTAAATTACTGCTTGTTGAAGCATGTCTTATTGCTTCTAATAAAGTAAATATAAATAAAATTCTGTTTGGATATGTGCCCATTCAGAGTATTTGAACTTAGCCGCTTAACTGATGAGGCATAAGAACATAAATTTGGGCTGGAGAGAGGAAGATAGCTCAGTGGTAAAGCACCCTGCCACTCAAGAAGGAGAACCTGTGTTTGGATCTCCATGACGCGAAAAGACAGAATCCATGACACATGACTCTAAGCCCAGTGCTGGGTGGGCTTAGAGAAGGGTAAGTACCTGAACATCCTTGGTCAGTCACTCTAGCTGAATCCATGAACTCTAGGGTCAGCCTCCATATACACAAGTGTACACTTGCAACATGCATGCTCACACTCGTACTGACAAGTATATCCACCACACCAGCAGCACACATGGGGCTAGGGGAGAAACAGAGACTGACTTGTGTTAATGTCCTAGAGAGAAATTGAGACACTAGTCTAGCCTGATGTAATCAACAGGAGAAACCTAACCATTAAAGAAATAGCATCCTGTGCTGGGGATGGATCTCAGTGGCAGAACATTTTACTAGCGTGTGCAAGGTCCTGGGTTCAATCCCCAATACTGACAGAACAAAATAAAACTTTCAAGCGTGAGAATTACTGTCATAGAATTTGATTCAGAGTGCTTGGCCCAGATCTGTTTTCACTGTTCTGAAATTCAAATCCAAAGAATCTTCTTCCTCAATAAAACCTGGGTTTCCATCCAGCGACCCATCTCTGTGGCTTTCGTTGAATATACATGTTCCAAGAAGTACGAGTATTTCCTCATAGCAATTTCATACATATATGGTTTGTCTACACTGCAAAAATCCATGTCACATGCCAGCATGCATAGTTTTCTTACATATTTTACATACTTGAACAGGCAGAAAGAACACAGAGATTTCCCCAAACTATTGACGTAATTTCTTTTAATCACCATATATTTCCTTGAGGGAAAAGGTGATACTTTTCAACTATTTAATAATCAAATACATCAGAACATTTCAAAAGTTCTATGTGAATTTAAGTGTTTACACAAAGTCATTGTACTGGTCCGTAATTACTGATAGGTGTCTCTTTATATTGGCATCCAGAATTTGTTAGACATTTTCAGTTATTATCATTTTATTGGGGGCATAACAAGCCAATATCTCTGCCTGAAAGAGCTAGCCTTACCTAACATCTCAAAATTAAATATTTGGAGTACAGCCATTACTTTTGTATTTTTAGACGTGGAGTCTATGTACATAGCTGGACAAACGTTGCTATGTCAAAAAAGCTGGTCTCCTTAGTGCCAACGTTGTGGGAATGCACTGTTAGACACAACATTTGGGGCTGACTTATTATTTTTGAGATTTAAGGGAATCCACTTTAATCATGAAAGCAATGTCATAATTTTTACTCAATTTATTTTCACTTTTCTTACATTGAAATTACATCAAATCTTGAGTTATAAAATCCATGAAACATAACATATGTTTATTTCTTGTTTGTTTAGTGATTTTTTTTCCTCCTACTAAACATCAAGAGCCACTTAAGTGAAGACAATAGAGTCCTACTGAACATGTCTCTGATATATTGACTTTTAATGGTTCATGATGACTTAAATAAGCTTGTCATAATAACATCTTATTGACATCTTCATTTTATTTTCTTGAACAATCGCTTTTTAAAATTCACTTATGATTAGTAATTTTCTAGGAATTATAGTGCTAGGACAGTGTTAATATCAAGACTCCAAACATTGACTAGGAGAATCAATAATTTTTATAATTCACTGTATGAGAGATCAATATCTAAAAAAAAGCTCAGTGAATCCATTGAATTCAACAGTGGGCACATGTATACATGTGTGTGTAGACACCCAGTCATGCTATCCAATGAAAAAGGACAAGACGGATGATAGCCATGCGTTGCAGATGCCTGACTGTGTGATGTCTGAACTGAGGCCCTGTGTGTGTTAATCAGGGGCATCTAGTTTTGTGTGGTAAGCTGACGTCAGCAAAATCAAGTCATCTGGCAATATGCTTTTCACAATGCATCCCTTCTTAAAGCAAAGCATGACTGTATTCAGATACATAGGAAAAGAAACCCAGTCCCCTAAAAATAAGAAAAATGAAATCAACTCTGAATTGAGGTTAAAAAATAAAAATCAGAAAAAAAAAGGTTTGTCTTTAAATATATCTTTGAGAAGGCTGAATGTTTACTTGTGATTTGGAGCAATAATATATTGTGGCAAATATTCCTCTTTCTTTAGCATGAAATAAATGTTCAGGGAAAACAAAAAAGAAAACAAACAGGAAGAAAGGAAGGAAGGAAAGAAGGAAGGGAGGGAGGGAGGGAGGGAGAGAGCATGCAGTGTTTCCTTACTATTCTGTCACGGAGTCTGTCCCAGGATGACCACATGCCATGTAGTTTAAAACTTACAGGGAGCCTTTAAAAGATGAAGCATCCAAGTCTATAAACTGGTTCCGTATAGGATGAACTTAATGAGCCTCCAGACTTTCTCTCCCCCTCTCAGTTGGATTCCAATGCCCACACTATAGGTGCCACCAACGAAGGGATAGCAATTGAATGATATTGACATAGCTATCAGCAATCTGCAGATTTTCATTCTGGGTTGTGGCATCCTGCAATAAGTTGAAGCAGAAATAATATCCCTGGGTTGAGAGATTTCAAATTCTATTTATTGATAGCTAAAGTACAGGACCAGATATTAGGAAGTGAACAAAGTTGGCAGAGGATAGAAATAACAGCCAGACTCCCAACCACATCAGTGAAAGAGAGAAAACAAGAGGAAGAGCCGGCTGATCTTTAGCCTTTGGTGTGTTAAGCTTCACTTCACCTTGGGCTCTTTCTTTGCTTTTCATTGGGCTCGCCTTTTTGCTTTATTCTCTTTGGAGCTCGGTAAGGAATTATCAGCATTAAATCCTTTGGCAGCGCTTACTGGGAAGCCCAGAGAGGTCAGATATGAGCTGGCATAATGACATCTTCCTGCCTGGTACAAAGGCAGCATTCATGATCATTTAGGCGGACATACGATGCTGCTAGTCGAAGTCTCAGCCACAGATCCCATCAGTGTCCCATTTCAGAGGCAGCACTGTCCCAGGGTCCACTGGGAATAGGAATCTCGAGGCTGGACTGGATGGTGGGGGGTGTCTCACTCAAGCTTTGAGGAAAATTAAATGCACTAAATCAGGTGGTTAATTATCTGTGTCATTGACCTTGGAACCTAAATGGGGAAATGTATTTCAGATACACATGCCTGTAAACAAAGAATTATAAGGTGCAGTGCCCATGGCATAACTGACAGACTGGAGTGTATTTAAATAGTGTGCAGAGAAATAAGCCACCTACCCCAAAGCAAACACCTTTCCTCTATGACATTTGCTTCTGTCCCTCAGATTATGCCTTCTTCATTTTCCCCCAAAGCAATACAATGTGTCTTATAACTTCACTTGTCTTTAAAGTTGTGCTTGAGCAAAGCTTCTCCGAGAGCTTTTCCTATCTCCCAGTTGTCAGAAACTCTTCTATATTTCCTTAACCTTGCCAGAAGCTGAAGTCCTCAGATTCTTGCTTTACTGTGATAGGAATTACCATCAGGGAAGAAAAAGACTGTAACATACGGTTACATCCTTTCTGGGACCTAACCTGCAATTTCATCACCGTGGCAAGTCCCAAGGGCGTGGTGCTGTGACTCCAAGGTGAAAGGAGAAACACCAGCACGGTGATACTGAGCCCAAGTCACCCTGCATGAAGCAGATGTCCCTGAGTAACAGCCACAGACATCAGCGGCCATTCACTGAGAGTTCAGGCATGACTCATCCTGACCCTGCACCTCAAGAGACCCGTGTGGCCCTAACAGCACACAGAAGAGTCACCAATCTCAGAGAAGTCTAAATTCTTGTCTTCTACTCCTTGCCAAAAAAATTAAGGAAGCCAGACTTCATGGTTTTCTGAACATGCATGCCTGTGTTAAAACCACAGAAATAAGGCACACTACAGTCAAGAACTCCTAAGTAGTACTCCTGACAGAATAGTACCTAACGTGATGTTTCCTTATCATTCATTGGCCTGCCTCTCATTATTCTATGAGATTCCCTCTTTATCCCACCATGGTCTTCCCTTTTGTCCCTCAAACCATGTAGTTCTGGAAGTCTTCTGCTTGCTCATGGATGGACTCCAGAAAGCTGCTTGGCTGGTGTCCATTGTGTCTAAAGAAATGGCCATTTTATTGGTTCATTCACTATATTCGTTCTTGGTTGATTGTGTGTGTGTGTGTGTGTGTGTGTGTGTGTGTGTGTGTGTGTGTGTGTGTGTGGTTTTTTGTGGTTGTTTTGTTGTTGTCATTGTTTCTTTGTTTTGTTTTTGGGGGGTGGTGGTTCAAGACAGGGTTTCTCTGTATAGTCATGGCTGTCCTAGAATTCACTTTGTAGACCAGGCTGGCCTCAAACTCAGAAATCCACCTGCCTCTGACTCCCAAGTGCTGGGATTAAAGACGTTCTTGTTCCCTGCATCATTATTGCTTGATTTGTTTAACTCATAAGACACCAGAAAGAGAGACTGACAGAAATAGGGAAGGAAGAAGGAGAGGAAAGAAAAGAGAGGCAGGAGAAAGGGGGTAAAGGGGAGGAAAGAGAAAGAAAGAGACCCGGGGAGGAACGTACAGAGTGGGAGAGAAAGAGATTATTGAAGCTCCCGGGATCCTAGAAGGGGATTCAACCTGTGCTAGACTTTTACCTACACCAAGATATCTAGCTCATACTGGGGTCTGAGACAGCATTCCAGGATGTTCTGGGAAAGACCAACATTCAGATTTGAGAGAGAAGCTCTCTGGTCTCAGCTTCATTCCCAGCTAATGTCTGTGCCAAGGAAATTTTCTGTGAGTTTTAAGCACTTAACTCCTTAAGCAAACAATTCCAGAAAGATCCATGGAAAATATGGTTTAGAGAGGGAAAAAGAAATTCTTAGTTTCTTCTAATAAGTCCTAGAACTTCATATTACAAGTTCTAAATTTTACCCCAATATTTCCCATATATAGCCTCAGCTGCTCTGAGCATATGCCTAATAGATAGATACTTGCCCCCAGGAACTGAGAGAAAAGACACAGGAATCACATGAGCTGGTCCATGAGACAGGATGTCACTGAGAGCAAAGGCTAGCTAAATTTGAACACATGGAGCAATGGGTTTTCTCTTGTGAGAAGTCATTTGCACACTTGTGATGTTTGGGGGCAACTTTCAACACTTCCCATTTACTGCCCATGGAAGTAACTCTGTTGTAAGCCTTGCGAGCTTGCTTGTGAGATGAATTTGCTAATGGGCTTGGGGAAGGAGATCACTTACTTAGGCCCCAATAGTCTGTAATTGTGAAACATAGGCCCTCCAGACCCCACAACCTGGGCGGGCAGGCCAGGCCAGAAAATCTACTCTGGATAGTCATGGATTGAAGTGGCACACACCACAGAGCTGCCCTAGGCATGAAAGGATAGACACTAGCAAAACTGAAATGTGCATACTTTTTATTGCATATCGTCTCATGAGAGTACAGTTACAAAACTCTAGAACGAACGGCGCTTAACAAAAGAAAGAAGTGTGAGCCTAGGAACAAGGAGGCCCTTTTTGTATAAAATTTAGCTGTAAAGAGAATGCTCAGACATGAAGAGGGAGGAGAACTATTTAAACATGCAAATCAGGAGGAGCCAGTCTCCCGGAATATGTATCGTCAGGGAAGGGGGGCATCATATCACCTGAAGCGTGGAGGATCTCACTTTTGTGTTAATTACTCTCTGTGGTGGCTCGCCCAGCTCTGGACTATTTAATTCAGGAATGAGGGAATGCTAATGGATAAGCCATTGTAGATGGAGTGAATTAGTGCTTCCCACTGAGTGGCTGTCTGAAAGAGTTAGAAATGAGAACCCACCGACTGCCCACACCTCCTGCTTTCCCTGTTCATTCAGCCATTTGTTTCTATTAGGAGCAAAGCAACTGGGCCCGTGTAGAAATCCAGAAAGGAAAGTGGATGTCAGTAGGACACTTTGGGGAGATTAACATGTTTTGCTGGGAGACTGTTTATAGCCTGCTTTATCGTAAGACTTGGTCAATAAAACTCTGACAGCTCGTATTTGAAAAGGAGACCCTGCTTCCCTTCAAAACTTCCAGATCAAAGCTGCTTTGAGTGTTACTGGGTTTTGTTTTGGGTTTCTGAAAAAGCATATTTTCCATAAAATTTCCATTCAGCTATTCAGGTGCCTTTTGCTCTCGGCAACTCACATCTGTCCAGCCAGAGTTTCTACATGCATGTGAGGTCTAAACAAGCACACTTATGATGGAATACTTCAAAATTCAGCACAGTGACTCATGTAAAACAAATCCAACAATAGACTGGCTCTGTCCATTGCAGGAGAGGCCGTCTAAGAAGGGACAAGGGTCTTCCAGAAGGAGTCCAATGCTCTAAAGAAAAACCAGCCACAGGTTTGGCAGGAAAAGCATCCGTAGAAGGGTCACCCTTTGACCTTGTCACATCTCACAAGCTTACTTTCACCCTCCTTGGGTCGTCTTTTTAATAGTCTTATAAACCATTACACCAGTACTCTACCTTTGAAACGGGAAATAACACAACCAGGACAAAAATAGTCTCCTCTGTGTTCCAGACAGCATTTATACACCACCTCCACTCCCTCTGCCGTCTTCCAAGCATCAACCAGTGTGTCTTCAAGATGAGCTAAATCTCTCTGCTTCACATCTTTGCATTTTGATGTGAATTTTGCTTTGGCTAGGCTCCCCAGAAAGCAAAGCCTGAGGCAAAAGCTTATGTGTAGTATTTTTGTAGGAAGTACAATCTCAAAAAAAAAAGTAGGATTAAGGGGCAAAAAATATAAAAAGAGTGCAGGCTACTACAAGGGTGAATGACTATTGCCAAACCCGCCACCCTTAGGAATTGGCGTCTGGTATTGCCACTGGCTGGATCTTGTGGGGTTGATGCCCGAAATGCCATCTGATCAGCTGTAACTTCAGACAGTGTCTCCAGGGGAGAGAAAGAATGTAACAGCCAGCTTCCATTACCTACTAGTCAAAGTTCACTTCATTGAATGAGTGCCCTGTACGTATGGAAGATACACAAGGGTTGCTTTGAGCTGGTCCCAAACTATCACTTTTACTTGATTGAGTTCTTACAAAAATAGAAGCTTCAGGGTGTGAGGTAGGGGGTGCTTGGTACAATGACATGTAAGGATGTAACTGTAACTTTCTTGGGGAATGCCCCAGCTCCTGAATAAAGACAGGGAGACTTATATTTATTATAGGCTTTGGGTACTATAGCTAGGCAGATCCCAACCTGTTCCAAGCTGACAGGTGTCCTGCCATGTGGCCCATTACCTGTTCATCTTAGTCTCAGCCTGGTACCTACTTCTTCATTCCTCTCCATTTGGCAACTTCCTGTGTGACAATTCTCACCTGAGATCCTCTCTTGCAGAAGTCTGGCCTTACCTTTCCAGCCCCCTATTAGCCATTCATCTCTTTATCTGACCAATTAGAATGTGATGGAGAATAATGTATATAGAATACTAATGCAGGATACACTTCACCAAAGATTATCTCTACATAAGGCACAGTAAGTACTACTCACCTAAAGTGATGTTAGCCTAATTCCAGGTGGCTAGGCCAGAGCAAAGACCAGGGCCAGAAAATAGGAGGGAGGACCCAAAGATACACCTCCTACAGTCTCTATGCCCCTCAGAATTGCACTGATGGCCTTGTTACAATAGAGCTGGTGCCTAAGAGAGGCCCTGATAAAGAAACCAATCAGGCCTTGTGAAGAAGGAAGTATCCTGAGCTAAAATGAAAGGTTGATTAGATGAACTAACTTCAATCACTCCTATGCCGTTAGTCCTAAGGACATGGTTGCTATGAAGCCTCCACCATCTATGCCAAATTCCCTCAGGCTCCGCAAGCCTCAGGGATTTTCTGTATAATTCACCTGCCAGCCAGACTGTCCTGGGGCGTTCATCCCTGAGAATCTGGTTGTCCTTTCCTGTTCCTGTAGTTGAGGCAGAGTCTCTCACAAAGCATCCTCATCTAGCAGCATAGAAGCACCAAGGAAACTGGTGACTTTTCTGAATGCTGTGCCTTCTTGGAGCAAGGCTACCTGTTCTCGTATTTTGTTCATATCTTCTGGATCTTAATAAGCATGATTCCTAACCTAGCAGCCTGAAATGTCCTCTCTGCTTCATTTCACAGCAGCCTTCATAGACCCTCCTGACAGCCAAGATCAAACAGGCTGCAGATAATTTATAATAACTGCTCTCTTGGTCTCTAGCATGCTTACCTGAAAACCCATAGGCCCCGATGAAAAGGTCCCAGCCACAGTCCTGGAAACTAGAATCTTAATTGGTAGAAACTAAGCTTGCAAAAAATGGAAGCACAAATTGCTTAGTTGGGTTTCTAGGTCATAGGTGGTGAGAGGTAGCCAATCCTTTTTCCCCTTGGTTCCCAAACTCCTGTCACCTAGCAAATACTACCCCTTATTCTAGTTCCCTTTCTGTTGCTGTGGAGGAAAAAATACCAAAAGCAATGTAGAAGAAGATAGCATTTATTTCATCTTACAAGTTCCAGTCTGTCACTGAAAGAAGTCAGGCCAGAAAGGCAAACAAGAACTTGAAGCAGAAAGAATGGCCAAATACTCCTTGCTAGCTCACAGGCTTATACTTAGCTAGCTCTCTTATTTAGCTCAGGACCATTTGCTCAGGGAATGTTGCTGCCCACACTGGACCAGGCCCTCCCACATAATTAATAATCAAGATAACCTGTCCTCCAAGGACATGCCTACAGGTCAGTCTTATCTGGGCAATCCCCCAGTTGGGAATCCTCTTCTCAGATGACTCTAGGTGTTATCAAGTTGACAGCTAAAGCTAACGAGTGGTGTCCTAGTCGAGTCCCTAATAGGTCACTTAATTGTTGTATAAGACTGACTGTTCTAGGTGAAGTGTGACATAGAATCTGAAGATTATTCCACAACCTGGCCATTGTGCTTTCTTTGTTTCTGAGACAGTCTTAGATGGTATAGATAAGTAGAATGAATCTCTGAATGGAAGGGAGGAGAATCATACATGGTGAAGATGTTGAATCCAAGAAGAACAGATTGCTGTTTCCATCAGATTTCAAGGCAACTGCTACAGCATACCACAGGTGACTGTTGCATGTAAGGAATGGTCCCCTGCCATGGAGAGGTTGGGTACCTTAGTAAGAATGGGAGTTGGATCGCTATTGTGAAAACACATGTTGTTTGGACTCAGGTTTGGTCTTCATCCCTGTTTCTATAGCTACTGTTTCCGGGCCCCCTACACCTGCACTGAGATTACTAAAGATATTGACTATGGAAATGAGCTGATGTGTGTCTTGACTAGTTCCTCTGAAGAGCATTCTCTCTGTTGGACAAGACCACACAGTCCTCTACAGGCTTTGTGCCCGCTCGCCTATGCCCTTCAACATACAACTTCTGTAGACTTATTTGTCTTTCCCTCCTTAGGTTTCTGGTAGATCATCCGATGCATTCAATATATATAGACTATACATGACTATAGTCTAACCATGAGCTTAGCATTAGAGATTAAAGCTGTGACCCTATTTAAATACACAGCATGGCATCAGGTCATTCTAAATCTTGGCATTTCTCCCAAATTGGAGAAGGGGATAAAGAATAGATAACTTTAAAGCCAGATCTCAAAGAGTAGGTATAAGTTGGTAAAAATAAGTGGATAGGGGTAGATGGGTGTTGAGATGAATCAGTGGGTAACATTCCTGCTATGTAAGCCTGGTGACCTGAGTTTGATTCCCTCGGAATCCATGTGAACATGGCAGGATAGAGACAGTTTTACAAGATTGACCTGTGGCTTCCACATGAGTGCTATGCTACATGACTATGCTCAAATACACACACATCAAGAGAAAAGAAGGAAGGAAAGAAGGAAGGAAGGAAGGAAGAAAGGAAGGAAGGGAAGGAGGGAGGGAGGGAGGGAGGGAGGGAGGGAGGAAGGGAGGGAGGGAAGGAGGGAGGAAGAGATAAAGAAAGAGAGAAAGAAAGGGAAGGAACGAAGGAAGGAAGGAAGGAAGGAAGGAAGGAAGGAAGGAAGGAAAAACCCCACTCTATAGAGAAAAATTCCTATATCAAGGCCCAGGGCTGACACAGCACATGAAGAGAATTGCAGTCACTCCTGCTACTTGCAGAATGTATGTCACATAAAGACAAGTGGCTAATAGATTGTGTGGCACCTTTAATCATCATAAAGAACTTGCTCCTGATTTACTAGGTGACATCGATTCACTGTAGAATTTTAAATAAGATTATCACAGAATTCCACTTCCAGTTATGTGTCTTAATTTCTTTGTAGCATTAGGGAGACAAACTGTAGTGTTAGTGAAACTGTCCAAACAAAGGATGCTGAAGACCTGAGCAAGTAACATGGCTAGTGAGAATGGTAACTAAGAATGAAGTGTTCCTCAGAAGTTCATGTGACTAAAATATGGTTCGCAGCTGGAAGTTCTACTGAGAAATGGGTGAAGAATGAAGGCTTTAACCTCACTAAGGGATTACTCCATTGAGAAGTTCATGGCCAAATATCTTCATAGGAAATGGGGCTGTAAGAAAAAAATGTCATCCTGAGGAGTAATACAGTCTTGAGGTCATATCTTGCCCTTGCCTCTTTCGCTCCACTTCCCTCTGTTACATGTCTTTCTTGAAGGAAGCAGTTTAGCTCCTCCCTACCTATCCATCATGATATTCTATCTAACCACAACCCCCAAAGAGCTGGGCCAACTCACCATAAGCTGAAACCTCTGCATTTGGGAACCAAATGAGTTGTTCCCCCTTTAAGATGTGTCAAGAGTGTGTCACAGTGCAAAACTAGTGAAGGGGATTGGAGAGAAAGACATCATTTTGTGGTAGCTTCAGCAAGATTTTGTCATCGTGGGATGTTGAGATTGGGGGAAACAGAGGTCTGCTGACTAACTTCATGGATCTAAAGAGATGGTGGGAGCAGGGTATAACATACACAGGCTTATCAGGAAAGAAGATAGAACCAGGTCTAGATACATCAACACTACAGTCTCATAGAATATTCATCTGGAAAGAAGCCAGATCTAAAAATATCAGCTTTGGCCTGGATATATGAGGTCACCAGGTCTAGAAAGAGAAGAAGAATGAATCACAAACATATTCTTTAATCTGATTTCTTAGGGGAAGACAAAGAGAACTCCTCAAAAGGAAGGGATAGAGGGGGGATCTAAGAAGGGCCAGGGAAGCTTATTTCAGTGGCTAGAGGAAGGGACGGTACTGGCTATATAAGAGGAGAGCTGTTTTCTGAGACTAGAAAACAATAAGTAAAGATATAATTCTGAATGCACTTAAATATGACATTTGAGGGCAGGTCACCCTAATTTCCTCAGGGACATGGCAAGTAAGAAACCTGTTACAGATAATGTCTCACCACTATGGCTAGGAGACAGGAAACTATGCAAACTATGGGAGTTATCTAAAGTTTACAAGTCTTGAGGGGTAAGGCAACTAGGAGGAAGGGGTTATGGGGTGCTTTTATTGTTCTAGAATAAGAGATGAGAATTCTAGCCAATATGTATGGAAAGTAAACAGTATAATCACAAAGTGGGAATGTGAGATTAAAGAGAAGGTATAACGCATATAAGTGTGTCAGAGAGCTAGAATCACAGACAGGCCAGAAGATGGAATGTGAAGTTCAGCTGGTTTATATTTACATATATAGATGTTGTGGTCTCTCTTTCCTACAGCGAAGCTCCATTAGTGCCAGCCCTAATTCCTCATTTCTCAATTAAATTGTGTTGGTCCTATGTCTTTTATGCATTTGTATCTTAAGCTAAGTGAATTAGACTAATCTGTAATGGGACAAACTTGCGATAAGCTATTGATGGCTAAAGAGTGTTTGATATGCTATCCAGCTCAGGAAACAGACAGATGATACTAACTTAAAGCCGGAGTTCTTATCTGGGGATGGAACAGAGTCACCCTATAGTTCTTTTTTAACACTTAAGTCCCCTGGCCATCCCACCCTCCTTAAGTCCCTATCTCAGAGACTCTGAGATAAATTTTTGCAAATATCTCCATTTAAAATGAAGGTTTATGGAGAGAGATAGAGAAAGAGATGAGTGTTTGGCTCCTCAAGTCAATAGCTTTTTTGTATAATTGACTGTGATTGATCGCCTCTCTGTAAAGCTTTCCTTTTCCCTACTTTCCTTTCCCTTGTGTTACCACCCTACCTCACTGAAAATAGACCCAGGGAAAATCAGGGTCCTTTTCCTATGGAGAGCACAGAATACAAGGTGCAAGCCGTCTCATTGGAGACTTCTTCAGAGATTCAGAAATAGATATGGGAGCCACGGTTTACAGTGGTGTTGCCCACAGAGTGTAAATTATAGGTACTGTAGCTGTGTTCCCAGGTCAGATGCTTAAAGGAGTTAATGAAAGCAAATACAAGAAAACAAAACTGAGAGGAGCTCCTGATTTAGGTTCTTGAAAGTTCTTGCTTTCGTGGATACTGATTAAGTACCCTTTCCAGTTATGGGATTCAACAGTATTGATTCTATGCACTTGCTGTTAACAAAATCTAGAGAGGCAGATGCAGGGGCAGAGGAAGGATCAGGTTCAGAGGTAGACACAGAAAAAGAGAGACATGCACAGAGAGAGGATAAATAAAATAACAGATGATAGATGATTAGTAGACAGATAAGTAGATGATTGATATAGATGGCAGATAAGATAACTAAATAGGTTGTAGATGACAGCTAGATGATAAATGGTAAATAAGATTGAGGATAGATACATAAGTGTCATATAAATGATAGATAAAATAGATTATATAGACAAATATATAGATGATATATATAAAGACAGACAGACAGATGAATGGCAGTGTGCTGGTTGCTTTTATGTCAACTTGACTCAAGCTGTAGTCATCTGAGAGGAGGGAACTTCAACTGAGAAACTGCCTCTATAAGATCACACTGCAGGCAAAGCTTATAGGCCATTTTCTATTTTAGTGATTGATGTGGGAACACCCAGTCCATTGTGGGTGGCACCATTCCTAGGCAGGTAGGCCTGAGCTGTAAAATAAAACTAGATGAACATGAGACACTGAGCAAGCTAATAAGAAGCAATCCTTCCTGACCTAGCCCATTGTGAGTGGTGCAATCCCTGAGCTAGTGGTCCTGGGTTCTATAAGATACAAGGCTGAGCAAGCTATGAGGAGCAAGTCAATAAGCAGCACTCCTCCATGGCCTCTGTATCAGCTCCTGCCTTCAGGTTCCTGTGCTGTTTGAGGTCCTGTCCTGATGATAATGAACAGTGATGTGGAAGCATAAGCTAAATGGACCCTTTCCTCCCCAAGTTGCTTTGGTTATGGTATTTAATCACAGCAGTGATAAGCCTAAGAAATAGGGTAGATAATAGGGTGTGTGTGTGTGTGTGTGTGTGTGTGTGTGAAATTCTTCCTATGTATACAGTGTTATTATTTCTCTGACTTCATGTCTTTACAAGGATAGGAAACTTTTGCAACAACACATCTTACATACTGTAGCAAAATGGAATAGAACTTTACTGATGTGACTATTGACTGGTCAGAGAAAAGGTCTTCAACTGGACTGTAGCTTGTATCTTACCAGAAATATTATTATAGCAAAGAATAAATCAGCCTGATTAGCTTAGAAAATCTCTGAAGTTCTGGGGGATTTGGAAGTATTGTTTGGTCCAGTTTTGATTCCAGTGCTGAACCCAGGCCCCAAAGAACATGACTGGGCAAGGGCTCTGCTGATGAGCCTCCTCGCCAGCTCTTGTGGCTCCAGTTTCAGCAGAACTTGGAAATGCATTATTGCATACAGGCATTCTGAAGAATCACCTTCTAATCTTGCTCTTCCTACACTATGATGTTGAGTAAGACATCTGAGCTCTTTAAATTTAGCTTCTGCCATAACATGCAAAGTTTGCCATTCTGGATCTTTTACTGAAAAAACAATTTCCATAAAATATATTTTGATTATATTTTCCCCTCTCCTGCTCAACTTTATGTTCTTTTTATTCTCTTTCTCTTAGAAGAAAACAGAAACTAAAATTAACCAAAATAAGACCCTCCCCCCCAAAAGACAAGACCCCCCCAAAAAAAGATTTTTAAGCATCAGCTTTAAATTCCCAAATATATATATGGATACTTCTTTATATGATTAAAAGTACCAGAAAGTGAGTTTTCAGTTGAAATATATCTTAAATTTATATAGTGCATCGCTGTAGTAAGAGTATACATGTATTGCTGCTTGGTCCTAACACGAATTACGGTCTGAATCAGTGAATTTGGGATGCACCCAAGTAAGGAAGTGGACATGGTACCACTGAGAGAAGTCTGTCAAAAGCACTGAACTCACCATGGCTACTTGTTTCTCCTGGAGGCAGAAAGTTGGAGGAGCTCTGGATCTCCCTTTAAATTGTTCCTGTGAGATAATTAAACACAGTCCTTTATTTCCTAGGAAAGCTCCTATATGGGTAAGAGATGCGAAAGATCAAAGCAACATATGTGAAAATGTGTCAAGTCAAAAGAAGACTCACTTATTTGAACATATTAAAAGAATGGAGATAAAAGAGAAAGAGAGAGAGAGAGAGAGAGAGAGAGAGAGAGAGAGAGAGAGAACCTGGGGAGTCATAAAAAGTTAGCTTTAAGCCAGGCAAATGCTGCTTTTAATTTCCATATAGTAGAAGAGAATTCAGCACCATGAATAACATAAAGGATTATATGGCCACACTGATTGGGAGACAACACGGTATTTAAAACAGCCTGACACACGCTTGTATAGCCTTTTCTCTGGTAACGGCATGAGCCTATTGTAAGGAAAAAACAAATTTTCTATCAATCTGTCTATCTGACAGATTATCTATATAATCTATTTAGATCTATAGAATTGTCTAGCTGTATCTGGATCATCTATGGATCTAGATATAGATGGATAATGGATGGTAGATAGACAGGCAGATGATATAGATATCAATAGATACATAGATCTATATGGTGGATCAACAAAGACAGACAGTTAGATGGCATCTCTTTAAACATAAATATGGTGATAGTTTCTAGAAAACAGAGAAATCAGAAAAGAAAACTGAATCATCCCCTGGCCCTGCTAACACATGCACACACACACACACACACACACACACACACACACACACACTATTTTATATTCTACCTTCTTAAGACTGTTGCAGGGACTGAGTTATAGATGTCTGAAGATAGTACTCTGAGGATCCTATCAATTGAGAAAAGATATATAAATATATAACAAAAAATACACGGGTAAAGGTGTTGAGGGCTAAAATAGATACATTCCTCTGAAACCTTTCCAGCAGTAACACTTAACTGACAGCTGTTCCCGCCCCTCAGCCCCGCCCCTTTCATTCTGTTTGACTTCATTATGAGATTCAAAAGTCCTGGCACACATGTGCTTATTCTTCTGAAGTAAAGCTTAGCATGTTGCGTCGTCAGTAAACAGCAAGCTCCTGGGAAAATGTAGGTCTTGTGACTTGACAAGCGTGCTGAAATCAAACTCGGTGAACATGCCTCTGTTTGCTCTTTGGGTAGACTTTATATTAGCATTATATATTATAGTCTATTACAAGTTGCAGATTATATTCACATTAATAGCATATTGGTAGTATGTCAGTGTTGTCTAGGAGGTGTTCCTAAAAACATTAGCAATACAGGATTGTGTCTTCACATCTGGTCTTTCTGATAATGTTGGTGACATCATTTTCTTGTGGTGCTAGAGATAAAACTCAGCCCCTCCTGCTTGTTGGGCAGGTACTCTGTTGAGCACCAGGCCTCGCCCTGGTAACGGTTTTGAAGGATGTTTTAAATGTTATTCCTGCCACTCAATCATGCAGGAAATATTGATTGAGCATTTACTTTGGTCTCTTTTCAATACTGGAACTATAGCTAAGGTCCTTGAATTTGAGGACTCTATATTAGCTGAGAAAAAAAATACTATCAATGCAGACAGATAAATGAATGTACAAGTAAGTGTACAGAGCAGAAAGACACTATAATGAAGCTAACATAGGACATGTGTTACATGTAATAGTTTACATGTAACTATTACATGTTACATTCTTGGGATTAAACTCAATCTCAAGCTTACAGTTTGAAAGTGTTACCGTTTGAGATTAAAGTGCTCATGTGTGTAAACACCTGGTCCCCAGATGTTGGCTCTGTCTTAGGAGATTATAGAGCCTTTAGGAGACAGGACCTGACTGGTAGAGGCCCTTCACTGAGGGCAGGCCATTGAAGCTGTAGCCAGGCGTGTTCCGGTTTTCCTCTCTACTTCCTATTTGTAACAAGCTGTGCTACAACGCCCTGCCACGGCAGACAGGGATGCCCCCAGTCACTGTGCTTTGTCCACCATGAGGCACTGTGTCCCCTCACCCTGTGAACCAAAGAAACCCTCCCTCCTTACAGTTACAGGAAAAATGGTGAATGCAGACAGTGACAGTGAGTCTGGGTGGCATTGTTTTCCCCAGCTGTTCAGGGACGTTCTCTCAGGTGAATCAATTTCTAAGTTAAGACTTAGGATATAAGGAGGGAGACTCAGAGCAGGGGCTGCTGCAAAGACCCTACCAGAGGAATGATCCTCGAATATCTGAGATAGAAAGGAGATGCCTGGGGCTACAGAGATTGGAGGGAGGAAGCAGGGAGCTATGGAGTCACAGATAGACAAGGAACAGGATGCGGGGAGCTTCTAGGCCATGATGAACTTTATCCTAAACATATGACTTTATTCTAAGAAGCACGTCACAGCTGGAGGGCGAGAGAGTAACTGTAAGAAAGAACTGCTCACAACTGGACAGATGATGACTCTCTGTGCCCCCTTAGCTCTGTGATCAACTGCCATCTGGCTCCTGCTGTCTCTGCTCTTCTGATAATGATCCAGCAAAGGTCAACATGTCCGTGGTGAGCTTAGGTCTTCTGAACTCTGTTTTTCCTCAATGTCAATTAGCCCAGCTGCCTTCCCTCCTTCTGTGGATGTGCTTTTTCCTTGAGTTCCATGATATTGCCAGTTCAAAACTCTCCAGTCTCCTTCATAGGCTTCTCTTTACTATTGGCAGTTGTGTGCTGCGATATGTTTTTAGCATTTGTTTCTTTTTACTCTACATGCAACAAGACCAGGCAAATTACTTCTATGCTATAGTACTTGCACATGCTAATGATATGCTAATGATGCCCATTCTGCAGGTTCATCCCAGGTCTCCATCCTAAGCTCTGGGTCTGTGTGTATGACTGTCCCATCTGCCACCTTTACAAAGATATCTCTGGATAGTACAAATTTAACAACTGCCAACCTGAATCCGTAAGCATCGCTCCAGAGTAGCCCCCAGTCTGTGCCTCCTGACTTAAGAATTGTACCATATATAGTGTGTGGATCAAGCTAGAAACAGAGATATCATACCTGCCTCCCTTGCTCACTCTGCATTAAATCAGCCACTCTATTCAGGTTCTTTCTACCTTCACAAGTCCTGTTTGCCCATCTGCCTTTCCTCTCTTCCCGCCACAACTGCATCAAGATCTCCCCTCACCCCTTACAGGTGACAGTGGCATGCTTTTTTGGGTAAAACCCACTTCTTTGATGTCTGTCTCATGTTACAACCAGGACAATTACTTCTACCTCGAAACTTCGTTCTCTCTGCTTATATCCGTAAGTGGTTAGTTATCCACCATAGCCCTCAAAGTGCCAAACATCGTACAGTCCTCCATGACTTGGTTCCTACTGCATCTGTTTCCAAACTGCTGTACCCATACATTCCACCCTAAGGAAGGAAAGAACCATTTGGTGTTTCTTGCCCAGACTATGTCTTCTTTTTCTCAGAACTCTGCTCATCAAGCCCTGGGAACACATATCATTTCTACTTGGCCAGTCTGTGACTTTGTTTCCTGATTAAATTCTGATTAAAAACAAGACAAAAGCCTGCCTCATGTGGCTGGTTCAGAGGTTAAGAATTCTTGCTGCTTTTAAGAGAACCAGAATTGGGCTCCCAGCACCCAAGTCAGGCAGCTTGTGAGCGCCTGTATCTCCAACTCCAGGCACTTAAAGCCATTTTCTCACCTCCACACACAGAGGTATACATTCATATACACAATTAAAAATAAAATAAATCTTTGTTTAAAGAAGCTTGACTTCTGATAGTACAGTTGGATTCAAGATGGGAGAATTCTACTAATCACTTTCAGAAAGAGCCCAGAATGGCAATGAAGCTAAGATGAATTCAACTGACCAGACAGCAGGGGTATTAGTTCCTTTTCTCATTGCCATGGCAAAATACCTGACAAGAAGCAATTTAGTGATGACAGCTACATCATAGGTCAAGGGAATTTAATCCATCCTGGCATGAAAAGTACATCAGCCAGGCAGTGGTGGTGCATGCCTTTAATCCCAGAACTTGGGAGGCAGAGGCAGGCGGATTTCTGAGTTCAAGGCCAGCCTGGTCTACAGAGTGAGTTCCAGGACAGCCAGGGCTACACAGAGAAACCCTGTCTCGAAAAACAGAAAGAAAGAAAGAAAGAAAGAAAGAAAGAAAGAAAGAAAGAAAGAAAGAAAGAAAGAAAGAAAGAAAGAAAGAAAGAAAGAAAGAGAGAAAAAGAAAAGTAAAGAGTGAGAGGCAGCTGGTCACACTGCACCTAGTCAGGAAGCAGAGAGTGAACAGGAAGTAGGGCTAGTTATAAAACCCCATAGTGTGTCGCCCATAGTGACTCAGCTCCTCCAGCAAGGCGCCACCTCCTAAACATCTCACAACCTTCCAAAGCAGTGCCACCAACCGGAAACCACATGTTCGGAGATATGAACCTTTGGGGAATATGCCATATTCAAAACCTAATAGTGGATAAGGAGTATGAGGGATTGGGTCAAGTCCCACTTTCATAGTCTAAGGCAGAATGATGTGATGGGCAGATGCCATGATCATATAGAGGGAGCCAATCACCCTAGAGGAAGCACATAGGCAAGAGTATGAGGCAATTGGTGCCTTACCCCTTCTATATCCAAGCACAGATGTCTTAAGCACTGGGTAACCCTTCTGCCCACAGATCTTAGTAAATTTTAAGTTCCCAGAGCCTCGCCTAGGGAAGGGAGTGAAGACATGTGTTAAGTTAGACTTACAGGAAAATTCTGTGAGACTCTTTGGTGAGTAGAGTGTAAAGTTAGTGAAATTAAAAGAAAAGGAATTTTGCACTGTGAGTTGTAAACCTCATTTATACTTCCTCCATCGCCAAAAAAGCAATCGTTGTTTGTTTCTCTAATGAAACTCTAAGTGCTTTACGGTATTATGTTGATAGCACAGGGATAGTCACAGGTAAATAGCAGAGCAAAGCGGGCGGCCAGTGTTAGTCAGTATAGTGCTTGCTGCATATGAATGACGATCTGAATTAGTTCCCAGGACCTATATTTTGGTTTTTTTTTTTGTTTTTTTTTGTTTTTTTTTTTTTTTTTGGTTTTTCGAGACAGGGTTTCTCTGTGTAGCCTTGGCTGGCCTGGAACTCACTCTGTAGACCAGGCTGGCCTCGAACTCAGAAATCCTCCTGCCTCTGCCTCCCAAGTGCTGGGATTAAAGGCGTGTGCCACCATCGCCCGGCGAGGACCTATATTTTAAAAAGGAAAACTGAGCATAGCATTGTTTTTCTATCATCTTAGCACTGAGAACCTAGAGATAAGAGGATTTGGAGTTACCTGGGCAAGCCCATCCAAATCAGTGAGTTTCAGGCTCCGTAAGAGGCTGCCTTAGAAAATATAGTGCACAATGGGCAGTGAATGGGGAGGACACCCAACATGAGCCTCTGTGTGCACACACATGTACACACATGTAATTGTGTACACACACATGCACATACATATGTATACACACAAGCATGCGCATACATACACACAAACACACAAACACACACACATACACATATCAAGACAAGCACTAAGGACTAGTTACAATGTGTCTGTAAAGAGCCCAGTAGGTAATATACATTTAACCCTGAGCCTTCTTCATTCACTCTTGTTTATGTGTGCACATGATGTGTCCGCATATGTATATGTGTGTGTATATTCCACAGAACGCATATGGAGGTCAGAGGATACCTTGCGAAAGTCAGTTCTTTCCTTCCACCATGGGAGTTGCTGGGACTGAACCAAGCTTGCCAGGCTTTGTGGCAAGCGCCCTTCCGTGCTGAGCCCATCGTTCACATAGCTTTTGCTCACCTCTCTCCAAGTCTTATAATCAAATAATGGAACACAACTCCAAACTGAATTCACTTAACGCTTGCCAATGTAGAATATATCAACGGGTTCAGGAATAGGAGCAAAATCCAGAAGCTGGAAAATTCGAGCTACTTCTGCCCTACTTTCTCTGCCAAGGTCTTTTTCTACACAGTCAATTAAGCAACTGCAGCATATGGGTAGTATTCAGTCAGAGACAAAAATGAGAGCCATATACTTTACTGACACAAAACCTGAGTCAAGCCAGGGCCTGACTCGTGGGGCCACCAACTTCTTTTAATCATTTGTTTATTTATTTTTGCATTTTCATATTTTTTGGTTCATTTTTTATTTAGTCTTTTTATTGGATATTTTATTTATTTACATATCAAATATCCCCTTTCCCAGTTTCCCCTCCGGAAACCTCTATACTATCCCCCCTCCCTCTGCTTCTATGACGGTACTCCCCCACCCACCCACTCTGGCATTCCCCTACACTGGGGCATAGAGTCTCCACAGGACCAAGGGCCTCCCCTCTCACTGATGCCTGACATGGCCATCCTTTGCTACATATGCAGCTGGAGCCATGGGTCCCTTGATGTATACTCTTTGGTTAGTGATTTAGTTCCTGGGAGCTCTGGGGGGTCTGGTTGGTAGATACTGTTGTTCCTCCTATGGGGCTACAAACCCCTTCAGTTCCTTCAGTCCTTATTCTGGAGCCACTTTCCTTACCTTCCCACAAACCTTCTTGGTTCTCCTTCTATGCTTATTCCTTTACCCTTTCTTTCTTCTTCTTCTACCTTGATTTCTGTTGAGAAATATGGGGCCAAACCCTACAGGTAGCAAACTGAACCATTGTGAACATACAGCTTAATGTTCTGATTCTCAGCATCCTCGACTAGGATATCTTCCTCCAGACCTCATCTCTCGAGGTTTGAATTCAAATGGTGTGGAATGAGATTCTAAGTAGTAGCAATTTTAAAGTGTTTTCCCTTAAAAAAAAAAAACCCTCGAGTGCATAATATTGAGAATCACTGTCTTTTATAATATCTACCTTAATTTATTTATCTATAAAATGGGAACATCAACCTGAATCTCACCCACAGTCTCAGCCCTATGCTGAGAAAGATTTTTAACGTCCTATGGCACTAAGTACCTTCCAATGACCTGTACCACTCAAGGAAGATTTGTTAAAGGCTGAGAGTCAGACTAGATGGGGATGAAGTTGAAAGTAAGATGGAAAAGGATGGTGATGAGTGGATTTAATAACTTTACCTACTTGAAGGTCTGGCAGTGATGAGATTTTTGGTTTTGTTTGGTTTTGCTTTGTTCTTTATAAGCAGAATAACCCATACCTCATTTGAGGAGAAAAAGACTTTTGGTGATGTATTTTGGATATCTCATAGGATTTAAATTCTTAATTATTTTGTTTGATGTGAAATCTAGAGTCAAAGGGACAGTAGATTTTTCCAGTCTCACCCAGTCCTACGCATATTAATGAACAAGAGCAAATGGCCCCTAGAGACCTGTACTCTGGGCATTCTAAAGCACATGCTAGGAGTCCATGCTTTGTGGAATCGTTGGGGTCACAGTAGAGTGGAGAACTGTGGAGATCTTATCCCATCCTGATCTGAGACTGTGGTATGTGGTAACAGCAAGAAAACAGTGCCAAACCAAGGAACTCACACAGTCATAGCCTCTGGTATTTGCAAGCACTGGTGACACCATTATCCTGAACCCTGCGTATCGACATGACTCTAATTAGCTTAGCCTATCAGTGGTATTAAGTTGGGGTTATTATATTCCAATAACTGCTCCACTTGGGGCCCCAGCAGGTTTCAATAAGCAACATGTGTGTTGATAAAACATTCCCTTCTCCCCAAGTCACCCCAGAAATGCTAAGAAAGCAAATAATTCCATCAAAGAGAACATTCTATGAGAGAAAACAGTCTTTGGGGCCTGCCTTAGGATTCTTTAAAGAAGCAGGAACAATTTCTTTATGAGAAATTGGCTCATATGATTGTAGAAACTAAGGAAACCCCAAATCCCCAGGCCTGTCATCTACAAGCCAAGGTTCCTAGAAAGTTAATTGTTGCAGGAAATATTAAAAAGAACTCATGACAAGTTCCTGTGCTACACCCTGCTACTCTCAGCCCCGGGGGCTCGGAAGGCCAGTTCTGATCTTGTGGAGACTCTCTGACTCAGAGCTCCAAAATCTGTCCACCCAACTTGCTAAGTTCCCACTGGTGGGTCACTACCATGCCAGCCCTGTGTTTCAAATCCCTCACAGCCTTTGTGGTGCACATCAGGCAAACCCATGCTTTGCCGCCACCATACCTTTCTCTCTTGAACCCAGATGAGCCGCTGTGTGAAGGAAAACACAACACACTTAGTTCAGAAGCAACAATAACTCAATCACTGGGTGTAACAATTAAAATCCTAATCTTGTAAAATCTATTAAATCTAAATTCTCTGGAGGAGAATCCTGACGCCATTGAAACCAGGAGACACTACTAGTTACATCTTGTCCTCATGCTATCCCTGTCCAAAACGACCCTATGTCTCTCCTCCTTCCTCTCTTCCCTTATCCAATTAGGAAGTCCAGTCTACTCACCCAGTGATTGGCTCCTTTATTCATTAGGGGATGATTCACAAGAAGTCACCTAAGTGACTCATTCCTAGTTCACAGCCCCATCCCAGGAGAGCAGAATTAACATCAAAATACAAGCAACCCCAGGACTATCCACAACAGCTAATGGTAAAATTGAGTTCAAATCAAGTGGCCAAAGGACCAAAGACAGCTGACAGAATAGGAAATGAAATGTTCCAGCTAAATTATGCATAGAGCAAAAGTTTTCTTCTACCTTTTTCTATCACCATTGATATCTGGGTCATCAACAAATTAATGGATACTTGCCTGTGTCAGTAAGGACAGTCTCTTGAGTTCACCACTCAGAAAGTTCACCTCTGTTGGAAGTGTCCTCTCAGATTTTCCAAGAAGCATGGCAGAATCTGTACACCCTGTAGTTAAATCAAGTTGACACAGAGTCAACCTTCAAGGGGTCTTCCTTACCCTTACCGAAAAACAGTACTTATAGGATATTCACTGAATTATACCCTTTCCCTCAGGTTCACATCTTGAATACTTTATTCTCTGAAGTATGGCTTTGAGGTTTTTTGGCTTGCATAACCCATAGTCCGATAGCTTAGCGGTCTCACCTGTGCTTTTGTTTCGGCATTGTTGAAACCAAAGCAATGGTAGCCCCTCATACTCCATAATGTATGGGAACATTAGAACAATAATGTATACAAAACCTTCAGGCCATCAGAATGTTAGTATGGACAGATCCTTCGAGCCTATAGAGACTTCTAGTCTGGAGGGTGGAATGCAATCAACAACAAAGATGACCTAAGCCTCCATGCTAGGCGGTTTTTTATAAATTAGTTCTGCATGGGAAGAAGGCTTCGGACCCTGGGACAGAGTACTGAGGTGCATATTTTACTTATCAAATGCCTGACCTCCAGGTTCTCCCAGCATCTTTCAGGCCCTACCTGATATACCCTGTCCCCAACCCTGAACTTTCCAGCCCAAGGGCTGTTCTGCTGGATCTTCCCTATACAATCCAGACATTTGCCCACCTCCCCTCCTTCTCTCTCTGCACAGGTGCTCCTTCTCTCTTTTCCTTCCTCGTCTTCTCTCTCTCTCTCTCTCTCTCTCTCTCTCTCTCTCTCTCTCTCTCTCTCTCTCTCTGCTGACTTCCCTGGCCTCAGTCCTTGGGGCCAGTGAGCTCCCCTGAGAGCAACTTCCCACTAAACCTGCCTATATATAATCTAATCTGGCTTGAATTGTCTCATTTCGCCTGCAGAGAAATAACCTATCACTTATAAAGGACTGATTATTTTCAAATGAAGTTACTCTGTGTGTGTGTGTGTGTGTGTGTGTGTGTGTGAGTGTGTGTGTGTGTGAGTGTGTGTGTGTGTGTGTGTGTGTTCATGTGGGTAGATATATGTACAGGTGTGTAGGTGTGTGTCCCTGTGAAGGACAACCTCAAGGATCATTTCTCAAGGGTCACCCACCTATCTTTTTTTGTTTTTGAGACAGGGTCTCACACTAGCCTAGAACTTGCCAAGAGAGCTAGGCAGGCTGGCTGGCGAACCCAGGTGTCTACCTTCCTCTGCGGGCTCAGCACTCGGATGTTAGCATATACCACCATGTCCAGCTGTGGGGATTGTTTGTTTGTTTGTTGTTTTTCATTTCTTAGGCAGTTTCTGGACTTGAATTCAGGTCCTCATGCTCGCTAGGCAAGAGCTTAATTAGCAGAGTTGTCTCCCTACCCCCATATGGAGCTTTCTGTATATTGTGATTCAACTCCAAGAACAGAAGCCAAATTAACAGAAAACAAAACAGCTTCTTGTTATTTACAGGAAGTCCAGAGAAGTAGGGAGAGGGATGGAGAGACAGGGAAACATGTTGCCATAGTGACCAGGTGGCCTACCATCTCCCTAGAGAGGTGGAAGAGCAAAATGTATTCTGGAGTTAAGCATAGTGAAAAAGAAACAAAACAAAACATAGCAGTGGATGTAAACACTCCCCATGCCTCTGAAGAAGACATTTACAGCTTACCCCTTTCAACTATTGTTCACCTATAATGATTAAGGAGTAGGAATGGGATTTTGTCTGTTTTGTTTTGAGACAGGGTGGCACTGTGCAATGCAGGCCGGCCTAGGACCAGGATTACCCCTATGCTTACCACCCCACATAACTAGAATTATGTTATTAAAACAAAGCCATATAGAAACAGAGACACACACAAAGGAGAGCATTAAACTGTGAGCCACAGAGGAATGGGCCAAACACTTGCCTTCAGAGTGAACTCAACACTTCAAAAAAGAATTTTAAATCTACGAGTAAGTAAGTCTTGTAGGAAGAGCACTAGATTAAGTGGGATGAGAACTGTGTGGAGTTGTGATAACTTTAATACGTGTTAAATATTCAGTTACAAAAAGCCCACCCTCCCTGCATTTCTAATTATAAACTGGCATATTCATTTAAACATTGTCAGCAAGAAATCAGAATTCTCGATTTTCGGTGGTTCAGCAAGAAGAAAGCCCTTAAGGTCTGATACCACACACACCAGGAAAAAAAAATTCTTATTTAAAAGGTTAGATCAAGTCTTTTTCTGAAAACAAAGTATAATACTTCCTAGTCCTTAATGCCAGCCTAATGCTGAAGGTATAGGACTTTTTTTTCACGCTATTATAATTAACTGATTTTTCATTTTGTCTTTTTATTTTAATAGTTGTTGTTGGTTTTGTTTTGAGACAGGGTCTCTCATGAAGCTCAGGGTAGCTGCAAGCATCTGATTCTGCTTCCCTACCCCTCGGATGCTGGGTCTGCAGGTTTGAACTCCCATTGCAGGTTTTTGTGGTGCTTTCCGCGTGCTAGGCAAGCACTCTACTAACTGTACTACATCCCCAGCCCTCTAGGCAAGCACTTTACTAACTGTACTACATCCCCAGCCCCCTAAAAACAGAACATGCTTTATAGTAAAACAAAATGGAGGCGCTGCAGAGATGTCTCAGCACTAGCTGTTCTGGCAGAGGACTCGAGCTCAGCTCTCAGCACCTATGCAATGGTTCAAAACCATCTATAATTCTAACTCCAGGCGATCTGATCCCCTCTTCTGGCTTCCTTGGGCAATGCATGCATACACATACAGACAAGACACTCATGCACATAAAACAAATAATAAATACATCTTTAAAAAATAGAAACCAAAAAGATGGTTAAAGAGGAAATCCAGTTTCTTCTGAGTTCTTCCAATTCCCATAAAAAACCAGTAGTGTCATCAAGAGAGCAGTGTCAAACTAGCTTCCCAGGAAGCCTCATAAGGCCACTGGAGGGAGAGGTGAGTCAAGATTCATGCAGTTCCCAGCAGTGATTCTATAATTAATGGACTTTGAGCTTTGTGAAAAGCATTCTTTGTCTGTACATAAAGAGAGGGCTTTGTGGTTTCTGTTCATTGTTTTTATCGTTGCTCTCAATCAGCTGAGCCCGGTACATTCTTTTTCTTCCCGGATTAAGTACAGGGTCTCAGTGGCTGTCCTCCCTTTTCAGTTTTGATCCCTTTTTGAAAGGTGACCATCAGCTCTTATGTGAAAAAGACCGGCATGGCAGAGCTAGCTTACACCTTACGGGCCTTCTTTTCCATTGGAAAAGCCACAGCTATCTGAATGGTTATGGGATGCCCTAGTAGTTCACACAATAAACCACTTCAGCTCACTGTTGCTACATGCTCTCATAGTAGAGAGAAGTGCCCCGTGCCTGGTCTTCAGTATGAGTGGAAGAAAATATAGGTGATGTGGAGAAAAAAGACTGCTAAACCAATAAAGCTGTTTCCAGTAAGACAGACAGACAGACAGACAGACGGATGTGGATGAATAGATGGATGGACAGGCAGACAGATGGACAGATAGATAGATAGATAGATAGATAGATAGATAGATAGATAGATAGATAGATAGATAGATAGATTGTTTATAACGTCCTGCCTTCATTGCTTACTTTATATTTAAGCTCTTTCAAAGTTATGCCATCAAAATCTTTTTAGTGGTGTCTCCTTCTCCCATTTCATAGATATAAAATGCACATATAAGCATAGACATTTATGTAATCATCTTGTTGGAAATTTAAGCTTACTTATAATTCATTAATATATCCAACACTTCTATGAAGGTCTTACTACATTCAAAATATGCAATGTTTTCTTTTTTGCTACAAATGATATTCTCATTAATGCTTTGAGAATTTTATACAATGTCTTTGATCTCATTCACCCCCTCCCCCATTCCCATTCACACATTCCCAGCTGGCCACACATTTACCCTCTCTTAACTATGCGCCCAGCCCCTACCCTCTGACCCTGTCCCTTCTCCTCTCTCAACCCATCAAGTCTAATTTTCACTGTTCAAAGACTTCTGGGTGTGGTTCCTACCCTGGAGAGTGGCTGACCTACCAGGCTCTCACCTTAAGAAAACTGAGTCTCTCCCTCTTATTGTTTTTAACAATTGCTTTTTATTTAAGAAGGTCCTTTGTAATTGTTTTTACTTGAAAGCAGAGTCAGAAATTACCATGCCTCTGATTTTTTTTTTCTCCAATTTCCTGTGGTTGTACTTCTTTAGTTAACTGTTCACACTGAGTGATAACTAATTCTGCTCTCAATATGAACTGAGGTCAGGTTTTATACCCACAAAGCTTGCCCCTATGGAATGTATTTCCTCAAGCAAGACTCCACCTCCTAAAGGTTCCAGAACCTCCCCAAACAACACTACCAGCCGGAGACCAAGTATGTTAAACGACAAGAGCCTATGAGGGACGTCCGTATTTCAGCCACAACATCATCGTAGGCAGCTGGCCATTGCATTGCTCTAGTTCTGTGGCTCAGAGCATGAGGTAGCATGATGCTTCTCGTCAGGGAGCAGATGACCAAGCTGAACTTCCTCTGCTCTGATAGCAGACGCTGGCTTCTTCCTCCTGGCTTGATCTGTGAATTAACTATATTTGTGGAAAAGATGTGTTTAAAATCGCATTGCTCTTTCTATAAACAGTCCATTTCAATTGTGTTTATGACTCTAACACATCCTCACCAGTCTTCCTGACTGTCAATAGAAGATGCTCTTTCCTAGTGAAAAAGCAGCTGCCTGGAGTCAGGCTCACCTATACTGTGCATTCACCACGAGAACCCTTTACAGCCCTGTGCCACACGCTTATCATTTGAAAAGCAGAAGTGGAAACAGAGTCTGCCCTATATAGACTTAATAGGCCCTGGTTCAATACAGGTCCTAGACCCATTCACTAGGCATATCTGTACATTGTATTCTTGTTGTTAAAAATGCCTTACCAAGGCTCTTTGCAGAGCAGAAAACATACCAACAGTGTCTGTGGATTCCTTGTTATATTTCACAGCAATAAGAAGTGAAGGGCTTGGAAATACACAGCAATTTGGCATAGTAATTTTATGACGATTAATCTAATTTTCTTTTTAGAAGGCTGAGCTACATTTTTGTATGAATTTGCTTTTTGTTCAGTAATTCAGCATTATTTTACTTTACAAAAGTATTGATCTGAAACATATTGGAATTTTAGAAAGCAAAGGAGAAGGGAAAAGTCATCCTTTAACACAGTGGGATGCCTGCCCTTGCATGATAGACAAATGTGATAATGTTTCATATGCTAAAGCATCCTTTGGTTTCTAAATACATACTCTATACAGGCAATCTCTAGTGTTTGCTATAGTTACTACCTTAAGGGAGATGAACAGTAAACTGTTTAGATCTCTGACTCTGGCTGGACACATTACACACTTTAACTCCGTTTAGGCACATTGGCCTTCTCCTCTGTGGCACCAGTCAAAGGCTTGCCTCCTCCTCAATGATCCCAGGGCAGTAATCCAAGCGAGGCAGTCTACAAGCAGAAGTTGGCATTGTGTCATTGACGGGCAGCTTGGCAAGTGTGTTTGGCTTTGCTCTGAGACTCAGATTTCCCTCTCCGAACTGGCAAGGAGTTGAGTCTTTAAGCACACAATCCACACGAACATAATGCTACCGTTTAATGCAAAGCAAAACAAAAGAAAAAGATTGGGAGATCAATATTCAGACTTCCTCCCTGTCCCACGACATGGAGACCAAACAATACTCTCTCTTTGGGCGTCTCTTTTGTGCCTGTCGCTGTAAACCACCAGTGTTAACAAAGACAGGCCGGGAATTGGAAGAACACAGCTTGAGCAATGCATCTGCCCTGGCGGCTCAGGAGTTAACTAAAACTCTGATATTTTTTTGCCTCCTGGATGGACTGAATCTGGCCTGTGATTCCTCTGAATGGCATGTGAAGCAGCCGGCTGGGTGTGAGTTCCCCCCCATCTCCCTTCTTCCTCACTTGTCAAATATGTCTGGCAAAGACCCAACTTCCCCCTCCTGTCTCCACTTCGCTTTGCTCTCCTGTGCAGCTGAACAAGATTCCAAATGAGAAACAGCATTCCTTCCCAAGCTTTAAAGGAGGGCCCAAACCCAGTGAAAAGCATACCAATAAATATGTGGACCCTGAATTATTGTACAGTGGCCCTTCCGCTATTCTTAGCAGGTTTCAAAGCTGTCTGTTTAGTCTGTTTAGAGATCCTTCAGTGGGTTGGCTTTCTTTTTTTTTTTTTTTTTTAGTTTATAGTGACCTGAAACAGTGATTCTTCAGTCATTGACAAAGCACCAAAACACATATCTTTGTTCCTGGGTTTTTTCATAGTACCAGAGGTTGCAAGTAAAACACAAAAGCACTTGGAATTCCATTAAAGCTGCATTCTTTTATCTAAAAGAGGGAAAAAAAAAACGCTGTCTCGGGAAGTTTGTTCTAGAGACACCATTAAGTAAGGCTATCTACAACTTGTATTCTGTGTAAGTGAAGATTAACAGTTAACCCTTTCCTATGCTGGATTCTGGCAGCGAACGGTTGAAGCAAAACCAAGAAAATACAGAAGCCTTGTTAACTGACTCTCTTTTGCTGTTGTTGGTTGTTTGTTTGTAGGTTTGTTTTTAAATTACTTTTTTGGTTAAAAACAACCTGGAGTGTTTGGTATTCTAATATACTAGAAAGCTTCAAGAAAATAATTAAAAATAAAACAGAGCTTTAAAAATGAGTGAATATATTTCAGAGCCCTATCAATAGCATCAAGAGAACCATTAGAGATCCAGATAACTAAGCTAACCTTGGCAGTGATGCTATTTGAAAATTAGTCTGTCAGTAGGCAGTGGTGTTGCATGCCTTCAATCCCAGCAACTGGGAGAAAGAGTCAGGTGGATCTCTGTGAGTTCAAGGCCAGCCAGGGCTACACAAAGAAACCCTCTCAGGGAAAATAAATAAATAAATAAATAAATAAAGAAAGAAAGAAAGAAAGAAAGAAAGAAAGAAAGAAAGAAAGAAAGAAAGAAAGAAAGAAAGAGAAAGAGAAGGAAGGAAGGAAGAAAATTAGTCTGTTATATGATTGCCGTATCTCCGAAATGAAAACACAGGACCCACAATTGAAATTGAAGTTTCCAAATAAATAAATAAAGTACTTAATTCAACAAAAATTTTAGTATATGTGTTATACAGTATTTAGGGACATCATTATACTAAAGTATGATTCATTGTTTCTCGAAAATACAGCATAAGGCAAGCATACTGTGTTCTACCTGGTGAGCCTGGTCTATCCCAGGGTTAAGGAAAACCGTGCAACTTTCCTAGCTTCCTCCATCTGTCAACTTAAAAACTTTCATACATCCTCGAGCCCAGGAAGTCTTCTCTTCCAGGAGTAGAACACATTTCCAGTTAGCCATTCCACATCTGTCAGAGAAGGCGCTTGGCCATTTGAGGAGAAGGTGAGATCTGGCAGCTATGAAGATGGGGAAGACCGGAGCACACAGACCTGCACAGAGTCTCGGTCAGGAAGTAGCGAACAGGAAACGAGTAGCAGAGAAACAAGCTTTTCCAAAACCAAAACAAGAAAACTTTTAAGAAACTCAGATTCCTAGGAAGAAACTGTATTTTATCAGAAATGGAAAAAGAATGTTTTAAAAATTAAAAAAAAAAATACAGTGTTAGGGGAATGATTGGGTGGAAGCACAAGAACCTGGTTGGCGTCCGCGTCACCCACATAAAAACCTAACCCTGTGCGAGCCTATAACTCTGGTAATATGGGGCAGAGACCCATGTAACCACAGAGAACTCTCTGACCAATCTATCCAAAGTGGATAGCTTCTGATTCAGCGAAAGACCCTGAGTCACATCAATAGAGAGGAAAGCAAGAGAGAAAGACACAATATGGTCTTCTTTGGATGCTACTTGCAACACACAGATGCATGCACTCACAGGCATACACTAGGAACATCACACACACATGTGTGCACACATGCATGGGCATGCACACACACATACACATATTCTTTTAAAAATAATCAAAAAGGAAAAAAAACAAAGAACAAAAAGACAAAAAAAATTTATTTATTTCTGTAGTTAAGAGAAATTCTTGGGCTGGAAGATAGCTCACTTGATAAAACACCAGACCCCTAAGCATGAAGACCTCAGTTCAGAACCCCAACCCCAGAACCCACAAGACTCCAAGCCTGGTAACACATACATGGAATACAGGTCAGACGGCAGGCAGAAACTTCTGGGCTGGCTAACTCAGTCTACTTGGTAAACTTTCAGTCCAGTGAGTGTCCTTGTCTCAAACAACAGAGGGAAGGTACCTGAGACAAATATTAGAAATTGTTCTCTTATCTCTGCAGTACCAGAGTATCAAGTACGTACACACACACACACACAAACACACACACACACACTGCAACAAAAATAAAACTAATTTCTTGACTACCAGAAACCTGAACACTGACTGACAGGAGAAAAGCATGCTGGGACCACGTAAGTCTCTTTCTGAGCCCCTGGTAGGTAGCCGGTTTAACAACAGTTGGCGGTGAATCCTTTTCTTCATTTGACTGCCTCATACATCCCATGTCTGAGAGTTTCCAGTGTTCTGCCTTTGACTCCAATGATACATGTTCAGCCACTTTGACTACACAAGGTGCCAGAGAATCAGGAATTGCTTTGCTTCCTGGCTAACATTAACCTCCCAGATTAGCGTTTTTCAAGGTTGTTCTCAGGAGAGACCTGGCGCACAGTCAAGAGTCCCGGGTTCTGACTGTCTCCTAACTGGGACTCTGCATGTCTGACTGCTGCCCACATAACTGGCATCCCAGAGCCTGTGGAGTCACCAGCCCTAGGACTTTGTCGCTTTCACAGAGCAGACAGAAATAGTGGATTTTGCCTTCTCTACACTGAACTCTCTTCACAGAAAAACAGTCTTAGAACTGGGGAAGTGGGGAGGAACTGGGAGAAGTAGAGGGAAGGGACACTATAGTCAGAATATATGGTATGGAAAAATCTAATTTTAATACCAACAGCAGCAATAATAATAATCTCAAAGCTGACTTCTAAAGTCAGGGCTGAGGAGACCACTCATTCAGAAAGGTGCTGCTTGTCCCTCAAGTAGGAGAACCTGAGTTTTATCCTCAGGATCCACATAAAAACCTGGGTATAGTGAATCCCACCTATAATCCCAGACCCAAATAGGCTTGCTATCCAGTCAATCTAGCCCAATCTGTGCAAAATCTTTTCTCAACAAGGCATATGCACCTGAGTAACACTACCTAAGGTTGACCTCTAACCTCTATACTCACATACACAGAGAAAGGCAAAGACAGAGATAGTGAGACACATACACACAGAGACACACCTGCATACACTTACACACACACACACACATAGATATACACACATATGGATATACACACAGACATCTGCAGAGAGAGAGAGAGAAAGAGATAGAGAAGAGACATACAGACACACCAAGAGGAGAGAGACATATACACACAAAGAGATAGAAAGACATACATGGAGAGAGACATACATGGCATACATACATACATACATACATACATAGCCATACAGAGAGAGAGAGGTATACATGTACACAGAACATGGACATACATGTATGCTTGGGGGGAGAGATGAAAGAGCAAGAGATTTTTTAAATTCAAAGAAGAAAAAGAAGAAATGTGATGTCCCACGCCTGCAATCCCAGCATTCAGAAGGCTGAGGCAGGAAAATCAGAGTTCAAGGCCAACCTGGGCTACACAGCGAGACTCTGTCTGAAACTGAACAAAGCACACAATAATGAGTTTCCATGTGAAGGAGTCACTTTATCAAAATTGAGAAAAATAAGACAAAAAATGATACCTCACAGCAATTCACACAGTGATACAGAGAAAAAAATATAGCTTCTCAAGGTGAACTTAACATTTTACTTCTGAGAATAAAATGTTTATTGTTCGCTTGCTGTGTTCCAGATAAGCTGGCTCAAATCTGAACGAAGCAACATTTTGTTTCTCTGCAGTAAGCACACTGGGACTTGAGAAACTTATAATTCTATGGCCCAACAATTAGTAGATTGATCTAGTTTGTCCCAAGACTTGGAGGACTGAGGCAGGAGGCTCACCAAGAGTTCAAGGCCAGCCTGTACCACATAGAGGGACTCTATCTCAAAAATCCAAGGCGGAACAGAAAAACTGATGCATTTGGTATGAGCATTCAGTGTAGCAGAAACAGAAAAATGAGGGAAAAGATAAAAATTTGTCTCAATTTACAGAATGCATACATATTACATATAAGGTATTTGAATCTCAAAATTAAAAACAAAATATTTAATATATCACTTCTCTGTATCATTTAATAAACAAGCAATTCCAGGAAATGGGTTTCCAAGGATGATCTGTACTCTCTCTGCTTGAGAGTAACAGGTGGAGACTTTGACTGGATCTTGACTTCACCCTCCCCTCAAGGTATCCTCTGCCTGAGGGTCAGGCTGTAAGAGAAAAGAGTAGGGGCTGTGATTGCCAAGATGGGCTCGTAGTCATGACCGATAAGCGCAGTGCCCAGCAATCAAGCCATTTGCTTCATTTCTTCATTCCCCGGAGCCCTCATTTATATCAGGAAGGGGAGAGTTCATAAACAAGCTAGCTACAAGGAGTGAGTGTGCCAACACACAGGAAAATCAGCCCCGCTCTTTACTTGGAAACAGACTTTTGCTTTATCCGTTCATTAGGTCTGGATGCAAGGTTCTGTTTGAAAGAGAGATTCTACTTCCTGCCTTTAAAAGGTTTTGAAAACCCCACTGCTCAAAAAGACTATTTTCCTTGGTATGCTGACTGATGGCCTGTAGTCTTTGCACTTGGGAGGCTGAGTCAGGAGGATTGCCTGGACTAGAGAACAGGAATGTGGACAAGCTG
Source organism: Tokudaia tokunoshimensis (assembly GCA_036184795.1). Taxonomy (NCBI): domain Eukaryota; kingdom Metazoa; phylum Chordata; class Mammalia; order Rodentia; family Muridae; genus Tokudaia; species Tokudaia tokunoshimensis. Next base: position 70,955,117 of record BTHU01000022.1, on the reverse strand, counting down.
GGTTTCAGTGAGACCCTGTCTGACAAAAAACAAAATAAATTATTTTTCGACTTAGACTCATGTTCATCCATTTATCCTCTGGCCCAAAGCCAGGTCCCTCCCCCGCCTGCCATTCCTCCCATTAACCCTGAACTCTAAATATTAAGGCCTCATTGCTCCCCCTTCCCCAGCTCTGGACCCCTGTGGTACAGTGGGCTAATGAGATAAGGATGATGTCATTATAATTGCAGAAACTATTTCATGATAATCTTTTGTTTTTCTCTTGCTAACTTTCTGAAGGGAGAAACACTTTATTATTTATCTGAGCACTGGCAGGCTTTTGGAAGTAAACTCTATATGAAGGCTACTGCTATTAACCACACTGGATGAAGCACTTGGGGGATTAAAAGCATTATGTAAATGTTTACACATGATTATGACATGGCCCCAGCTTCACACTGGGAGGGCACAAACAACCCAGATAGAAGCAGGAAGTCCCAGAGAGGCAGTGGGAGTCTTTTTGTTTTTGTTTTTGTTTTTTTGTTTTTTGTTTTTGCTTTTTTTTAGAAGGTATGAAATTGTCTTTTAATTTTAGCATAAAGATAGTCACACTTTTGAAGAGTGTCATTCACAGCCATTAAGATAATATTTATGACTGGGAAAGGAAGCAGCTGGGCACTGAGGGTTAACTGACTATTTTAAGAACTGGGGTGGGGAACACAGAGAAGAAGGAAGAAGGGGAGAAATTAAAATTGAGTGACTAGAACATTTACCAATAAGAGCGGCAGTTCCCAAAAGCAGGCTCGGTGTATCTCGCTGATGCTGAGAAAGAGCCATGGTACTTACAAGATAGACTCATTCTCTCTCTCTCTCTCCCTCCCTCCCTCCCTCTCTCCTTCCCTCCTTCCCTCCCTCCCTCCCCCCCCCGTCTGTCTTTCTCTCTCTCTTCTCCCCCATCTCTCTCATTTTATTTTGTTTTAATATTTGGTGAGTGAGGAAGTGGAATCCCTACCCTACCCCTCCCCACCGCCCTTGCCTGCAAGTTTAAGGAGAGGGCTTTTGTAATCATTCATTGAATCACACGGAGTACTCCTTCTGAGGGATGCCTCTTGCTGTATAGCACTACCTAATAAGTCCTCTTCTCAGGTGTAGTGCTGTGAGGATTCAAACTCAGGACCTCACTTATACTACTCAAGAGTTCAGCAACTCTAGGACTGAGCCTCTGAATTTCTTTCCAATGAAGAGGGCTGTGTGATTGTGACTGTGTCTTGCAGCAGTGGCACAAGGGCCTCCGTCTGCTCTTTGTGCACAAGAGAATTTGATTCCTTCAAGCTGATTCTCCATGTATGGTAATGATCTGAAATTTTCTTTTTAAAATTGGAGTTAAGAAAAGGAGAGAAATTGATACACAGGAAGAGCACACATAAAGCTTACAGGGCTCACAGCTCTAACAAAAACGCTGACAGCCTGAGCGCCTGGACCTGATGATTTCAAGGTTGTCTGCCTCCAGGATCCTGGGAGGACAGGTGACAGGAGGAAGTGTTCCTGCCATAGCTGTGAGAAGCATTAGCAAGAGCCAACATCCCCCAGAGAAGACTGAGCCCAAGCCCAGGAGGCTGTGCTTAAGAAAATAAGAATTCCATGTACTAAGAAAGAAATCCCTCACCCTGTCAGGACAGAAGGGTTAGCCAGGGACCAGGAACACCACAGGAAAACAGTTCTGTCTGGTTGTGTGTGTGTGTGTGTGTGTGTGTGTGTGTGTGTGTGTGTGAGAGAGAGAGAGAGAGAGAGAGAGAGAGAGAGAGAGAGAGAGAGAATGTCTGTGTGCCCATTTCTGTGTGTATCTGTGTGATTGTGACTGTGTCTGTGTCTCTCTCTCTCTCTCTGTGTGTGTGTGTGTGTGTGTGAGAGAGAGAGAGAGAGAGAGAGAATGTCTGTGTACCCATTTCTGTGTGTATCTGTGTGATTGTGACTGTGTCTGTGTCTCTGTGTGTGTGTGCCTGTTTCTGTGTATGTCTGTGTGTCTGTGTGACTGTGTGTGATGCTATATAGCATTTGGGTGGAGGTCAGAGGACAGCTTGCAAGATCCACTTCTCTCCTTAGCCATGGGGGTTCTAGGAATCAAACAAAGACTTGAAAAAAAATTACTTTTACCCACTGGGCCATCTCAGGGACTTGATGTTTGGTTTTAAATAAAGGAAGGACAAAAAGGGAACGTTGGTAGAAATTCTGACATTTTCACCTCATCTTTAGTGATTGTGTATTTCACTCTTTGTGTTGTTTAAATTTAATGAGAGAGAAAAGAATTCAGGCTGAGGGGTTGGGGGAGGGGAGAATACTGTAGGAAATTGACACCAGAAAACACAGTAAATTCGAGCTTGTTAACAGTATGGCTCCAGATTATTATTATTATTACTATTACTATTATTATTATTATTTTAAATCCTAGCAGTAATGCAGCTACAGTCTCTCGGAGGGTAGCTCTAAACCTGATATCAGTGTCCCAGACTGAAGCAGGGAGAGACTGAAGAAAGCAGCTTCGCCAGTCTTCTGAAGGGAATATGAAAGGAGATCTCAGAGGCAGGAGAAGCCCCCCAAAGGAGGTTATAGCCCGCAGTAATCTGTAAATGATTGCTCCGAAAGTCTGGAAGCTTCAGGCTTGAGCCGTGTTTGTTCCAAAAGAAAGCCGAGGAGGACGGAGTTAATAAAGAGAGATTTAACTGAGAACTCTGGTTGGAATAAAGTGGGCTACAAAAAAGGTCAAATTTGATCAGTTGGAGCAGATTACAGGGGCTTTCGAAGGGTGGTGTGGAGAGCTGGAACCGGTCTGGGAAGTAATAGAGCACAAGATTGATTCAGGGGGTGGAGAGAAGCCAGGACAAGCGCTTATCAGTCCTAGGAGGAAGAGCCGGCCGCTGGGCGCTGCTGCTCCAGCCTGAGCCCAGAGCTGCCTCTGCCTGCGTCCCTGTCGCCTGGTCCAGGCACCCCTGCTCTCCGATTTGCCATCTTTCCGCAGCTCTCAGACAATGGTTTCCCTAATCTCTGACTTGGACTCCCTGAGAGGCTGGAAAGTGTTAAGGTAGGCCTGCTTCGCTTTCTCTCCCGCGCTGTTTCAATCCAAGGCCAGCTCCTGCCCACCCCCCACCAGCTAAGAGAGAGAGAGAGAGAGAGAGAGAGAGCGCTCAGCATTCTCTAAAATGCCTGCGTTAGGTTTAATTGACAAGCCAACACAGCCAGAGGAATGCCGTGTTCTGTTACAGACACAACTTTAAGTAGACAGACTGGGCAGGCACACGAAAGTGGTCCTCAAGTTTTGCTGCAGGAGAGCAGAGGGAACACAGGCTTCCTTCAGGCGAGTTCGGGGTTATTTCAATGCTCCCCAGGCTGGCCAGCTCAGAAATGAGTCCTTAGGTTGAATTGTCTCAGAGGCCACTGAAGGGATGAAGTAGAATGTGCTGGACTTTCTGGAAGTTCACATAGAAGAGTAAACTTTTTCAAAAGATCTTATTATTGCTCACACTTGAAGTATCCAAAGAACTGTGTGTCAACTCATGTGAATTCTGACCCCTCCCCCCTTTCCCGGTCTCAGGCCAATTTTGGAAGAGTTGATAGATAAAAACTCAATTGATCAGGTAGTAATTGATCAGGTAGTGTAGTAATGATCTCTCTCTCTCTCTCTCTCTCTCTCTCTCTCTCTCTCTCTCTCTCTCTCTCTCTCTCTCTCATAAAAAGGTAAATATTGGGGCTGCTAAGTAGCCTAGCTGGTAGAATGCTTATCTAGCACACAGAAGGCCCTGGGTTTGGTCCAGAGCACAGCACGGTGGTGCCTGACCATAACCCCCAACTCTCAGGAAGTAGGGGCAGAGTTCAAAGTCATCCTTGGCTACAAAGTGTGTTTGAAGCCAGACTACAACCCTATCTCGAAATTAAGCAAAGGAATAATAAAATGTAAAAGGTGACCTCTGACCTCTTCACACCAGAACTTAGAACCTGAGCTAAAATTGGCAAGTTCATAAGTCATCTCCACTGAGTCTAAGCTGCACCTTTGGTGGCATCTATGGTAAATCGGTGGGTTTAGCTTTGCTGTAAGTGGTATTTCCCCAGGGAAAGCATTTGAGACAGTTTTGAAAATATAAAAATATTCAATCTGGAGGTGTTTTCATTATTATTAATGCCCAAACACCTCCTCTAAAACTTGGTTTTGTCAGAGTTAGACCAAAACTAGCACAGAACACAGAGAAGCAGAAGCAAGCGCCTGACTGCAGACTGGCCTACTGAGAAACGGTCGCCTTATGTTACCTGGCTCCTTATGTCCCTCCCAGGAGGTCTGCCTCACTGTTTACCTGATTTTATTATTCCTAAAGCAATATTTATAAACAAGAACAAATAAGAGTGAGATCAATATTCTTCTCCTTTTCTTTATTCGATATCACTTGTTGGATTAGGGTTAGGGGTAGAAAATAAATAACAAAAAATGATAGGGTGTGAGAGAGGTGGGGGGAGGGGTGGTACATGCCAGGGCCCATACATGTAGACCAGAGGGTGTCTTTTATGGAGACAGTTTTCTCCTCCTGTTTTTATGTGGAATCTGGGGATTAATCTCAGTTTGCCAGACTTACTCCTTTGTTCCCCAGTCCTGACTCTTATATTCTAGAACTTTCTGTACACGTACCATATAATATGTGCTATTTTGTAATCTTTTTCCAATGATACCATATCCATATTCAGCCACCTATCATAGCTGTGGCTTTAACAGCCACGTGCAGTACTGATCTGTGATGCTCATCAAATTGCCACGTTATCTTATTTGGTGTTATAATTATTTATTATATTAATTATATGTTGTTATCTTTTTTAAAAGATTTATTTATTATATGGAAGTATAATAAATTATGGATTGTTGTTAGCCATCATGTGGTTGCTGCTGGGATTTGAACTCATAACCTTCAGAAGAGCAGTTGGCACTCTTAACCGCTGAGCCATCTCTCCAGTCTATATGTTGTTATCTTATTTATATGTTATATTATTTCCAGGCTTTGGCGTGATATTAAAACAATGCAGTAAACATCTTTATGTGTATAGCTTTGTATTTTTGTTAATTAAATTACAGGATTTCTCAGTGAGAAGGTTCACTTTATGCATCCTTTAGTGATTTTGTTTGTTTGTTTGTTTGTTTACATGGTTGAACTTAACTTTTTTAAAAATTATATCTATTTCTTCATTTGTATGTATATGCATGTGAAATACAGAGAGAGAGAGAGAGAGAGAGAGAGAGAGAGAGAGAGAGAATACAATGCCCGTATGTGAAAATCAGTAGACAACTCACAAGAATTGGTTCTCTCCTTCCACCTTCCACCATGTGGCTCCTGGGCGTCAAACTCAGGTCCTTTAGGCCTGACAGGAAGTGCCCTTACTTACTGAGCCATCTCACTGGCCTTTGAACCTTACATTTAATTGGGACACGGTAAGACATTTCTGTTAATGCTTTCGTGGAGTAGATGAACAGGTTTCATTTGCCTTTTCTTTCCCTCAAGACTAACCTATTTCTAAGACTGAAAGATATCTTAAGAGTGCTTTCAAAAAACTCTTCTTGGGTGATTAACTTAATATTCCTGTGCAAGAAGATGGGTAGGGTTCTGGCTTTAAAATATGTGTGGCTATGGGGGCAAGCTTTGAAAATGCAGCCCTTCAAAGGCCTTTTAAAATAATGTAAATAATGTTCCTGTCTTAGCCTATTTAAAACTCTGGTGATGTTGCTGTGCTCATCAATGTGTCCCTTGTATAAGTAGTTCGTGGTCAGACTAAGTGAAGCTGCAAAACTTTGGACCTAAGAAAGTTAAACATTCTTACATGGATGCTTTGGCTCCACAGAGTTCATTCTATATGCCTCATCTTGGCAGGCAACCTATTAACTATGTAGAGTCCTTTTCCAAGGTGAGAAATTATAAAGTGGTTGCATTTATTAATTTTATTTACATTTCCCACTTGCTTATCATGAAGCATGCTTTTGGCTATTCTGTGGGGACATGTCTACATCTATATATGTATATGTATGTGTTCATGTGTGAGGATGAGGGCATGTGTGTCATGTGCTTGTAGAGGCCCAAGGAAAACTTTGGGTGTCATTCTTAGCTGCTATGCACCTTGGGTTTGCTTTGTTTTGTTGTGGTTTTTTGGAGACAGGGTGTCTCACTGGTATGGGCTTGCTTATTAGGCTAGGCTGACTAGTTAGTAAGCCCTAAGGGTTTACCGTTCTGTACGTCCTCAACATTAGAGCTGAGCACACCACCGTACCAGGGATTTCCCCCCCCCACTTACGTACGATGTACTAGTTAGTTTTCTGCTGTTCTGATGAAATGCCCTGACGACGATAACTTAAGGAATAAAGGTTTTAATTTGATTTATGGTTCTAGAGGGACAAGACTATAAAACCTCAAAACCCCACCTCCCCACCCCCCTGCCAGAGATATACTTCCCACATCAAGGCTCAACCTCTTGAAGGTTCTATAACCTCTCAATCAGTGCCACCTAAGAGGCACTGAGTGTTCAAGTCCCTGAACTCATGGGGGACATTATTCACCCAAACCTCTACACATAGGTTCCGAGGATCAAATCCCAGTGTTCAAACTCACAGCTCTCCCAGCGAGCCCTTTACTGACAGCACTTTCACTCCAAACCCACTACTTGGCTATTTTGATCCACTGACCTGTTCACTGGTCCACAGTAATTCTCTGTCTCTAATGTTTAGGAGAAGGAATGATTGAGCCTAATGACATCAGTGAGTACCCTGGCAGAAGCACACAGTGTGTACTCTAATGCCATTCTCGGTTGCCAAAAGAATAGCCAAAAGACTTTTGTCAACAGATGCTTTAAAAATCTGTAGAAATTGGGTACAAGACCCCATCCCGGTAGAGAAAAGAGCAGTTTCTGCCCATGCCAATGATCAGTCGAGTCAAAGCCTTGTTCTTGACATTCACTGAGCATCAGAAGGCAGAAAGCTGTTCAGCCCACGTATCCTAGCATGTTTTGAGCTGTTGGGTCAGGAAAGCAGCCTGGAGTCCTGCTGCAACTGCCACTATTTAAAAGTAATTGTAAGAGGTGATTTTTAAGTACCTGTGTCACAGTTGAGTGTTGTAAGATAGGGCAGTAAAATGGAAAGATTTCTTAAGTATGTCTTTGGGGTGATTTGAGTGAAAATGGTCCCCAGAGGCTCACAGTGAATGGTTCTATTGGGAAGTGTGGTTTTGTTGGAGGAACTATGTCACTAGGGGTAGGCTTTGAGCTTACAGATGTTCAAGCCAGGCCCATTGTCACTCTCTCTTCCTGCTGCCTGCAAATCTAGATATAGAACTCTCAGCTACCTCTCCAGAACCAAGTCTACCTATGCACTGCCATGCTTCCCGCCATGACAATAATGGACTAAACCTTTGAACTGTAAGTCATCATGAATTAAATGTTTTACTTTGTAAGCATTGCTGTGGTCATGATGTCTCTTCACAGCAATAGAAATATTAACTAAGACAAGTCTTCAAAACAAAATGTTTGGTAGTTAATATATCATTATTTCAGGGTGCATCCCTGGGTCATGAGTCCCTCTGCAGAACTCTGTAGTTGTAACACTCCATCCTAGTGCCATATTTAGCATACAGCAAGGTCAAGTGCAAGGATAGTGCTGTTGGCTGTCTTCATTCTTCTCTACCAAAGAGACACAAGAGAAACCTACTGGCTACCAAAAGACACACCAACAACTTCCAACCTTGAGACTCCCTTTTTGACCTTTGGGAAAGCGTGGACTCCACAACTTCACAAAGAGAAGAAGGAGAAGGAGGAGGGGAGGAGGAGGAGAAGGAGAAAGAGAAGAAGGGAGGGAGAGAAGAAGAAAGAGAGAGAGAGAAAGAGAGAGAGAGATACAAAATCAAGCAAAGGGAAGACATTTTTTGTTGTAGGACTATAAGCAAAACAAAACAACAAAACAAAGAAGACAAAGCAGCCTGAAAGAAAATAGAAAGAGAATAATGAAGGAAACTGATCAGGGACTGAATGCTGGACAGATGGACAATGCTGGACAGATGGCCACCCCTCACCCTACCTTACTCCTGCATCTCTCCTCTCAGAGGACCTTAAAGTAAATTCCTAGCTTATTCTTCCTATATGAAGACAAGAGGATTGAGGACTGGAAGTCACAGGCTCCTTAGTGGCCCAAGTGATATAGAGTTCTTGTTTACCACCTCTCTCAGAGGGGGTCTGTCTCTCACCTACACTTCCATTGCCATGTGTCCTCCCACAAAGCCCTGAAGTCTCAGCAGATCCCACTGTGGGCTATGCAGATGTCAGAACCTGAGTATGATGCAGACTCTCTCTGTTGGGTCCCCATGAGCTCTCTTCCCTGCTCTAGAGGTTTCTGAAGCACACCATGACCCATCCTGGTGTTCGAATATGAAAAGTAGACAGCATTCCCTGGTCCTTTGTTTTTGATCTTAATCCACATCCAAACACTTTCTGGCTCCCATGCATCTCTACTCTCATGGACCTTTCTTTGCCAACATCTCTTCCTGCTTCAACCTTTTCATTCTTGGTCAGTTTTTGCATGCAAGTGGGCAATGCAAACCTTCCCGAAGCCATCCATCAGATTCTGTTACTTTCCTAGGTGAAAAGTCAGTGTCCTTGTACCCTATCTGACAGGACCAGTGTCAACCTCTCCAGCTGCCTTTCTTCCCTCTTTCCCAGCTCTTGTTGTTCCTCTAACTCTGATCTTTCGCTTCCTCGAATATACAGCCAAGCTCATGTGGGCTTTAATTGCCTGAGTTATTTCCTCCCATAGCTGGAAGTCTCTCCTCGGCTATTGGCAGGACAGTCCCATCAGTGATGCCTCGCCCAGCTCCCATCCTAAAATCACCCCAATAGTACTCTCCAGCTCATTCCCCCAAAACAGGGAAATAGTCCATATTCAGCTACTTTTTAATGATTAAAATGTCAAGTCTTATGGTTCAACTCATATTCTCACCATAGCACTGCCAAAGCCTTGCTATGTTCATAAGAATTTGATTATTTGTTGTCTCTTCCCCCCCCCCATTAGAGTGAACTTGTAGATTTAATTGCTGTATAGTCAATGTCTAAAATAGTTTCTTACTGGTTTTGAGCAGAAAATAAATAACAGAGTAAGGCATGAATGAATGAATGAATGAATGACCTGGTTAGTGTCTCTATCATCTGACTATAAACTCTATATGGCTGGAAGATTTGTGTATTATTCACACCATAACTCCCCTGTTTTTCAAGGTGGCTTGGTGCTGTGATAGCTAATGAAAACTGAATGAATGAGTGAATGAATGAATGAGTGGTTCCCAATTCCTGTTTGTGTTAGTCCTGTACCAGTCAGCAAAATACTTGATTCAGTCATATGGAAATTTTCTGTGATGCTGCCTGAGAGCCTAACAGGCCTCTTTATTGTTCAAATGGAATCTGTTCTCTCTAGACAAGCAAATAGAAGTTAGCAAACTTTATCTATAAAAAGCCAGTAGTAAATACTTGAGATTTCCTGGCTGAACAATTACTGCCGTGGCTCAGCCCTGCCATGGTAGCATCATAACAGCTGCTGTTGAAAAAGTAAATGAGATTGGTTTGCTGTGAGCCAATAAAACTTTATTTACAAAAACAGGAAATCAGTTGGACTAGGATCATGGCTAACCCTCAACTGTTACAGAGACTTAAAGATGCGACCAACAAGAAAAGCAAAGTGGTTTGAACAGATAACTGGACCTATGATTTCTAATCTCATATGGTAGCATGACTTAACAAACTTGTCTCATTATTAGGGAAAGTATTAAAAAGCCTGGGAGATAGTTCAGATGTCAGGGATGTGTGAAGCTATGAGTACTTGATCTCAAAAAGATGAATATAGTTTGTTTGCCATATCCCTTAAATGTTTGGATGAATCAGGAAACACTAACAAAGCAAGCTTTTACCTTGTGAAAAGTGTATTCCCTCTAATAAAACTAGTATACGTCAATGAGGAATACACACACACACACACACACACACATATCTATATATATATATATAGATATATAGATATAGATATATAAACCATCTATAACCTTGACATGAGTCTTTTTCATCAATTCCCCTAGCTCAGTTAGTATACATTTCCCTTTCACATGTCTGATAAACCTTCTGAGATGAATTTGAAATTTGTTCAGGACAGCTTCTTACATGTGTTCTAATACATCCATGTGGAGATGCTTTTGATCTTACAGGATATCTTGGGAGGGTCTGTAGAAACTGTGAGTTTTCAAGGGGAAGAGGCAGGCTGGTCATCTGATAACCAGGAATTCATCTTCTTAGAGGTTAGTACAGTAGTTCTCAACCTTCCTAGTGCTGTTATCCAGTTCTTCATGTTATGGTGACTGCCCCCAACCATAAGATTATTTTACTGCTACTACATAATTGTGGTTTTGCTACTGTTATGAATCGTGTTGTAAATATATGCTATGCAACCCCAAAGGAGTTTTGAGCCACAGGTTGAGAACCACTGGGGGAACTCCCCATTCTTGCTCTGTGCCAGGAGTTGTACTAAGCACTCCACTGTACCCTCTCATGTCTTTAGAACAAGCTTCTGAAAGTGGGTAGTGCTACTATTGCCTTTGAGGGACATGGTACACAGAACAGTTTAGTAACTTACTCCGAACACACAAATATTTTTGTTTCATGAGTCAGTTACAAATGCAACAGTGCAGAACTAAGTTGTTTATGTAAGAGATGCCACTCTTCTGTATGTTGCCTTTTATGTGTATCCAAACTGCTTTTCAGCCAGAGAAGGAGACTTACAGTCGGCCTGCTCAAGAGGGTGGTAAACAAAACAGAGGTATCTGCAGAGGAAGCTCTATCCTTTTGCCTCAGGTTGGAAAGCTTAAGAATGCTTGCACTAAATTTTTGATTTTAACAATTTTAGATTTCTTTTGAGGAATTCTTGGGGATCCTTCAGTCTTTCGCTCGAGACCTAAAAACTGTTGGAAGTGGGGTGTTAGATGGGAAATGGGGTGTCAGGCGAGACTGAAGCAAAGAGTAGAGAAGGTAGCAGCCTCGAGGAGACATACCGGAGGATCCAGGGAATGTGAGAGACAACCAGAGGTGAAGGGATGAGAGAGGTTCCTACAGAAGCGATCTAGGTTCCACTCTTGGTACCATCCCATCAGGGTATGATCCTTGAAGGCACGCAGCATCAGTAGGAACTCAAGGGGGGAGTTTCATAGTGTAGGATGGAAGGTTTCTGTGGGATGAGAAGAATCAAGTAGAACCAAAGAGATTTCATAATGAACTGGGAAGGAAACATAGTACTAACTCCAGTTCTAAGCTTAAGGAGTCGATCCTCACTGGAAGCAAGTAACTAGCAAGGGAGGCCTGCAGCTTATTCTGTTCCTGCAGGAAACTGCTGGAGACGAACTCAGGTTCAGAGCTTGCACTCAGAATCCTTAGCATAAAATCTCTCCTCAGTGTGTTTGCTCCAAGGGACGTTTGGATCTGGAGAAGGACTCATCACTGGAGACCAAGAGGAGCAAGCCTCTTGGTGATTGATGGTGATCAGGTGGGGAATCTCTAAGCATACAGAAAGTCCCCTTGTCTCATCCAGGGGTCAAGCATTATCAGATCCAGGTCTGAACCTCTGCCAAATGACCGTCTGTGATAAGTAAAGCCATACACTAATGTGGTGCTAAGTGCAGTTTTTAAGCTTTTGCAATAGACAAGGGTATCCAGCAATGTAGTACTAACTGTTCTTTGTTTTCTATAGGGAGAGTGAGCATATTGAAGGGAAAATGATGGAATTAAGGGTGGGGCTGGTGTTCCAGGCCTCACAGACTCAGGAGAGTGGAAAATTACCAAGGGTTCCTCAGTGTGGATGCAGATCTGACCAGCTGTGTCTCAGAGCTGAAAGTTCTAACTAGTCTCCCTCAGAGGTTGAGAGGCAGGATTGCTAAATTTCCTAATCTCTGCATCTTTAAAAAAAAAGGGAGGGGCTTTTTAGTCTTTAAGGAGGAAACACATTCTTGACATCCTTGGATTATAGAAGCATGCATCTTTCAGGAACAGAGATATTCATCCAGCTGTAAGCCCTGCTGCCGTCAGATCCTGGCTAGACCTCACTATCACGTTTGTACGCTGCTTAAGAAGAAAGTTTAACAGGAGCTGAGTCACCCCAGAAATGTGGCCTAAACTATTAGGAACTATTAAACTTAAACTACTAGAAAGCAAGTCTTTTAAGGAAATACACGGAGTAGACCAAATTACTTGCATTGAGTCTATTGAGTTCTTCAGCCAAGGCTGAGGGCTACTTACAAAGAACTCAGTAGAGTCTAGTCAGAGAGGGCATTTCACCAGGGAACTAGAAAGCATGATGTTCCATATCCCTCCCTCTTCTTCCTAGACCCCGTTCAGGCAGAGTGTCCCAGGTTCTAAGAATCACCTGTGTGTGTATTTGTGTGTGCATGCTACAATATATGAATGGAATCAGAGGATCACATTTCAGAATCTGTTCTCTCTATCACCTGGATTCCTAGGATCAAAAGTAGGCCGTCAGACTTGCCCACTGCAAGTCATTTTACCAGGTGAGGCACCTTACTCACCAACCTGCAGTCTTTGTATCACGGCTGCCATATTTTGCTGAGCCAATACGAGGATAGAAACCTACACATTCCTCATTCCTGAAATGAGAAATTGAACCAGATTGTAACTAACTCTTCCCCATCCATAAAATCATATAATCAATGTAGGATGGAACTAAACACCTTCCCCCCTGGATCATGAATTCCACCTCTGAGTGATACTGCAAACCCATTTCATACACGTTTGAGTTATTCTCACACCAAAGCAATTCTCTTCCTATTGATCCTCATTTTCTTCCAAGGCTCCTTTATTCCCAGTCCTTATGTAGAGCTGATGGACTAAACTACAAATCTGTTTTCAGATGTGCCTTCTCTGAACTAAAGCTATAACGTAAATCAGCTGTTGTAGAGACGAGTTGTGCTGACACTCACTGACATTAGCAATCATATGACTAGTCCTACGGGAGGAGGGGGGGATAGGGCAATCAATCCAGGTTGCAGGTGTTCTGTTAACTGTGGCTAGAGAGCTCCATTTTGTGTTTTCTGTGGCGCTAGTTTTTCATTCTTATAGAGACACAAATGTCTTAGCCAGAAAGAATTGTTAGAGGCCTGTGGAAGCAGAGTTTTTACCTCTTTCATCCTGTTTCCTGGTGAGCAAAGTGAAAGATTTTGTGAAGTGGAAAGATGTTGCCTTTATTTGTTATTTGTAAGCAATGCTCAGTGATGCTGCGGGTCCTTTGTGCGGATGTTCCTGCCCACCATTACTGTCATCATGATGAGATGTAATGTGTATTATTAAGTTCCCTGAAGCTGGGCACTGTTTCTTCTCTGTGAGGTCACAGAGACTGAAAGGGTTGGTTCTAACATGAGCTCCTGAGTGTGAGTTTTCTGGAGAATCATAATCAGATAATCTTCTTGTCTCCAAATTTCAGTAGTTGGTTATCACCCTACAAGCGATGGTATCTAGACAACCATCAGGGATTTAAACATTTCTTCCTTTTTCTACAGTACAGATGGATCTCCATGACAGCAAGCACCTTATCGCCCATTTGAAGGCCCACTGTGATGGAAATTTTCTCACATCTAAATCACGTAACAAATGTAGTTCTTTTATATGCAGACTGTACTATTGCTTTTCACTGGGAAATGAAATACCAGACAGAAACAACTCAAAAGAGGAATTGTTTAGTTTTGGCTTATAGTTTCACAGGATCCATCTTGGTCATGAGGGAGGATATGAAATGCAGTTTACATCAAGGAGGCCAGGAATCAGATAATGTACTATATTTCAAGGAATGTTGTAAATTCAGTATAGATCTATTTTTTTCTGACTATTTTCAATGTATTATTGGTTGAATAACAAATGTGAGAGCCTTGAAATTGGACAGTCAGCTGTAGTCACCTCTGTCATTGTTGGGCAACATCAGCTCCATTATGAGAACTGAGAGCAGTTCTCACTGCAGAGTCTACACCAATCCCATGGCTCTACAATGTAGAGTCTACACCAATAAAGCTATTTACAAAAACAGGTGGCAATATGGATCTGGCCCCAGGTCATAGGTTGCCATCACCCTGCATTAACTGCTGGACACCATGTGTTCTGGTGAGTTTTAGAGCTTTCAGTCTTTAGAAAGTGGGAGCCAGGGAAACAGCCAGAGACAGTGAGTTTTCCACACTGTTAGGATGGTGTGTACCACAGACATGAGGAAGAAAGCAAGCAAAGACTGAGGGATGGAGAGGAAGAAACAGGGTGGGGAGGAAGTGCTTGGAGAAGGGTCTTTCTCAGACTGCAGATCAGCTCTCCTTTTGGTTATAATGACATACAAACAGAGCTCACGTCACCTAAGCAAGGCTCAGTATTTGCCTGCAACAGCAACAACAGCAACAACAACAGCAACAACAACAAAATGTCCTTCACAGTGATCTGGAATCTTATTGTTTCATAGTTAAAGCCCATCCTTTTGCAGAAGATGATCATAATATGAGACCAAGGGGATGGTGAAAAGAGAATTCTTGAAAATCCTTCCCTAGAAGGATTATGGACATCTGTGGAGGGAAGGCATCTGGGGACAGTTAAAGTTCTGACCCCACAAATACATGACTTTAGGAGAACTGTAAACTTGACTCTTGATGCCTTAGGTTTGTATCTAGTATCCCTGTCTTCATTACCCTCAAATTTACCTCTCTCTTTTAATATGACCACATTTTATCAGGGAACAAAATGTATCACATTCATTAAAGTGTTGAATGCTAGAGTGAATGTGTACCAGGTTATGGGAAGCAGGGAGCTTTGGCATCTTGGAGAAGCCGACATTTCCTGGTGATGTATGGCGCCTCTTTGCCCCATCTGTGATGGGCCAGCCATTCATCACAGTCACTGGAGAACTGAAGTAGAACTTGTGGAGAGATTTAGGGTTAAGAGCTGGCCTGGGGCCAGATGAGGTCACCTGATTTTCCTCCTCTCCTCTTAGAGTCTGAAACTCTCTCTGCCTGTTACAGCTTAACCCAAATCTAAATCAGTGTAATGGTACATCAGGGAGCTTACATTTTATGACTTTTGTCCAATTATGCAATGAGGGATGGGAGACAGGAACAGAAGAATTCAGGAATTAAACATTTGCCTCTGGTTTTGTAGCCTCTAAATAAAGCCCTTAAGTTCCCTTGAGTTGGGAAGGCAGCATGTAAGGTGAGCTACTTCCTGGTTATGACAGTCCTCTGCACTCTTGGATCTTACTTAATAAATTGCCACTTCACAATAAATTGCCCATAAATTACTGGATTGAAAGTGTCAGTCCACCTTGTCAAAGAACTGGAATTATAGCAGAATGGGCTTCAAGAAGATCACTAGAGAAGGAAGGGGGATGAGACACAATAGCTTTTAGACATTTAATTTTATTGATGACTTTTTCCGGATAAAAAGAGAAGCTATGTAACCCCTGCCCTAGTGTGGGCTGGATCAGTTTCACTCTTAGTTCGCCATCTCTGACCTCCTCTTTGCCCCTTTCTCCCCTCCTGATGAAAAGGCAAATTTTATAAGGCAGGGAAACCCCATACAACTGACGAGAGAAGCTATGAACAAGGAACAGAGCTGTAGTCAGTAAGCATGTGTGTGTGTTCATATATGGTCATGTGTCTACACGTTACTTGCATACATTCGGGGGCAGAAGACTTTCTTTGGTGTCTTCCTCAGTGGCTTTCTTGCCTTATTTTGGGGGTGGGCTCTTTTATCTGGAACTCAGCCAATTAAGCTAATGTAAGGAGTCAGCAAACCCAGAGAGCTGCCTATCTCTCATCCCCACCCCCACCCCCACCCCCATCCTCATCCCATCCCCATCCCCCATCCCCTCCCCATCCTCATCCCCACCCCCATCCCCATCCCCATCCCCATCCCCATTCCCCCATTCCCCCATCCCCATCCCCATTCCCCCATCCCCATCTTCAGCACTGATATTAAAAGTACGGTCCACCACACCCAGCTTTTCATGTGACTTCTGGGATTCAAACTCACGACCTCATGCTTGCATGGCAAGCACATTACCAACTGAGCCATCTCTCCACCACAATAATTTTTAGGAGAGGAGGAAAAGGTCCTTATGTTGGAAGGAAACATGTTTGAGAGAAATAGCTTCTGATGCCCAGGCTCTGTTTTGTTCCAACCTAGTAACTGAGTTAGAGAATCAAATCTTTGTGCCTGCTTCCCAGACTGATATTTTGCTCTCCTACTATAGCACATTGCAGCAGACAGCAAGTAAATGAGGTTTTCCAACTATTGAACCTGTCTTAGGCAAAGCCCTTAGAACAAGGCTAGTCTGTTGTGCTTTTGAATCTGGCTTTTAAGCTGTCTGCAATCAGGCAGAGCTCTCCAGAGGGTGAAACTAGATTAAGCTTTAATTCTCTAGTTAGTTTTTCTGTAGCCATAAAATTCGTTTCCTTGTCTTTCCCTTATTTTCTGCAACCTGTTAGGTAGGAAACAAAACTAAACAATTACATAGAAACTTCCAGTATTATGAGTTCAAAAAACAAAGGGCAAAGATTACCGTTCCTCAAGTCAGTGTTCCATAGTTTGGCTCTTGGTAAGCTGGCCTCCATCCCCACCTTTTCTGGTTCTTTCTTAGTGCTCGGCAGACAGTCTCTGTGTCTATAAATAGTAAGTGTTAACTTAGAACACCAGTCTCTCACATAGCTGTTTTACTTTTACCCACCTTGCAGCAAGTATGCATGCACTAAACTGGAGTCTCCAAACCATAAAATAGAAGTTTAAAGCACATTTCCAGGTAATCAGGGTCTACAGATTTCACCTTTGGTTCAAACAGAAGCATTTGCTAAATGAGAGTTTATGTCAGAGGCAAGACTGTTCTCAAAGGTCGTGCAGGATGCCCTAGTGTTCCATACACCCATCCATTTTTGTGCATATCTTGTATCTAACAAATAGTCAGTGGTAAATGTAGTGAGTTTTTGAGTTCTAGGGTGATTCTGAGACCTGCCCCTTTGCTTCTGACTTTCAATAAACCTTATTTTCAAAATAATATTTGCCAAAACCCCAGTCCACCTGATTATAGCAATCAAGATGTTTTGGGTATATTGAGTGTATTTTGAAAATGCATGGTTTAATTATGACATTTTCTATGTCCCCTTTCCTATAATTATTCTTCTCAGCATTATGCGCATCCTGAATAGCCAAAGAGCTATCAGCAAGGGGAAAAAAATGAATAAGTGGAAAATTAAATGCCCAGTTAACTAGAGACATGGTTCTGTGCAGATACGGAAAACAAGTCATATCTTAAAAATCCAGTCCACTGTTCTTGAAGGGTCTGGGATAAACACACTTAGTGTTACTCAAGCTGATCATATGCTACTAATTTACTACCCAGCTTTTCCATTAAACTCTCCACAGGTGACTCCATATAACAATTAAGTTTAGCATAGTCCAGATTTGGGTAATGGATTAAAGTTAAGCACATATCCTTTTGAAAAGACAGCATGTAACCATGGACTACGTTAGAGTTTTCAACATGAAAACTTTCATAAGTGCAAGATAAAGTATGCTAATGCATACTGCTCTGAGCCTTTTTTCATGAAAAAAGAAATAGCTTGGGAGATGTAATATAAAATCAAGAGTCGTTGTATAATGTCAGACAGGTAACTTGGAAACTGGACCTAAAAGTTTCCAGATGATACACACAGGGAGGATGCCAGGTGGTGGGGAGCCAAGACTGTGCAAAGGAATTGATGCTTCTTGTAGAATCAAAGATAGGCACGTGCCAATCTGCCTGTATTAGATGTTCTTTGTCCTCAACTGACACAATTTGCATAGTAAAATAATACGATAGTGAATTGGCTTTTTGCAAATTCCTGAAACTGTATGATACTTTGCAAGAGGTTTGATAGCAAGATATACCCAACTTCAAATACATTCTATGATTTATTTAATAGTTGCTTGAGTTTAGACAAGTACTGCATCCTCTAAGTGGCCCATTTTTATTACCTTGTAGATAAACTCTATAAGACCCCAGCATGCACTCATACCCTAATTCAATAAACTGATGTGTTGTTCAGAGATTAAAACCCTATACTTCTAAGGATGAATATTTTAGGTCATATACAGATTTTCTGTAGAGTAAATAAGATTGTATAGACAATATTCATTTGGAAACTCCTTAGAGGCCATAATTTTTAAGGAGTAATCACAAGTTATGGGTTATTAAGCATTAGTGAGACTCAAGAAGCATCCTCAGTGACCCTCTCATCTGTCCTACTGGCAGGAGGCAGCCACATGGCCAGCAGGGACATATTGATTGTATGGACCATTAGCAAATATCAGAAGACCCAAATAAAATATCGAGATGAAATTCCCTTTTCCTAAAGTTTCTGCTTCTGCTAAAGGCACCCTCAGGTTCAGACCAGAGTCACGTGACTTCATTGATGGGCACTCTACCTAGACAATCTATGTAAAGGCATAGAAATAGGTTCTAACTCTACATGCTTCCAACAAGCATTGTGGGTCCTCCATATTTTCCATAAAGTGCTATCAACATGTACTTGCAGTGAGTGTGAGAGGTGTGTGATGTTGTCACTGTTACATCATTGAGAGGGCTACCTAGGGGACGGCCTGCACAGATATGAGACAGAAGCTTGTATTTGGATGGACATCTATCAGAGATATAGAGCATCTCTCTGACAGTTAATTCTGGTAAACCTTTGACATTCTTGCCCTTCTGTATTCTTATCAATCAAATGAGAGTACCTGCCCTATGTATCTCTAAAAGCTATTGGTGGTTCAAATTAAGATAATGTAAAGCAGACTGAAAGTTACCACGCTCGTATTTCATTTTAGCTATATTTTGTAATTTTTCATCTGAAACAATTCAAGAAGAATGTGTGCTTTTTCAAAAGGGAACTTGAATTACCTAAGGTCAGAAAAGAAGCTCAAAAAAGCTCAACAAAATAAATCAGTCTGGACTAAGAAAGAACCAGACATCCTGAATCTTCATACAAGTACACAATTAAGCAATTTTGGCTTAGGTTACTGATACCAGAATCTGGTAGCCATACCTAATGGCTGGACTTGAATTCCTGCAGAACTTGAACTCTTAGAAGTATCCCATGCTCAGAGGCCCTCACCTCCCTGGAAGCTGCCTCTCTGGGTTCCCTTCTTTCCCACAGTCACTCTCTTGGTTCCATGTCCTTACCCTGTTGTTAGCATGGCCTATGCATACCTAGTCTGGATCCTAGACCTCCCTTGGCAGCATGTCAAGCAGGTCTCTGGGCTGGCCAGTGGAACTCACCTTAAAGTAGAGCACTCCAGGTGCTGGGAAGGCAGAGACAGAGCCATGGAGTTTACTGTCTAGTCAGTCTAGCCTCTTTTGTCAGTTCTAGGTTAGTGGGAGAGCCTGTCTCAAAGAAGGCTTTTGAGAGAGAACCTGAGGCTATTCTCTGGTATCTGTGTATGTCTGGGCACGTGCCATACCATCTGTGCAGTTAAGTTATCTGAATGTCTAATCCTATTATCACTTTGGACCGATAGCTTTCTTTACTTCCTGTTTGTCTACACTGACAGCTAAACATACCTCTTTAGTGTATTTTCATTCAGATATTCATTGAGCCTCTAGTGTACCCAGGCTGTTTGCTAGAGGAAGAATATTCAATTAGTGGGATTTAATAGGCACAGCCCAACCCCCATAGAGGTATTTATCAAATGTAGTCAAAAGCATTAATGATATAACAAAAAAATCAATGCAATCACGTCTGTGATTAGAAAAAGATTGAAAAGTGCTATGCAAACCACAGGCAGGTCTCTGATCTAGTTAGGCAAGTCCTCAGCGGAGTTCCAGAAGATTTGAAAGAGATTGGAACCTTGTAGAAGTTAACAAGCTATAACAAAAAGACAAAAGGACACAATCAAGGCCACCTTAAGGATTTCACTCTCTTGTTCTCAGAACAATGGGAAGCCTTTCAGGACTGTAAACAGAAAGCCACAGAGAAATTTGCATTTCAAGAGTTCTTCTTGACCCTGGGAGGATTCATTAGAGGAGACAATTAGGAATCTGGGAAAGACATTTGGGAGACTCTTAAAGACATTCAAACCAGAAATGATGTCATGTGGAATAGGAAGATCGCCCTGGAATTGAAGATCAGTGGATAGATATTATAAATGATATTTAAAATTCAGATCTAGGGATATAGAATAAAGGATGGTGGATGGAAAATCAGGGACAGGTCAAGTGTCATCCCTAGATTTCTGACAAAGCTGCTGTGACATTTGATCACATATTCTACTTAATTCCTAGAAGACAACCTACTTTGTGGTTTAGTTTGGACATTTCAGGTCTGAGGGACCTGTATTGCCCCTAAGATGACACCTCAAACTGCCAGTTGACTTTCTGGCTCCGCGATTGTGAGAAGGTGACTGGAGAAATCTTCGCACAAATAAATTCATTTGGGAAGAGATCCTTAAACTCGAATGTGGTCGACTGAGGCGTGTTTGGTTGAGGAAGGAGCTAAACCACTGGTTATTGGCATGAAAAGGAAATAATGTCAGGCAGGCTGGAAAATTGCCACTTGCCATGGTTTATCACCTGTGCCTCGCCACGCAGGTGTTTAACGGTCATTCTGTTCCTTTGCTTGGAGCCTGGAACCACCAGGAAGCTGGAATCCTTCTGGGCTCTCTCTCCTGTCTTAATTGTTCCTTTCAGAAGTTCTGGCAGCATCTACAAAGCACACTTCCACCTTCCTTCCCAACCCTAGCACTTCCTGAAGTTGCTGCTGGGTGAACTTCAGAAAAGACAAGTGTGGTCTCCCTCCTCCCCTGCTTCTAAGTGTCTGGGGCTTCCTGTTGCTGACAGAATCCAGTGAAAGTTTTCCGGAGCTGGCGCACAGGACCGCTAACAACCGGATCGCTCCCTCCCTCTCTGTTCTCTCACAACACCCTGGTTATGGGGTCCTGGCAGGTTTCTCTACCCTATAGCTGCTTGTCGGGAAGTTTGCTTCCTCCCCGAGCTGGAATGCAGTCAGGCCTGGGGGACCGGACTGGATCTCACCTTCTTGATGCCCCTCAAGCCTTGAAGGAAAGCTAGCATTTGGGGACCATGCAGGAATGAGCTCTTTCTTTTCCCAGGACAAATGTGAATGCCAAGTCTCTCCTTACCTGTGTCAGAGGTTTGCATAAAGGACCCGCCTTGGTAAAGGAAGGGAGTTAGAAAAATCACAAATAATAAGGAGTCCTGCAGATTACATCAATAGCCAACGCTGTCTGCTGGTTTCAGCTATTGGTATTATTATTACTCAAAATAAAATGCCCTCAAAACCCCATTGGATTAAATTCCACAGATTGATTATTTGTGTTTAGTAGGGAAGAGTTCAAACTTGAACTTGTTCTTCAAATGTTAAAAAACTCAGAAGAAAAGATGTCTGTCTAAGCAATTAAATATTCGTCCTTAAAGACACTTTTACTGATTTCCCCTAATTTAGAGTCTTTGTTTACTTGGTGAAAGGGAGAAGAGAGAGGCCGGGGGAGGGGAGGAGGGAGACAGACATGAGAACGCATTGAAGAACATGAACAAATTTTATATAAATTAAAAAAAATAGTCATTTGGAGTAAAGGAAATTAGATTATTTGCTCGTTATGAGATTTTATTTTTCCTCTTCATTAAGATTGGAGAGTGACTGGCTTTCCTAATGGCTTGCCCAGTATTGATGCATTCCAAAGATCTTACTTATTTAAAAAAAATCTGTGCTCTTCTGGGATTTGCACATGTGAAATGAGTGTGTGTGGTCTCATCCCCTCCCCATTCCTAGCTAAATTCAGATAAATCCAAAATGAAAGTTTTAACTATTTACAGTTGTCCTAGTTTAGAGGTTACATGGAGGAGTGGGGGTGATTCTGAGGCTCTCTTGCTGTGAGCTCTAGACTCTCCTCATGCCTAGGACACCTGAGTGCCAGGGATATACACAGGAAACTGCCACATCTTAATTCTTTTTTTTTTTTTCCAATTGTGAAAAAGTCTTTATTTTAAGAAAAAAAAATTTAGTTAACAAAAAAATTTAGCAAGTTTCACTTAGCAAAATACACCCAAAAGGAAATCACAGCACAAAGAAAGCTTTAAGTCAAGGCCTCACCAATTCCTACAGTATTAGTATTGTGTCTCAATTCTCAAAACTAACTTTTAAAAAGCTTAAACTTAACCTTAAGATTTTAAATGAAAATATAAACTAGAATGAACATGAGAAGTGCTTCTCTTTGCATCAGGGATCTAGCACCTTTGAATTCTCTAGGAAAGTACCTGTCCCCAGTGTGTTCACTGTGGTGTGCTTAGAGATCCACTCAGCATACTTAAACTACTTAACTCAGATCACATCACTCTTAAGTATACTACCAAAAATGTTAACTGAGAAAAGCAGAAGAAAATAATTTTAGTTTATTCAATATTACATGCTAGAAGAAAAGTTTGCATGAGAAACACTGAAGAGGTCATTTTTTAATCCAGATTTCACAAACTCATGGTGCCAAGTGGGTCCCCCCAGCTTCCTCTAGAGTTATAAACTGCTCTTGACTGCTTATTGGCTGCCTGTGAAATTTTCTGATTGAATAACTCAAATGTTCCTACAATACTAACCATACCCACCCATGTTGTTCTGACTGCTGCAGCAGGCCCTGTAACAGCCACTCACTGACTGGTCACTGTAAGCTGCCTGGGCAGCTGACACACCCACGCCCTGCACCACCTGGCTGCTATAAGCCCCATTGCTAGTGCCTGTTGTTGAATTCAGGAAGCGTTCTATGTATCTGTGCTGCATGTTGGCCCTGTCCTTGGACATAGCTGCCACTGCTTCTTCATGAGTAGCAAACTCAATATCAGCTTCTCCCGACACTCTTCCGTCAGAACCAATCTCAATATGAACTCTCACAGGGTTGAATGGAGAGAAGTTGTAAATGTCGTTCTCTATTGCTTTGTACGGCAGCCCTCTCATGTGGATGCAGTGGCCGGTGGTGCTCTGCACTGTGAACTCGCTGTCTCCGTATCTGTGTCATACATTCCTGAGAGACAATAGCTGAGGTCTCTCCCAAACAGGTCAGTGGTGAAGCCATAGCCATCTCTGGCCACTGCATTCTTCATAGCCCACATAGCCTGCACTATAAGCACCAGACCTCATCCTATCCAGGCCTACCTGTTTCACAATGCCAATGTACCTCCGAGCTGTGCCAGGCCTTTCATAAGGCCAAGACCTCTGCACAGACATAAACTTCAGAGGTGGATCTGAGTACGACCTAACTTCCTACTGGCTGCTTTTGATCACTTCAATATACCTGTGCCCTATTCCCTCCTTCTTATTTTACTAAGTGCCTTAGTCTATGTGGATTCTTGAGAAGTGGGTAGTGGCTTATGATGAACAGAAAGATTCATGACATAGCATAGGTGATGTTAACTATGTATCCAGGGCTGAGGTGTAGATAATGGTAGAACCATATCATGTCATATCATACAGCATGCATGACAAAGACGTGTGTGCCTGTGTGTGTGTGTGTGTGTGTGTCTGTGTCCTGCACCTCTAGTAATCTATAGTGAATCTGTAGTTAAATGCTACATAATATACACCATATGAACAGTGTCTCAAAGTATTTTAAGTATATTTAATTATATACGCATAAAGTTGATGAAAGCATTCTACTTTCTCTTCTGATACAATGCACTGTGAGCGAACCACACTTTGAAATGCTATCAATGGCCTGTAATATTTATGTTTGCTTCTTTATTCTTTTTATTTGGCTGCCAAATAGCCTTCTAGAGTTTTGTGTTTACCTCATAGTCTTTATTACATCTTAATTTTATTCTATAACAATCCCAAAATTAAAGTGCATATCTAAACCCTAATATCTTAAACCAAAACTCGTGGGCAAAAACTAAAATCGAACAAACTCTAGTACTCTTGGAAACCCCATTGCACTAAACTTCGGCACACATCTCTGATGTCACATGTCCAGAATGTCACATGCCTCTCAGATTGTAACTATGCACAGTCTCCAACTAGGGTGTTAACATCAGTGATGTTGAATCCTGACTTTTTTCTCTTATTAAAGAAAGCAAATTGTAAACCCCCTTAAAGCAACTGCCTCCTTCAGTGCTGTCAGAAATATTTAGTCTCCAATGCTGAACAAACTGTGAGCAAACTGTAGCCAAAGGAGGTCAGCTCAGAAATGTGCCAGCAAGTCCAAGCTGCCAAAATACATAAGAACATGTGTAGACAAAGAGTTGTAAGTTGAAGGTTTTTAACTCTCATAAAAAGCTGACTCTCCTACATCCACTCACACCTCTTTTTGTGCAAGAAGGAAGATGGGGCATGGGCACTGACTGGGGCCACCTAATGGAAATATTTATCCAAGCAGTGACCTTTCTGTTTGTCTCTGTTTCCTTGGACATTCTGTTTTAATAAGCGTTTGTGATTTTTAATCCACACGGCATCTTACTATTTTCCAAAGATTCTTGGAGACTTCTTGAACTATTTCACAACTAGAAATGGGCGTTCACTTGGAGTTTGCTCTAGAAACATCCCCTGGAATTCCTCTGTGAGTTGAGCAGCATTCGTTGGAAGAAATGACTCTTGTTGTTGTTATTGTTTCATACATTCTATGCTAATAGTAAAATGCCTGTGTTCCCATCATTTTTAATAATAATGACCTAATATTTGTGTGTGTACTTAAGTTATCTGGTACTCTTTTGCATCTCAAGGTATGGAGATCACACCCAGGGTCTCGCACTTGCTTAGCCAGGGTTCTTACCACTGCAGCTACATCCCTAGCACTTGCCTGGAACCTTTCTATGCACATTCTCCATTCTCTAGAGATCTGGAGTGTGATATCATTCTCTCTCAGCCAGCATCAGAGCAATGAGGACTCCAGGCTATGAAACCACTTTGTAAGAAGACTTGAGTAAACTATTCATCTCTTTGGTCAGTTTCCTTACCTGCAAAATTATAAAACTAGATAAGGGCATCTCTCAGATCCTCAGCTCTGATTATGTGATGTGTATAAAACTCTCAAAGAATTCCTGGGAAGGCTCTTCTTTCATTCATAAATATTTTAAGGATAACGACAAAGTGCCTACTATGTGCCAGGACCCATACTATGACCTCTCTTCTTCAACAGCACTCAGTGTTGTGTGAGTGTCAAACAGATACCAGGTAATCTAACTAAATCGAGTTAGCTTCTAATGTGTTAAGATCAGCCTTAATTTTGTATTAAAATAAAACAACTTCTACTTTCACTAAATAAATTTCATATGATTAAGGACTAGAGGGTTCAAAAGAAAAATTACTACTCTTCCCAGGCATCTGTCCATCTAGTTCTGGCTGCCCTTGGGGGAAGATAATTAGTATTCATATTCAATAGGTAGATGTTCTATATCAAAGAACATGGGGCTGTATTCAGCTCTCCATGATTCATCCATCTGTGACCACTGTAGACAGCAAACCAACCTATACTCATTTCTAGGGGTCATCTTCTCAAATGTGACATTCTGTGACTACACTGTTGGTTGGTCAAATAAAAGTACAGGCTATGTAGATAGTTATAATTCTTTAGTGGAAGTCTGCATCAAACATTTCCAAAAGCATACTCAAAACATTGTCGTTTATCTGAAATTCTAATTTAAGCAGACATCCTGTATTCTTACCCCGCATATCTGACATCCTAAAACTTAATGATAGAATCTCATACTCTGTACCTCCAGTCAGGTACACCTACTAATAGCCCATTTAATATAAATTCAATAATGGATTAACCCACTGATAAAGTTAGAGCCCTTGTGGTTCAAGTCACCTTTCAATAGCTCCACCCTCTGGACACCACACTTTTAATCCCATGAACCTGTGGGGTGAACCCTTCAGGCTCAAACTATAAGACAGAGTTTATCTATGATCTCAGTAGCTTGTATCCTCCATATATCCTTGTATCCTGGTTTATAAAAATGATCTAGAAGAGATTATTTATACTATTTTCTCTTTAACATAAAAAAAATGTTCTTGTTCTTAAGTCACCATGGAGTTGGGTTATTCTTGGAATTTATTGTCACTCCTTAGAGCACTTCTAGAAACTACTGATGTGTCAGATCTGACATTGGTTTCATTTTGCTATGTATAGAGAATGTATGCTTTGTGCACATCTCAGCTTTATAACAAAGATACAATGACAGTACAGCTGCCAATCACGAGTGTTTGTGCACAAGTCATGAGTCTCACTGTCACTGACAAGAATGTCTCTCCACAATAGGATAAGGCATATTGTCTTAAGAAATGAATTCAAAAAATGCAGATTAAAGCCACAATTAATGTCTTCTGTCACTCATCAGGATGGCTACTGTCAAAAAGCAAATGCAAAAACCTATCAAGTGTTGATGCAAACAGAGCAACATTGGAATCCTTTTGTGCTGTTGGCAAGAGTATAAAGTAGTGCAGTCAATATGTAAGTGTGTGTGTGTGTGTGTGTGTGTGTGTGTGTGTGTGTACCATAATTTTCACTTACAGCCTACATGTCATCTTACTATAAGTTACTAATTAAATAGTTGGTATAATGTGTTGTTTAGAAAATAATGTCGGGAAAGACTATGTGCTCAGCAAGATGCAATTTTTAAAATAATTTTGATCTCTGTGTGCTTTGAATAAAAATGGCTCATAGGTTTTTATTTGAATACTTAGTTACCAGGGAGTAGAACTCTTTGAAAGGATTAGAAGGCTTAAGAAGTGTGGCCTTGTTGGAGAAAGTGTGTCACTGCCTTTGGACCTGAGATTTCAAAAGTCTATGATGCCAGGCCCAATCTCTCTCCCTCTCCCTTTTCCCCTGCTCCTCTCCTTCTCTCTCCTTCCCCTCCCCTCCCCTTCTTCTCCCCTCCCCTCCCTTTCTCTCTTCCTCTCCTTTTCCCTCTCCCTCCCTCCCTCCATCTCAACTCCCTTTCTCCCTCCCTCCCTTCCTCCCTCTCTATTCTTTCTTTCTCCCTCTCTCCTTCCCTCCTTTCCCTCTCTGCCTGTGGACCCCAACTCTTAGCTATCTCTCCAGTTCCATGTCTACCTATGTGCCACCATCCTCCCAGCCATGATGATAATGGACTAAACCTCTGAAACTGTAAGCAAGTCCACAATTAAATGCTTCTTTTTGCAGGAGTTGTCTTGGTCATAGTCTCTCTTCATGGCATTAAAAGAGTGATAAGACATGTTTGGTTCATTCTATACCAACATAATGTATAGATATGGAGGGCGAGTGATACTTTTTTTTAATCTCTAATCATTTTATAAAGTTTTGGCTTAAATATCTTCCTTGCCAGAAATTTCTTATAAAAACAAACATGCAAACAAACAAAACCTACTATATCAGATTTATAGTTAAAATCAGCTTTGGAATAAAAGGTGAAAGGAATTCTTCTGGGTAAAAACTTTAAAAATATTCTTGGACTGCCAGGTATCAAAGCAACCAGCAATCCCAAGAACTAAAAAGCAACATGGGGAAACTTGGGTGGTCGGGGTACAGCAACCCTGGCACAGATAAAATTGCAACTCTCAGCCTCTGCAGAAATTTGCCCCTGTACTGTATGATGTCTATGTTCTAACAAAGGCCCCTCAGTGTTTCAAGCTGTTGACTCATCTTGGGGATCTTTTAGACAACAGTCATGGCTGACCCTTTTCACAACACTTGTGATTTCTGGAACCCAAACAGAAGGAATGTGTAACCTGTTGGCCCTGTTCTTTCTGTTTTTCTCCCCACCACTATTTCTTCAGTCCCATCTCTTGTTTCCTCCTTTGCCTGTCTTGACATCAGTGTGGAAATATTCTTTAACTCTAACCAGCTGAACACCAAGATACAGCTGTTGTATCTTGTTGAGAAGTTTTATAAGATTCCCTTCGTTAAAATGCCTGGGTGGTGTTCAGCAATGGGAGTCTCTCCACTCAGATTCATAAAGGCAATTGAAAAGGTTCCCAAAGGGCAATATAAATCATGGGCTATTAAATGCTATGATTTTTAAAAAATCAGGAGGATATTGTGGGATTACAGTAATAATACAAACAGTATTTATTATGGACCGTTGGATTTGAGTTACAATATAATCATAGCTATTTTATTGAAATAGTTTTCTTCAATGCTGGTCTATTTACTGAATTTAAAAAAATGAAACAGTTCATATAGTCACCTCACAATGAAGTAAAGATTGACTCCTCGTTTCCTGTTATTCTTCCTTACTCACTTAAAGTATATATATGTATTTTTAAAAATTTAATAGCTTACAATTCACTGCTTTCTTTTCTTTTTAGGTCCTTCCCACTCCTTATGCCCTGTGGGAAAGACTTAGGAAATAAAATAAGAAAGCTGTAGAAGGGAAGTCAGTCAAAAGTGAGCCCTCTCCGCTCCAACGGCTTCAGTGCCTTTATGTATTATTCTTTGACATAGAGGGAATTCGCATAAAGAAAATAAGAGATTTATAATTCCTGTAATTTGGCTGGAAGCACACAGCTACATACTTCCTGTGTGTTACTGCTTTCTGGTTGCCTAGCTGCACAATACAAATATATTGCAAAACTACTTTTTTTTCAGCACAGTTACACACATGTGTCAATGAATCTACTTCCCTAACTTCTAACAGAATGTGTTAAAAACAATAGATGTCAGCATGTCAGATTCCAAATTCCTGATTAAATCCTCCTTGGTTAACACAACATTTTGCTAAACATTAGGCACCCCTGATACTAGATGAAAGAAAGATATGTAAAATATTAAAAAAAATAACTGGTAGGAATGAACAGTTATAGTATACTAGGGTTTTTTTTTTCTTCTTCTTCTTTTTTCCTGAAAGCATTAGAACAAAGAAAGGAATGTTCTCATGTTCTGAAATGAGTTAAATTCCCAATTGTAAATTTCAAGTATGTTAACATTGGTCCATAACAAGCAGCCTAGTGTTGACTTCGGATGACATAATACGTACCCTGAGAAATTTGAGTGTGATCCCAGATTCCCCATGTTCACCTCCTTGGGGTTATAAAGAGTAGCAATGGTATTTCTGTACCAGAGATTGGGAGAAATTTTTGTCTCTCTACACGAAACAGACTGATGCTCTCAGCTGCTGTGTCAGCTCCTGTGAAGGCTGTTGGCTTGAAGAGTTGATTAGTAAATTCTAAAGGAAGGTGTTGAAACGAAGGCTGAGAATACAGGCTGCAGGGAAGTCTCGTGTGTGTGTGTGTGTGTGTGTGTGTGTGTGTGTGTGTGTGTGTGTGTGTGTGTGTAGTACTTGCCACACAAGCTTGAGGATCTGAGTTTAGATTCCCAGAATCATTGTAAAGCTGGTGGTAGTGTTACACATCAGTAATCCCAGACCTCCTACAGTAAGATGAACAGAATTCCCAGAAGGTCATGAGTCAGTTAACCTGGTGATGCAGGAAGCAATCAAGGGAGAAAGCAAACACTGAGAGCTGGGGTTGACCTCTAACCTCCATCACAGTCTGTGGCATGTGGGCACTGGCATGCAAACACATGAATAGTCACACATGTGAACATACATTGCACACACATACATATATGCATATACAGAGGACAGAGAGATACAGAGACAGACAGACAGTCACAGAGAGAGAAAGAGAGAATGTATAAAATAAAAAAGTCTGAGGCTGTGCTCATATCTCAGTATCCACTGGACCTGCTGTGCTCACAGCATAAGAGACAACTCTCCATCCCGCCATGCATGGGAAGAGTCCACTGATTCATAAGGGACATTGGGAATCCCTAGCACAGCGTGGAAAGCTTGACCTCCACCTCAATCATCTGCCTCATGCTATTGGTCTCTGAAGGGACACATCGTACTTAGCACATACTAGGTTTTAATAAATATGCATTGGATGAGCAAAGACGTGGAGAGCTTGCACAAATAGCTTCAGTCCAGGAATTCTAGAGCTACTCACAGATCTGAGTTTCCCTAGAGCCTTTCATAAGATCCCATTGATAGCAGCAATAGCACAGGAATCATTTTCAGAAGCCCAGTTCTGCATCTTACACAAGGCCACAATAACCACAATCACCACCACATCCTCCTCCTCTCCCTCTTCTTCCTCCAGACCCCCTTCCCTCTTTCTTTTTCCACCTCCATTTTTGTGAATATGTGTTAATATATGTGCATGTGGAAGAAAGAGGTGAATGTCCAGTGTTTTTCCTCAAGCAATCTCTTCTTCTTCTTCTTCTTCTTCTTCTTCGTCTTCGTCTTCGTCTTCGTCTTCGTCTTCGTCTTCGTCTTCGTCTTCTCCTCCTCCTCCTCCTCTTCCTCCTTCCTCTTCCTCTTTTGTTTTTTTAAATCAAGACAATGCCTCTCACTAACACTGAACCTCACTATTTTGGTTAGACTGACTAGCCACTAAGTCCCAAGGATCCACCTGTTGCTCCCCTCCTCCCTATCCCCACCTCTACCCCTATTCAACTTCCTACTCCCAAAACTAAGGTCACAGATGTGCCATAGCCATGAGTGACTTTTTAGCTGTGAATGCTAAGGAGTGAACTTGGGTCCTATGTTTGCCCAACAAATGTATTATTGACTGAGCCCTCTCTCCAGCCTCAAGAACCTCAACTAGTTACCAAGTACAATTCTAATAATTAAACAATGGAGAATGTGGCCCTTCTTGGAGAAACACAGTTCCACAATGAGTGTATGGGGATTGGGTCCACCAAAACACCAATGATCCATCCCTTGGCAATGTAGACAATAAACAAGATCAAGGAGCTACTGTTTTCAATAACTTCTTGTTAAGGTTCAGAATAGCTGTTTATCATGTCCCAATGCTTCATTCCAAGTGGAACTATTTAAATATACAACCTCTGAAAACACACTTTTATCTGTTGAAATCGGAGGGGAGAGAAGATTTTAAAAAATCAACCTCTAAGAATAGTAAAACATGAAATGTGTTAGTTATAAAAAATGACTTTCTCAAAATATCAAAGAATCATAGTAGGACCTCATATTGAAGTTCTCCATGTCATCTGTATGAGCTAGCAGTGTTTGAAAATTTTTAGTACATAAGACTATGTACGCAGCTAGCTCTCTCTCTCTCTCTCTCTCTCTCTCTCTCTCTCTCTCTCTCTCTGTGTGTGTGTGTGTGTGTGTGTGTGTCTTTAAGGTAAGTTTTGTGAAAAATAAGTTTAGCACGAAGAAATTGTGAAGCTGCTTCTTACCCATCATAAATTTGCAGATCTCTTAATCATCTATGGAGGTCAGAGGACAACTTTCAGAAGTGGTTCTCTCTTTCTTCTATGTGGGATCTTCTCCAGTCTAAGACATCTACCAGGCTCTTAAAACCTCTTTGCCAGATAATGTGTAGTGCTATGGCTATTCTCCTCAAAAAGTTTTAAGTCTCTTCAGGTTTGTGGCCAGTTCATTCAGTCTGGTTAATGTACATGAATAGAGAGCAGGGCTAATCCAAGCCACAAATAACTTTCAAAGATATGGATGCTTCATTCTGAAATTTATGTGGAACATTTCCTTCCCAGTCATGTTCATTAGGGCATTGGTTAATTGAAGCCCTTTTCCACAGCACAAACCAGCTGACAGGAGAAAGAAGTTACCCAGATGTCTTCTAGGTTCAGGGTAAGGCCAGACAAAAGGTGTTGAAAATAAGCTAGAAACTGGGTGACTAGGAGCCAATTGCATTCTCTCAAATACTCCCACACCATCCCCTGAAACTGGGGCATAAACAGCATCGAGAACGCTGGTTGCCTGCAGTTCAAGACAATCAAGGAGCTTTTAGAAGGGATGAGTGGCAAGCTGGGCTGTGAATATCATGTGGCAGCTGGCCTGTGAGTTCTACTCATTTGAAGCCTCAGTGACATAAACTATTTCCCCCCATTTTACAGAACTACCCAAGCATCCAAGAGGTTCATGAGGATGGGGAGGACATGCCCCTGTAGAGTAGTAGAGCTAGGCATTATTGGGGTTTAACTGAGCTCAAAGCCTTTACTCTTTCCATCAGAGATAGGAAGCTTGGAGCCTGGGAGATATGTCAGGGAAGTGTTGCCTTGCAAACGTGAACACTTGAGTTTGTTCCCCAGAACCCATGTTACAAAGTCAAGTGTGATGGTAAGTGCTTATACTCCCAGCACTAGAGAGGCAGACAGAGAGGGACTCTGGTGCTGCCTGGCTATGAGAGAATTCCTCTTAAAACAAGGCAGTGGGGGGTGAGGGTCTTGAAAAGCACTAGAAATTTACTTCTGACATTATGTACACCTACACACATATGTATACCTTCATGAACACACACACAAGAAACTCACCTAAAATGTTTATATATTCCACTTAAGGCACAACTTTGATCTGATATAATATATAATGAAATTATAAAATTTGTTAATTGGAAAAAAAGAAGCCTGGGATGTTTACAGTGGTGATTCCCCCTTGGCAGTTTCGGGACCCCCCCCCTTGGTGCTGTCTGCCAGAATTCTGCTTTAGTTTATCTCAGTGACTGACCTGTGTGTCTTCCCTGAGTCTACACCTCAGAATCATCACTGTTACATCTTTGCTCTTCTTCGTCCTTATCAGATCAGAAACATAACTCTGACCCTCTTTTCCTTTCAATGTGTCTTACATACTCTGTTTCTCTTGCTCGAAACCAGACATGAAGCCTGGACCATTAAGTAGCTAACTCAGCTTCAGATGTCGAAGCTGCCAATAGATGTGGACAGAATAGTCAGTTTGTGTATCCTGAGGGGCTGCCCTTGAGTTCCCTCCATAGCTTAGGATAAGCTTAAACTCCTAACTCTACCTCCGAGTTACCCGCTTTGCAGATGTGTGTCTCCATTGCTGACTTCCACGGTACTAAGTAAGGATCAAACCCAGGACTTTGTGCATACTAAGCAAGCACTATACCAAATAAGCTACACACCTAGATCCAAGTTAGCTTTTAAATGTTGGCAGTGGTTACAATGTATCAGAATTTGCACAAATATGTAGGCAAAAGAGGTTCTGCTTCCTCCTAGGGCATATGATAAACAGACAAAGACACATAAAGAACAGTTGAAAACCACGGCGCTAGATTGAATGGATTTTAGTTACCGCTCTCATTGCTGTGATAAAATAGCTGAGGAAAGTAACTTCAGGAGGTAGTGTTTATTTCTCCTCACAGGTTGATTAGTGCACACTAACGTGGTGGCTAGGGAGGCGCAGTAGGAGGGGTGGGTCGAATTGTGTCCTAGGTAGGAAGCAGCCAGTGATGAATGCTGTTGAGGAGCCGCTGCGGTGACATTTATTAGCTGCTATACAAATTACTACATAGGATTATCTGACTGGGTTGGGAATGTTGGAGTCCCCATCAAGGAAAACAGTCCTAGATAGAGCCATACAGCTCCGTAGGCGCTCTCCCTGGGGAATACCCTGGCAAAGTGTCCTTATGCTTTGGTTAGTTTGTTTTTGCTTTCAGTATATTTTGTAGGGGGGGTAGGTGGAGGGGGAAGGGGGAGGGCGTTCTGGAGATAAAACTAATCAGTTCTCTGCTATTGAGCCCACCACTATCTTTTTTCTTTTTCCTTTGAGATAGTGTCTTAGGTGGACCTTAAACCCATTCTTTGGCCCAGACAAATCTTGAGTTCTTGGCAGTCCTCCTGTCTCATACTCTCAAGTATATATTAATTTTAGAATAGTTGTAAGTTTATAGAAAAGGTGCACAGGTAGTAAAATGTCTTCACACTTGAAATTAGTGAGTTAAGAGTAACACATTATTACACTCAGCTCACAACTGATTCAGAGTCTCCGAGTTCTCGCCTACTGTCCTCGTTCGCTTTAGCATGTCCCACTACTCCAGCGCGGTAGTTCCTGAGCCTCCTCTTGGGTTTCTCAGACTTTATTCATGTTGTGTGATCTTGTCAACTTTAAATATTGGTTCGGTATTTTGTAAAGAGTCCCTCTCTTGATAACTAATATGTTCCTCATGGTTGGATTGAGATTTGGAAGAAAGAAGGACAAAAGAGCAGCACCGAGCAAGGATGCACACCTTTTAACTCTTGGTGTTGACTTTAATCACCCAGAAGTCATCGCTTTTCTCCATTTTACTGTTATTTGTTTTTTCTCTTTCCATACTGTGCTCTGTGCAAAGAAGTATGCTGCTCATATTTGAGGACTACAGAGTCATGACTCACCCACCTGTGGGCGGATTACCTATAAATAGTATTTCTAATTCTTCTAAATGGGAGCTATATCTCTTGTCTTCCTTTTATTTAGTTGTTAAATTATGTCAGCATGGTCTCATGGTCTGTATTTTTAAACTTTGGATCATGATCTAATATTATTCTGATTATTTTATTACTCAAATATTTGACCGTAGGGGACTACTTTTCAGTTATCTGCTATATATTTCTCCTTCAACACAAGTCCTTGTGGGATTTGGTTAGTTGTGTTATATTTTGAGTACTTCTTTCTATTCTTGATAGATACATGGATGGATGATAGATAGATAAATGACATATAGATGATAGGTAGATGAAATAGATGATAGATATATAGATATTTTATCTGTTTCCTACTCTATATTAGAATTGGTATTTATCTGAAGAGCCCTAGCTCCATTGATTAGAGAATGGTTCTAAGCATCAGGCATACTCATTGATAGTAGAATTTCATGATGGACTGTCATTATGTCCAAGGCCTCCTCAGTTGACAGCATATGGAAATGGATGTGCATAGATGATCTTGTGTGTGTGTGTGTGTGTGTGTGTGTGTGTGTGTGTGTGTGATTATTTATAACCATTCCTACTTGTTACTTTTCTTATTTCTGTGATGCAGCAATGATCAGAAGCATTGTAAAAGGAAAATGGCTTATTCTGCCTTACAGTTCAAGGAAATATTTCATCATGGCAGGAAAGGAGCATTGCACCCCCATTGGGAGGCAGAAAGAGAGCAGGAAGTTGGGCTGGGTGGTAAAATGTCAAGCCACTCTCCCAATGACCCATTCATCCAGCTAGATACCACCTCCTAAGGGTTCACAATCTTCCCAAACAGCACCACCAGCAGGGCACACTGGGAACATCTTACATTCAAACCATACCAGCTATGTCAATATTAAGCTAATCATGTTTCATGATGATGTTGCCAATCGTAACCCATTACTTTCTCTCCTTGCATAACTAGAATTTGCCATGCTTCCAACAAGCCCCCTGGTGCTCCTGCACCATCTATTGTCTTAAGTGTATAATCTCATATATGAGGTGTTTTCAGAATATTGATTAATCTACACCTAGCTCCCATTGGGAAGCCTTTGATCAGCTAGAATACAATCTTATTTATATTTCTTTTCATCTCCTTTCCAGACAAATTGCTCCTCTTCCTGCAGCCACGTAAGGTAGAGTTTCCTTCACCAACCTCTGTGGTGAAATGATCTTAAAGACTTACTGCTAAGCATTCATTTGTCATATTCTGCATTTCATCCTGGGACTCCGCAGATCTTCTAAAATATTTTTTCTGAAATGTGCACAAATAGAGGTTCACTCTTTGTGTTATCTCTTTGTTCTTTGGGTTTTGATAAATACAGTATCATATAGCTACCATTATAGTATCTTACAGATACACATACTTAAAGTAAATAAATATATTAGAAATAATTATTAAGTCATAAGTGATATAGAAGTTTCATGCATCTTGTAGTTAGGTGATTTTACATTTATTTGTGTGTGTGCATACACACACACACGCACACATACCCAGTGTGCACACATATGTCTACACATGCCCACACACACATAGAGATCAAAGGATGAGCAAAAACAACAGTTCTCTTCTTCTAAACTATGTGGATTATAGAAAGTAAACTTGGATCATTTAGATTGTTGGCAAGCAGCTTTACCTGTTGAGTCATTTCAACAGCCGTCATATGTTATATTTCTGTCTAGGCCAATAACCAATGTTTCCATTGCATCATTTGCTTTATTGGATTGCCTTTGGACTGCATTTGCATCAGGCTGTCCCAGACTCTGAGTCTCTTCTATTAATCCATACCTCTATTCCTTTACCAAGATCCCAGTGTGGTTACTATAGCTTAATAGTAAGTTTTGAAATCAAATGGTTTGACTCCTCCAATCATGTATTTCTTCTTCAGTATCATTTTGACTTTTCTGGTTTCACATTTCTATTTAAATATTAGAATACTTTATTGATAGACACAAAAATAACTTGCAGTAATTCTGATTGAGTTTTCATTAAATCTCCAAATGAAGGTGGAAAAAAATGACATTCCACTGATAATGGGACCTTCAAACCATGGCCAGACACCATTGCTCCACTTCTGCAATTCTTTAGCTGTTTTGATTGGTGCTTTATATTTTTCTACACAAGGGTTCTGTAATTTTTTTTTTAAATTTTATACTTGAGTAGTTTGTTTTGTCTTTGGTGACATTAAAAATGGCATATCTAAATTTCAGCTTCTCATTGTTTAGTAACATGTGGGGAGACATAAGCTTTCTGTCTTGCCTTGGTGTCTGATAATGTTGTATTTGCTGATGACTTCCAGCAGCAAACTCTGACTTTCTACCAAAACAAGCATGACATTGAGAACACAGTCAATTTTATCTCATTCCTTTCTAACCTGCATAGCTTTACTTTTTTCTTCCTCTATTCAACTTCCAGTATAATATTGGATTGAAATTATGAGGGAAATATCCTTGTCTCCTCTCTAAACTCAAGGGGAAAGTGTCTGTTATTTTATAAATATCAGCTGTGGGATGTATGTGTAAGTGTGCATGTGTGTGTGCATATGTGTCTATGCATGTGTGTGAATGTGCATACATATGTCTGTAATTTCTGCATGCGTGCCTCTGTGTGTGTGTATGTATGTACATGTGTGTCTTATTTATCAAAATGGAGATTTTTTTCCTTCAGCCTAATTGTTTAAGGAATTTTCTTTTCATAAATGGATATTAGAATTTTGAAATGCTTTTTCTACACCAATCAATATGACCCTGTAATTTTTCTGCTACATTTTGTGTACGTGGTAGGTTACCTTGGTGGATATTCTTTTAATTTACAATCTGGCTTGCATATCTGGAGCATACCTCAGTTGGCCATGGCGAATAATTCTTATGTACCTTTTTAAAGTCTGATTTGCTAATATCACTTTGAAGCTTTTCACATGTATGAAGTGGATGTATGAATGATATTGGTTTATTTGTGTCCTTTTCTATACTGTACTTCTCTGCTGTTATATTAGTTTAATATTAATGCAAGTCTCATGGGATGTACTTGGAAGTGTCCCCTTAGCCTGTAATTTTTAGAAAATGATGTCAAGAAGTGGTATAATCTCTCTAGTAAATGCTTGGTTGTGTTGGCCAGTGGATCTATCTTGACCCACTAGGCTATTTTATATGATTGTAGAATGTTTTTATTCATTGATTGTGTCTCTTCTGTGATTTTAGTTACTTTGTGTCTTTGATGGAAATGGTTCATTATCACCCAGTTCAAACCTAGAATTTGTTTCTAGTTCTTTTTTTAATTTGTCCTCTTAATGACCACTGAAACTGGAATGGTAACTCTCCTTTCACTTTCGACATTGTCTGTTCATTCCTTCTTGTTTCTTCTCACCTAGCTACAGGTTTAATTAGTTATTGAACTTTCCAACAGGCTATCTTTGGGGTTCACTCAGCTTCTTCCTTGCTCCCACGTTTTCAATCATGGATTTCTACTCTCATTTTGTGATGGTTTCTTTTCTAGTGCTATTAATGTTAGATGGTCCGTTGGTTCGTCTCCTGTATGTGTTGATGCCATCTGTTGCCCTCTGAGAGCCACTTCGGCTGGACATTGTTAGATGCTGTCCTTTCTTTCACTATTGCTTTGCTGCATAGCCACATTTTTCCAAGTTGTCTGTCTGTTATTAATTTAGATTTTAGTTGTAGTATGGTCTGAAA
This sequence comes from Tokudaia tokunoshimensis, assembly GCA_036184795.1. Taxonomy (NCBI): domain Eukaryota; kingdom Metazoa; phylum Chordata; class Mammalia; order Rodentia; family Muridae; genus Tokudaia; species Tokudaia tokunoshimensis. The sequence goes on along the minus strand of BTHU01000022.1, from coordinate 70,917,146 downwards.
AATCCACTTTGTATGTCTATTGTGTGCTATGGCTAACAATATGTGCTCTCCCTTGGTAAGTGTTCTGTGTAAGTATAGGACAATGCCACATCACATGCTCTATGAATGTCTTTATTTTTGGCATTATCTTTGCCATTGCTGGTTTTCTTCCTTCTTGATCTGCTCATTATGACAGAGATATTAAAGTACTGACTGTGATCTGATGATTGCTGCAAAGTCAACCCTAATTACTGCCAATTCACTTTCCTTCTGAATCCGCACCACCTGTCTTTCCCTAAACTATGAGGAAAAAATCATCTTGAAAAGTGATAATGTTAAGCCATTAGAATTAGTCAAGAATTTTTGCATTCCAGATACAAACGCAACAGGCAGAACATCTACTTGTGAAAGGGAATCATGAATCTTGGAAAAAACTGCATTGACGATTCTTTCAACTCTGGGAGTCTGTCATACCTCAGCTGCTCTCGGTGATCATTTTAACTTAATGTTTCTACCTCCTGCTTCTCAATATTATTCCTGCCTCACAGTCTGGTTCTCCTTAGTAGAGACTACCTGTTAATCACTTGCAATTTGACTTTTGATCCATATTCAAAGTTATATTTATTGGGAGATTGCTAAGTGATAGAGATATTATCCCAGGATTTGGTTGGTTTGGTTTGGTTTATGAGGTCGTACTCTAAGGTTGAAAAGACTTCCAGAAACTTAGACCAAGGAGAAACAATCCACATCACCTAGATTCATATAAAATGGCAAGTCTGAAAATGATAGAGAAATGACTCTTTATGAAAACTGTCTTCTGGATCAAAACTCTAAAGAAAATTTATCACTGAATATTCTCAGGTGCATGTGCTTGGGAGATGCAGAGGAGTTGTGAATGGAGAAAGGCCAGCCCTTTACCCCACCACCACTGAGATCATTTTATCCAAAAAGTTAAAAGCCTGGGGGAGACTTTGACAAATGGTCCTTTCATCATGCCTGTCAGTCACTCTGGCAAATTAGCATATGCCTTGTGCTCAGTACTAAAAAGACCCTATTCCTTTCTTCCCTGTTTACTCTTTGTTGGGTTTTCTTGGTTTTGTCTAACTTTAGGCATGTTTACCTGGATTTTAGGACCATAAGAAAGGAGATTTTTGACTGGGTTCAGCAGAAAATTATGGAAGAAAGACTGATTTATGACACAGAACAGGGATAAAAGATTTTAAATCAGAATCATCCCAGAAAGCCAGACAAGTGCCATAGCTGTTTACAGTTTATCTCAGCCACAGGAACTTCCGTCTGAGCAAAGCCTCGTGACTATTCATTAGTTCTACAAGCTTCATGTGAAATGGATGAATGACCAGAATTTTCATTCCATTTTTTTTTTTAAAGACAAGTGTGAGAAACAGCAAGGTTTTAATTATTTGCTCAAGGACAAGCCTGGTCTTCTAATTCTGGTTCTTGTTCCCTGCCTAGCGGTTTCATAGCCTGTAATATTTAAATTACTGCTCAAATGTTTTATGCAATGATGGCTGGCTTTCGCCATCACAGATGGAAAATAGCTTTGGCGTCTCTTTGCTTGAATAACTGGTGTCTTGGAGAGCAGAGGCTTGCTCTCTGAGGATCTTAAATGAGAGCTATGTTTTAAGCACTTTCTGAGGCAAATCAGCTGTCTTTGAAAGGAAGAAAGAACACACAATCTCAGCTTCCAATCTTTAGCATTCAGCACATTGCTCTAAAGAAAACTGGAGCTGATTTACAAATAATCTTATGTTGTTGTGATGGTATCTGTGGAAACTCCTCAAACTTTAAAATAAAAATGTATAATAAAACAAATCAAAGCAAAGCTCCCAAACATGCACAGGCACACACACAGATACATATGCACGTATACACATACCTATATGTACATACATATTCTTATGCATATGTTACATGCATACATACACACACATATACATACATATTCATATACATATACATCAATGGACATAGATACATATATAATAATACACATATGCATATACACATATACACAAACATACATATTCACATATATACATACCTATGCATATTAAATATATATACATGTACCTACACACATACACATATGCATATACCTATATACACATACATATATGCACACAGACATATATACATAAACACATATACTCACACAGACATACACATATGCAAGCATATACATATACACACATATGCATACATATACAGCTATATACTCAAACATGCATACACATATGTACATGCACATATACATGCATATTTATATATAAATGCCCACTTAAAAGAAAAATTAGTCAAAGACTCCTTGCAAGACTCTACCAGTCATTTCTAAACACTGTCTTCTCAAGAAGACAGTATCTTGGGGAAAGGTGTTGAGAGATTCTAATAGCAGAAGATAAAACCCAGTGTCAATATTGTCTGGCTCTGTTAATTAGCTTGATTTAAACAATTCAAAATCAGTTCATATACAAAACATCACAAACATCATAAATTAGTACAATTTCTGATTGTCTGTTATATCCTCCTGAAAAGAAACAAGAGCATTCGACATGAGTTAATCTTCTGGTTCAAAGATGAGCAAATTTGTCTTTAATCTAGAAAAATGGACCTGTGTATGCCAACAATTTGGAGCCTGTGGCAGGAGAATCACTGTGAGTTCAAGGCCACCTTGTGCTGCATAGTGAGACCCTGCCTCAACAAACAAAAATGCCAGCCAGTCAGACAAGACATTGAGTGCATCGATACACTTCCATTTCCCCTGTTGTAGAATGAGTTGACCTATGACCCCTCTTCTGCCGTCTAGCCTTCTGCTGATGTGAACAGGTCCCCCTAGGCTACCTGAGTTCCAACAGGAAAAGCATCCCTTATGGCAACCCCAGCATTCCTCTACACTGTGCAGAATGGGCTCCGTGCTCCTCTGCTGCAACTCTGAACTCTCCTGCTGAATTGGAGGTAAGACAGTCTTTACATCCAAGCTTTGCTTTGCTTGCTTCCCAGCTTCTGCAGGTTTCCCAGGGCCTGGCTGCTTCTAGAACTGATTTTGCTGACAGTGAATCTTTCCACTTACTGCAGAGTCTCTCACAGATGTCCCCTGTATCAGCAGAGCAGCAGCTGCTGCCCAGTGAGGGAGAAGCCCATGGAATCTGCTGGTGCCTTCTCATCCTGGCAAATATCATTCAGATAAGCAAATAACTTTCCCCAAATCCTCAAAGAATCTATGCATGTGACTGTTCCTCTGTCACTTTCCTTTCAAGAACTTGTCTTCCTTTTGATGTTTTTATCACCGGGATAAAAATGTAGAGGGATCCATACATTGCAGGAAAAAGCAGTTAATTGCCCTTGAGCTGAGTGTAAAATGCCAAGCCTGTGGGAGGCTCTGAGTGGTCCAGGTCTTAATGGATGCTTTCTACTATTTAACACGGTGCAGGAAGACGCCCTTGCACTCAGTCAGGCTTGTGAGCACAGTCCAGTATATATGAATCCTGAGATCAAACTCCATTCCACAGAAAATGAGGTTAGAAAACAATCTAAGGAAAAGTTATGTTTTCCTAAAGTAAAAATTGAGTTTCAGCACCAAACCATTGTACGTGCTGCTTAAATAAGATTTGAGCATTTTCAAGTAATTGCAGGGTTTCAGTTTTCTGTTTGTAATTCCTACTTGCAATTTCCCCATACCTGTTAGCCTAAGGTTAAAAAAGAAAGATAGATCTGATGTGATTTCTTTTATTACCTATACTTGACTTACAATTTCTGTAGCCAAGTCCGTTATTAACCCTGGAGATGACATTCTAAAGAAAGTTAAAGAGTAACTTAATATTTTTATTTCCAGGATACACATACACATACACAATTAAGTACTATATACACACTGAACACACACACACACATACACATATATATGCATATGTATATATACACACATACATCTATATAGTCATTTCATTATATATATATATATATATGTTTAAAATTTTTGTCTGTTCATGTGGATGTGATATGTTCTAGGAAGGAAATTTTTGAACTTGAAGGTCAGTAGCTCCCTGGGAAGCACTAGTATGTGATGCAAATATGTGTGTTCATGTGCGCACGTGCAGGCTCACACACACAAGCCATGAAACGTACGTAGAGATAAGGGGACAGCCTTGTTTCTACCTTGTTTGAAACAAGTCTCTTTGTTGTTCTTTTGCATATGCCAGACTAGCTGAGCCACAACCTTCCAGATCCTCTCCTATCTCCATCTCTGAGCTCACCACAGTCACATAACAATTACAGACCTGTGCTATTGTGCTTGGTTCGTGGGATTCAAACTCAGGCCCTTATGTTTGGGCAGCACGTTCTTTAGCTACTGAGCACCTCCCCAGCTCAATATAAGTGTTTTATGTGGAGTATATAAATTACTATATATATGATGAATGTAGTACATACATAAGGTATATAATGAATGTTGTATTTTTTTAAAAAACGGGAGGAGTTGTACAGTCTTGGCATAGACCTACTTACTTATAGGCCTATATAAGGAAAGGTGCTGGGAAAGGACATCAAATACAGGGGTCACTGGCCACCCTGTGGGGCACCTGTGAAGGGCATCCCATGTTTTCTTTCTGCCACAAGCACCTCTCTTCATAAAAGTTTGCATGATCTAAAGCAGATGCACATATACAAATTCAGATTTACATTTCAGCAAGGAAGGGTATCTTTCTGTCCTCAAAGACAATGTAAGCATTTGACTTCTAACAGCAAGTGTCCCAGGGTGTCCAAGGGTTCCATATGTAAGCCGGTGGTGATATGCACAGCAGAATGTGCATATTAGAGCATGCTCCGCCTCTCACAGGTCCACAGAGCCAGTGGGGTCCAGAGCTCATTCATTAGTTTGAGATGAGGCTTACCCTTGGTTTGGATTAAGCTCTGCAGGACCTCCAAGGGGCAGATGGATTTTATAGCCTTAGCCCTGAGTTCCACGATATAAGCTTTAACACTCACAATCAAGCTGACCATATTAAAATGATGACTGGTGAATCTTGTAAGCATATTATTTTTACAGTACAGGATATCATCAGAGTATGCGTCGAGAATGACTTGTCTTTCCCTCCCCGTCACTCTTCCTTCTCTTTACCCTCAAGGTAGACAAGTCCATCCAATAACTAGAAATTATAGTTCCTTGCTATATTGTGTATATCAGCTCAGATTAAATCCTTCCAAGGAAATTTCATTTCCCTTTTTTTTAAAAAAAACTGTGAAATTGCCGTTTTTAACAAGTACGTTTTAGGTAAAAAGCTTTTCTATTTGATTTCTTCAGTGCCTCTTTATTGCAATAAAAATGAATATGTTTGAATGTTCTTGACTCGGGGAGTAAAGCTATTTTGAATGCCTAGTGTTCACACTGACTTCTTTTCCTTATCTAAACCTCAGCCTTTAAATGTACTAACAGGGCCTTGAACTTTGAGGTGCATCACTTCAAGCTCAACTTTTAAAAAGCATCATGTGTGAAGCTTAAAATCTGCTACAGACTAGGAATATTCTTTTGGTCAGAAGATGCTTTGTGGGAAATATTGCTTTAAGCTGTAGATGGGCTGAAGCTGGAAGTCTTACTAGAGTGGTTTGCACTCACCTGTTAAAAAAGCTGAGCAGTGGCAAACGTTCTGCCCAATCCCTGTCTTCCGTGCAGGATTCCCCACCCTCGAGGGAGGATTTTCTTATTTTACATGATGTTGCTGTTTCCCTCCCTTTCAGAACAAGAAGGGAAGTGTTTGTTTGGCCTTAGTATAAGTCTGGATCATTCTAAAAGGAAAAAAGAATATCAAAAGAATGTATTCATTTCTATTGCTACCTTTGTCAATTCATTAAATTGAAAAAAGAATTCATTTAAATATTATTTCCTGAGTTTCTTCAACCATCTCTAGGCAGTGGAATCATGGCACAAGATGATTTAGGGGTCTTTATAGAATGGAAAAATTCAAGGGAGATCTGTATTTGATCCAAAATTCAAGCTTATCCTCCTTGGCTTAGGAGTAAGTTTGAGGCCAGCCTAGGCTATGAAACCTTGTCTCAAAAATGCAGAGAAAACAGCATTGTCTTATTATCTATTTATATTCTTATTTATATTTTTAAATTATCTTTAACTGAAATCTAATACCTAATATGACTGAATTATTATATACATACTTGTTATTCTATACATACATTTCTAGCCAGATATACAGTGAGTGCAGCCTAAACACATGAAACCCTGTCTCAAAAACAAACAAAGTCTCAGAAAGAATAAAAGAACAGGACAACAGTATAGACTGAAACACCCTGATCAAACACATCAGCAAGTATTTGACTGTGGGGCTTCGTTCCCTTTGGACACAGCCAAAATGAAAGCAACCATACGGCTGTGTCAGTCCCTTGAGACAGGCAGACAGCAGAGCTAATGCAACCAGAGCTGCAGCTTCTCCCTCTATCAGTGAGAAAGGAGAGAAAGTTCTTAGAAAGAGGAAATGGAATCTAGCTGGCCAGGGAATGAGGAATGTCCACTCAAACGAAGATCCAAAAGTGGGAATAAGAGTTCTGTGCACAAGAAAGTTGGAAGGGGATGATAGTTAAGGAATGGTTGGAAGGAAACATTTAGAATCTCTCCCCCAGACACTTTCTTCAGTTCGATTCTAAGGTTCCATCATTTGGAATGTTTTCCTGTTATTTCTTAATGCTCATTTGATAGCCTGCTTACCACAGGCCATCTTCTCGCTGAGGCAAATGCTAAGTCATAAATACCAAAATATGAGTGACATATTTCTCTAGAGGACAGTGTTGAAGGAGCTGAGTCAAGATGAGAGGAAAAACTGGACAATGGAACTTTAAAAACAGCTCAAGATGCTTCGTTAAAATAAAAACATATATTAGTATGTGCATGCACTCCTGTGAGTGCGTGCATGTGTACATGTGTGTGTGTGTGTGTGTGTGTGTGTGTATTCGTGCCAGCATATGTGTACACATACATATGCATGCTCAGAGGACAATGTGCTGGGTCAGTACTCTCTTTCCTCCATGTAGGGTCCAGTGATTAAACTCGGGTCCTGAGACTTGGTGGTCAGTGCCTCTACCTGCTGAGCCATCTCCCAGACCTTCCTTTAATTTTCTTTGGAGCTTGCACTATCCAAGAACAGTTTAGGAACACATTCCTGTTATAGGTGTCATTGGTCTCAAGCTGTTTAAAAAAATGGTGAAGACAGGCAGAATCAGCAGCGGCATTCATCATGTGAGGTGCTCAGAAACAGATACCATGACAAATCTTCCCATGACACCTTCCAAATACCATTGGCTCTAGAAATTGGCCTATTGGCATCAGTCACTTCACAGCTACAGATAAGACTTTGACTCTATTCAAACACAACCCAAATGCACATGAGTCCACACAGCCTCTTCTTGGCACAAGAACTCATCAAAGGGGACACAGGTTCGAAAAATAACAGCCAGAAAAAAAAAATGGGCCCAACTTTATTGGCATTATTTCAGACAAAGACTAAATTATTTATTTCCTTCCCCTATATTCCTTTTTCTGCATTTCTATACTGCACAACAAACCTGAAGGCTCTTCCTGTAACTAAATTCTTAGTTCAAAACTCCATCCTCACCCATCTTCCTCTCAAAAAACTTAAAAAGTATTTGTATGTAAGCATTAAGACGTTTGAATGCAGAACACCCACAATGTTCCAAGTCTCCGTCATTTTCTTACCTCTCCTAATCTTCTGAATGGTTTAATCATATAAGGTCTTGGTCCGGTGTTAGTGCACTCAAGGTGAGTTCCAGTTGAGATGAGAAGAATGATAGACAGGTCTTCTACCCAGCCTAGGTGAGGGAGTTCACACGCCACACAGTGATAACTCTGCCAGGCATACAGATTCCATGAAAATCAGCCTTCCCTCATGGGCTCTCGTGACACTTAGATGGAGGGTCTTCTGTCCCCTTCTGCACACCAACATGTCCATCTGGCACCTATTTCTCCCACCACTTCCTCCTGCCTTGAAACCATTGGCTTTCCCATCTGCAAGTGTGATCAGGTGTAAAAGGGGATGTGGTACCAAAGTGACATGGCTGTCACCTAAGATGGGCTTCCTGCAGCTGACATGTTTACACACAACAGTGATGCCTAGCCTGTCCTCACAGTGCCCTGGCACTGGTGTGAGAGAGGAGGATGGGGGCTCAGATGATAGAAGAACAGATGCTGTCACCGAAGGCTGGCAGAACATGGAAACATGTAAGCCTGTCATTGGCACAGGCACATAAATCCTGTACAGATTGTGACCTTGAAAGGATTAGCTACCAGACATAAGATAGAGCATATTCTTAACATATACAAAGAAAGGTTTGCCCATTGACTCTTCTAAAGCAAGACTTATCAGAGAGAAGCACAAACAGGATGGTTAACTTAAAACCAAGTTATTCTCCATGACAGCAGTCCCCAAATCTGTACCAGGGAGTCATGAGATCCTTGGAGGTTTTCATCAGAATTAACACCAACAGATTCTACAGTAATTCCAGTGTGTAGTGTCTCCTGGTTGTCTGTGATGTAGAAAGCATGGTTCTAGGGCCAAGCAAATCAGCAAAGACCAAAAGAAACAAAAGGTAGGGAAGATGGTCAAGGGATGTCTTTAGAGAAACAGTGTCTAGCAAGAAAAATTGGATGGAAACAACAAATTTATTATCATTTCTTTGGTGGCTGCTATTTAATGTTACCTTATTAATTATTCTTTACAAAGCATTGTACAAGAAAGAGGAAGAAATGGAAGCTGGTATTTCAGTGACAACTGATTGGCATGTATGTCTGTGTGCATCTGTGTGGTGTGTGTGTGTGTGTGTGTGTGTGTGTGTGTGTGTGTGTGTGTGTGTGTGTGTTTGAGACCAGGTTTCCTGTATCTCAGGCTACCCTTGAACTCACAATATAGCCAGGGTGACATTGAACTACTGTTTCTCTTGCCTTCACCTCTAAGAGCTGGAGTGATGGGCATGAACCATACCATGAGCCAACCCTGTTACACAGCTGTAATTTCTATTATTTTATACCAGATTGAATTATTTTCCTAACTAAAATAAAAAAATAGAATTTAAATGTTTTACTTTAGAAAAAAAAACAACTACCCAACACTAAAACTAGAATTCATCCACAAATCACTAGCACATAGTATTTTTTTTAACATCTATTTTATCCCTCTGGATAAAGAAATGCTTCAAGGAAATAACTGCTGTTAGTACCTAAAGATTTAAAAATATAATTTGGGAAGGAAAAATAGCTCCTATTTTCACCCAAAAGGTATTACTTATTCTCTGTTCTGATTACTCAAATCATTTGGTCAGATAATGAAAATAGATGAAAATATTCCTCCTTTTGTATAATATTTTTATTTTGAAATTGTGATTTTACTAGCATCTTACTTCAATGCCAATTCAGTCTTTTAACTCCCATTTTTTCCACTGAGGACAGCACTCTGTCGGTCCTCAAAGGATTCATATTTGAAATATCAATCCTTTGAGCTTACCAGATGTCCTTTCATAGCTGTGTTCTTATTAGCATATATTATAATATTACATGACCTCATTAGCATGCATCGTAATATTGCTATGGAATCATTCATCTTCAAACTAACAAATTGCAATTTTCTTTTTTTTTCTTTTTTTTCTTTTCTAAGAAATTGCAATTTTCTGATCTTGCACTTCCATGCCTTGAATGGGATCATTTATATTGTACACATACACCTGACATAATCAACTAGAAAACTAGGTCAAGAAAACAAACAAGTTTGTCTAGGCAAGTTTGTTCTTCTCCCTTAGAGCTAAACCCCATGAACATCCCAGTTCTCAGCTCAGAGGAACTTTCTGGTCTACAGCACAGAAAAGGGGACCCAAGTAGAGATCTAGAGCTAAGAAGGCCAAGCACAGATTTAGGGTACGCCAGAAAGAGGACTGAAAACAAAGTATCACCTTTGGTGACAATCTTAATTCAATCTGTACTCTTCTACATTCACTACTTTCCTTTATATCATTTATAAACGCTCAAAATTACAGGAAATACTAATTTACCTACTCCATTGGAATGCAACCTCTGTCAAATTCTCATTCTTCCAGTCTGTTATCACATGTGGACACACAGTACTTGGCCAACACAGTACTTGTTAAATAAATACCTTTCTTAAATGCGCATGGGCGTTACAGCCTCTGCTTTTTAGTGGGACAATTAAGTAGTACTCTCTTTTTAATTGATTTAGGAGATTCAGAACTCCGAAAGAGTTTGTAAAGTAAGGAGAAATGTAATTTTTTTTTCTCCCAAGCCTTGATAAAGTACCGTGTATCCAGGTACATTGTGATGTTGGGAGAGCACAGTGTGGATCTCTTTTGTATAATTGTTATGTGCTCACAGCGCTTTAATAGCCGATGATAAGTACATTGTATTCATTTCTGGCAGGCTTGCTTTCAGAGAGCTGAGCCTCCTTCAAAGTCTCTTTATTGCGATTCGCAAGGTTTCCCCACTTCTGCCGCATTTGCTTGTTGTTTAGCTAAAAATATAAATTTGAGAACAAGTCAGTCAGCGATGACAGACACATTTCACGTTCCCCTGACACTGATCAAACTACAGTGTGGCTGAAGCTTTAGCATGGCCAGGGTAATTGGCTTTTTTTTTTTTTAATCCTGATTAAAATCCATTTTCAGGACTTGTTAGTCAAGAACGACTTAATATGCTTGCTTTGCTCATTAAAGGTGAGAAGTGAAACAGAGGGACCTGGCCATTTGTCATACAACTTACCTTGCTAAGGAAATAGTCAATAACAGAGCCCATAAAATGCTGTGGTAAGATGGAATGAAAGATACATATACTTAAGGTGGCTTAATTCTTCAACTAATAGTATCAAATTAATTTAGGAAAAAAACTCTCCCCACCTTACCAGTTGCCACCTTCTCAAGCAATTCTGTACACATAAATACACACAGAAACCTTTGAACTCTGGCCAAAGTCTGATTGAGGGAGCTGTTCCAGCCTCTCTTAATTGCTCCTACATTATGCCACATTGTTTTCTGATTCTTTCTAGAATCGTTAAAACTTGCGACAAAACACAGACTTGGGAGCCTATGGTTTCAGTTTACCTAAAAAGATCTACTTACGTCCAGTATAAATATTATCCTTAGTACAGTACAGTTTATTTCGCCAGATCAGTTCCAAATCATTAAGTTCTCAACTATTTTGCTCTCAGACCCCTTTATAATTTTTAAATACATGTTGAGGGTTTCAAAGTAATTGTCTGTATACACTGAGCCTGTCAATATTTACCTTATAAACTGACACTAAGGAAATGTTAAATATGAGTTAACTCATAATGTGTAATTCCAAATTCATTGACTAATATTTCTATTAAAATGCATGTGTTTATTAATAATTTTATTAAACATAATTTTACATGTGATTTTTTAAGATTTATTTGTATGTATACAGAGTTCTCCCTGCATGTATGCCTGCAAGCCAGAAGAGGGCGCCAGATCTCATTATAGATGGTTGTGAGCCACCATGTGGGTGCTGGGAATTGAACTCAGGACCTCTAGAACAGCAGACAGTGGTCTTAACCTCTGAGCCATCTCTCCATCTCCTTAAATATAATTTTTAATTTTGGATTTGTATATGCGTGTGTGTGTATGTGTGTGTGTGGTATGTGTCTGTGTGTGTATCTGAGTGTTTTGCTGGCATGTTTGTATATGCACCATGTGCATTCCTGATGCTCACAGAAGACAGAAGAGGGTGTCTGATCCTCTGGAACTGAAGCTAACGATGGCTCTAAACCACGATGAAGATGCTGAGAACCAACACAAATCTTCAGCAAGAGTAACAAGTGGTCTTTATACCTGATCAACTCCAGCCCTATTAAAATAGCTACATATTTTTATTATAGTGAAAATACTAGAACTATCTTGCATTTTCATTTGCGTGTTTGCATGTTTTCTGCATGTGTGTACATCTATGTTCAGGTATATGCCTGTACATGCACCTCTGCAAGCCAGGCCTCAACAGTAGGTGTGTTCTTCAATGACTCCCCACTGTGTATATTGAGGAAGGGTCTCTCAATGAGCCTGGAGCTCATTGATGGCTAGACTGACTGGCTAGTAACCCTGGGAATCCTCCTGTGTCTACCTCTCAGAGCTGGGATTACTAGCTCATGCTATCATACCTGGCTTCTTACCCGCTTATGTCTGAAACCTGTCCACATAGCAGGCATTTTACCTGAGTCATCTCCTCAGATCCTTGTCTTCCATTTTCTCAAACTATTTTATCATCTTAGGTGACTGGCTACTCATATATTTTTCTACACAGAACCTACTGCAACATCAGAACCTTATAGTCTATGGAAGACTCCTCTGTTCCTTCATGAGAAGATGAAATAAAAATGAGCACTTATATCTTAACATTCTTATGAAAATAATTTAAATTTTATAGACCTCCTAAAAGGCTTTATGGGACCCATAGGTACCCCTCCAAGGCTACTCAGAGTACCTACCCTAACTAGTTAAAATCATTTTGCCCAATTAAAGTTATGTGAGGGAAATTTATGACTCATTAACAAGGAATAAAAAATATCCAAAGTACAGCCTGGGAACTAGACAGATGGCTCAGTGAGACAGAGAGCACGTTGCTCTTGCAGAGGACTCTGGTTCAATTCTTAACACCCACATGGCCATTCAAAATCATCCATAACTCCAGTTCCAGAGAATACAATGTCTTCTTCTTACCTCCATGGGTACCAGGCACACGTGTGGTACACACACATGCATACAGGCACACAGACAAAGCAGTTATGCCTATAAAATAAATCTAAAAAGAAAATTTAAGTCCAGGCTGGAGATGTGGCTCAGTTGGTAGAAAGCTTTTCTAACATGAGGAGCTAAGCTGGGCCTTCAGCACTATGTGAGTCAGATGTTATGAGTTTATACTCCTAGAACTCAGGAGGTAGACTCAAGAGGGTAAGTTCAAGACTTTCTTCAACAACATACTAAATTTGAGGTTATGTTAGAATAGAAGAGACCCTGCAGAGAGTGACAGAGTGATGGAGACAGAAACAGAGACAGAAAGAGACAGAGATAACAGAGAAAGTGACAGTGACAGAAAGAGAGAAAAAGTGTATGTGCATGTGTGCATACATGTATGTGTACGTGCATGTGTGTTGTGTGTATGGTATGTATGTATACATATGGGGTGTGTATATGTATGTGTGTCTGTATGTGTGGTGTATGGTGTGTGTGTGTTCTGTGTGTATGTGTGTATGTGTGTGTGTGCATATGTGTGTAGGTATGCAAGTATGTGTGTATATGTACATGTATGTAGTGTGTGTGTGTATGTGCCTGTGTGTGTATATGTATGTGTGTATGTATGTGTGTATGTGGTATGTGTATGTCGTGTGTGTATGTACATATGGATGTATGTGTGTATGTATGTATATATGTATTGTGTGTGTGTGCCTGTGTGTGTTTATGTGCATGATGTGTGTATGTGGTATGTGTATGTCATGTGTGTATGTACATATGTATGTATGTATGTATGTGTGTATGTATGTATGTATGTATATATGTATTGTGTGTGTGTGCCTGTGTGTGTTTATGTGCATGCGTACCTGTGTGTGCATGTATGGATGTATATGCATGGTGTGTGTGTGTGTGTGTGTGTGTGTGTGTGTGTGTGTGTGTGTGCATTTATGTGACAGAGTGACAAAGAAAGAGAGACAAGACAGACACAGAGTGTGTGTGTATGGTTTGTGTGACAATAACAGAAAAAGAGAGAGGCAGAGGCAGGGGGACAGAGAGTTATGAAAAGTTTTGAAGAAAGAAAATATTTTTCCTTTGTTTTCTAGGGCAACCTCACTTTTAATTGATAAATTTTCCATGATGAGACTTGTTGAAAGAAAAACTTTAGACAAAATAAGTTTACCAAAGTTTTATTTGCACCAAGTTCAGAGACCCCAACCCAATTACCTAGGAAGGTGATATACAAACAAAGAAACAAACAAAGAGACAAAGAAGTGACTCAGAAATAGTTTGACCTACCCCAGCATACTATCTGCCCTATTTGGACATAGGCTAATCGTTTACCAACCAAGGTTTGGCTAAAACTCAACTGCTGCTACTGGCTGAAACATAGCTACTAGTTCCAAGAATAACCTCTTATATCAGGTTCTAGTTTGTTTGCATACTAAGTAAAGTTGCAGTAACCTTTGTAGTAACTTCAGGTGGGAGATGAGATGCAGCCCCTAAATGTAATATTACATTTGGTGTAATTACATTTTTATAAAAATGTTTGCGTGTAAAAGACTAACTGCCCATAGAATAGTTCTCATTTGTGAATAATGTTTTAGATTTGTTCACCAGAAGACTCAGCCCCTCGTGGCTTTAACCACCATTCACCAGCTCTGCCCTCATAGCTTCTTTTCTACTTGTGTATTCTACTTATTATCTTGCAAGAAGAGAACCTCACCTTTTTTTTTCTTGATCATGAAACTGTTTTATTTTAAAGAAAAAGCATTCAAAGTTCATTTTATGGAAATTCTGATTGTCTGGAAGTTCTGATCAAGGCAGGTAAAAATTGCTTTCAAAGCCTTAAGGTTGTGAGACTAAGATGGAAGATAATTAATATACTCAAAGTTAGGCAAAGGTCCTTGACTCTCTAACCATTATGTAATTAGAAATGATCTTCTTAAAGCAATGGGTATAGTAAAAGGACTTAACAGAGTCAAACTCCACCCCCACCACCACCCACCACCCACCTACCACAGCCCCCCCCCACCTTTTTCCCAATTGTATCCATCTTTCCACAGTACTTAAAAAGGAGGCTCTCAGGGCACTGGAATGGACGTGAAGCCAGCTCTTCAAATTAGCATGTGACTTTCACCTGTGATGGAAAGCTGTCTTTAAAAATATTAGTGTGCTGTTTGTAGGCTGTTAGATCTTGCCGTAGGTATGCAAAGGTGCTAATAGTAGTTCTAACTACTATCCCTGTGACAATTACCACTGAGACTAGCAGCTTGAAAATGCCCCCTTTTATTTTGCTCACAATCTTTAAGTCAGGAATTTAAGAAGGACTTGGCTGAGCAGTTGTCGCTAAGGGTCCCTCATGCAGCTGCATTCAGATGTTGTCTGGGCTGCCGTGATCTGCAGGCTCTGTGGGGTGTATATCCAATTTGGCTCACTCACCTGGCTAGCAGTTGATGCTGGTTGTCAGCTGAAACTCAACTGGGCTGTCAATCAAAATGCCTGTACATGAATTTTTTTTCTTTTTTTAGTGTGACAGTTTCAAACTGCTTATTCAGCACCTAGTTGGATTACCCCAGATAAACACTTCAGAGAAGCTGGTCATATATATATATATATATATATATATATATATATATGTGTATATGTATATATATATAATCTCAGAAGTCATTCACTATCTCATCCCCTGTTCTATTGATACCAGTGTGTCTTTAGGATGAGACCAGACTGATAGTACAGTTGAATATATGACCCTTCCTGTCAATGGCAGCCATATTTAGCAACATAAAAAGAGTTTCAAAATCGATATACCCTGTAAAGCCAAGAGTACTTGCCTTCTTATTTTCATATCAAGAAAAATATTTTCATAAAAACTATACAATGAAATTCAACTTTATTCTCATTTGAAATACTGATCACACGAAAACAAGTTATAGTCCCATACAATTCTAATTTGTATCAAGAATGCATCCTGTATTTGAGTTTGATGACCCAGACTTGCAGTCCCAGATACTTGAGAGGCTAAGGCAAGAGCATTCCAAGTTCAAGGCCCTCCTGGGTTGTAGAGAGTCCAGGGTCAACCTGGGCAACTTAGTAATTTCTTATCTCAAACCAAAAAGTAAAAATGAGAATGGCTGTCATAACTCCCTGGTAGCGTGTTTGCCTCACATATGCAATGCCCGGGTTCAGTCCACAGTACCGGGGTGAAAAATACAATCTTCTCAGAAAACATATAGCAAAGGGTAATTTGTCATGGAAGTTAATTTATAAAAACTATTGGCCGTCAAGCCATTGCTGGAGTGACTTAAATATTATTATGATAAAAATTATTCAAATAAGCTTAAGTTCCCTGATCAGAGTGTATCCATCTTCTGCTTTGGAAGATAAATGAAATATGTCTGTGGATACAAGGAAGATATGTATTCTCAGAAAGTGTGTGTGGGTCGGGGGGACCAATAATACTTCATCTTTCCTGTAGGAATGAAGAGAAGGAGAGATGAAAACTGAGAACAGATTGTGTGGAATCACACAGGCACAGCGCTGGTCACTGGAGGTTGACAAGAATCTACAGGACAGATTCTGGAAGCTACAATATGCAGTGCCTATAAGCTAAGAGAATCTCGGAGCCTTAGACACTGCATTGGCCTAAAGTCCAAGCATTAACCCAGACCCATGACAGGTTAACCATCAACATGGGTTTAAGGAGGCTACAATGGATTCAGTTGAACTTCACAGTACTAGAGCCAGTTTGATATTTACATTTTGTTTGAAATGTGAAAGTCTTTTGATATTCTGTTTTAAAGGTTGAAAAACATTCACATAATAAAACAACATTTAGATAGTTTTCTCTCTTCCCTGCGCCTAAATTACTAATTTTGATCCTTGAATGTACCATGTTCTATGGCAGAATTATTACCCTTTAAAACACCGAGTCAGTCATGAAACTTTTTTCAATGTGAAAAGCAAAGATTTCACAAAAGGACCTGTGAGGTCCGGCCCGGCCACTGCTCTCTGACTGTCTCACCGTCTTACGCTGCATAGAATACCCACTGCCTTCCCTGTGCAGGTTCCTGGGTGAACTCTTCTCCCATGGACATTTAAGAATTTCAATAATAGGCATGGCTAATGGACAGTTGAAATTTAAGAATTTGAAAGAAGGTTCAGGGATAGCAATTTAGACTTGGAAGCTTTCAGGATGGTGTGATCTATGAGAAAGGAGAAAATGATAAAGAAGTAAATGTAAGAAGAAAGGAAATAAGGGAGGGAGGGAGGAAGGGAGGGAGGGAGGGAGGGAGGAAATATAAGGAAAGTTTGGAGAAAGTGGAGAAAAAAATCATTGTAATTAAAAGGATATAAAAGCCCAAACAGTAGGAGTTCCTTCTGGGGACCAAATGGGACCAAATGTTTTTATGCTTAAGTTAGAGAGATAAATATAGACCTATGACCCGGTAACTGCACAAATGGGAAGTCTTTGTGGAATTTGAGACAGCTGTCTTAATACAGGCACCAACTTCAGCCCCCTTGCTGAGGAGGTGTTTGTGTGCCTGTGATATGTGAGCTCATGTTAGGTTCCCTCAGCCTTCTTCAGCTGCTCAGACTGAAGACCAAAGAGAATGATTAATTTTATCGAGGGTTTAAAGGGTTCACTCTTGTCAGAGAACAGCAACAACAAAATAGTAATACAAAAATACTATGCTCGAACTTTGAGATAGTTCGAAGTCAATTTTGTTAGGTCTCTAGGCCAGAGGACATACACCAGTGAAGAAATTCACTGGATAGTTAGCCAAAGAGAAATGTCAAAGTTCACTGAGCATGGGACAATTCATGATACCTGTGCTAATTAAAGATTAAAATCCTAATACTCCTGTTGTAGTTGGGGATTAAAGCTACTCAAATCACCCTGGCAGCAGTGGCACGAGTTCCTCACTACCCACTCCAGTGTTCTGGGTTCCCGAATGAAACACACACACACACACACACACACACACACACACACACACACACACACGCAGCCGTCTATTTTAATATACCTTAAACAGCTCAATGCCAAGCCTCCATTCAGCTAACCCTCTCCCTTCTGATATTCCTGAATTATTATTTACTAAAACTTACATTCCATCCTGGCTGCCCAGGACCCAGGCCTGCAGCCCTCCTGGGCCAGGATCCCTGATTCTTACATGCTTTGGCTGTCTCTCTGTGCTGCCATTCTCAGACCTGGCTTTTCTCCTTTTCCTAATATAGATGTTCTAAATCCTCCTTCCTCTCTTGGTCCCCTTGGTTGAGAATCCTCAAGTCCTGTCTCTGTCTCCCTGCCCAGCCTTGGCCACAGGCAACTTTATTTACCAATGAAAACCAAGTGGGGCAGGGACCCTCAGTGTCTTAAATGCAGAATCTTATGCAATTTTGGGAACCCTGTCATCATAATACAAGAGTTAGACCAAATCCACAACATACCCCTGCCAGAAGAAGACTAGCCGATAGAACTACACAGGGTTAACATTTAGCTTCCAGTGCTCATTAGGAAAAGCATTTCTGGTGGTAAGTCTAGGAACAGTCTGGTCATGAATTCAGTTGTCATAAAACACAACATTCTCTTCTCATACCTCTTAGGCCAGAGCAGCTATAGGAGGAATTATTGCTTTTATTATTTAGCAGCATGTAGAGGTGGAAGAAAGGACAGAGGAAGATGGCGGTGGTAGTGTGCTTGGAATCAACGTGGAATAAAGAGCAATGTGGGTGACACTGAAAGAGAGTGTATCCAGGGAGCTGGGACATCACAGGCCATCTACTTAAAGGGTCATCTCCTTGGAGCTCTTTAAGCAAGCAAGCTGGAAGGAGAGAAGGTTGTGTTGGAGAATGGGGAGAGTCTTAATCCAAAAGGGCTGCTTTAATGAAACCATGTTGACTGGGAAGCAGTGTCTTCACATGGTTGGAGTGGCAAAGACACTGCCCTGGACCTCACTTATCGGGACTATAATTCCATTTATGAGGGTTTCATACTCATGAGCCAAGCTTTTTCCAAAGGTTGCACTTGTTGACATCATCACCTTGATGAGTGAGCCTATGTACAGCAACCCCTTCCCCCCCACACACACACACAGTAAGTTTAGACCATGATAGTGCTGGAACTTGGATGGAACAAAGGAAATGTCTGGATCCGTGAGCCAGAATGTTGGGTGCATTATGGCTATCACGCTTACATGGCAAGTAATTTTACCTGCTGAGCCATCTCGTTAGCTCTTATGTTTTCTTGAATTATTATTATTCTTACATTTAGTGTGTGTATGTGAATATACCCATGTGGAAGGATGGAAGAATACTTTGTGGAGCTGGTTCTCTCCCTCTCCTATGTAGGTCTGGGGGCTCAAATGTACATTGTATGTACATGTACATGTACATGCCATGCATGGCAGGCATGTTTACCCACTGAGCTGTATCTCCAGTCTATGTATTTCTTTTTATAAAACTGTGAACCCCATCATAGTGACCCTTCTTCCTGTGACCTCATGTTAATTTTATGCCTCTCCAATGTTCATCTTCATGTGCTGTCAAAGTGGGTGTTCATCTTCCTGGTCTGAGTTTGGGGGGAGGCACAAACATTCAAGCATTCACAGGCAAGCTTTAGTCTCCTGTGCACTTGATGCACATTTTCCTATTAGGGAAAGCTTGAAGGAACAGAAAAATCCTTTCCTGTCATCAACTTTTATCAGTCAGAAGTAATGAAAAAATATATAATGACACTATGGTGTTTTCCTCTTCTATAAAAGAATAGTGGATATTTTCAATATCTTCGAGTGTGTTGTTGTTTTGATATAGTGAGCTTAATTTGCTGTATCTTTGCATATTCATTTTTAAAATCCATTTTAATAAGTGCCCTTGGAAGGAAAAATGAGGACAATTATTTTTCCCTGTTAGATAATTTTCATTCCCTAAACAGAATGGCCATTAAGTAGAATCCACCATCATTTGCCTCACTCTCAGCTGTTCCCAGTAGGGAACTGAGCCCCTTCCTACTACATTCAAGGGGAAGTAGAGAAGAAGGAGGCTTAGTGACCAGCTTAATGCTGCAGTGGCTCCTGGAACTGCCACCGAAGCAGCCTGGGTAAAGAATGCTGCAGAAGAGTTCAAATGGCATGACGATTTTATAAGTGTGTATTTTTTTTTCATCTGCTCAAAAATATAACGCAATATTTCTACACCAGTTATTACATATTCTTCCTTTCTGATTTTTCTGAAATAAAATACACTAATGCATTCCTATTTAATAGAAACAGAACAAGCTAAAAGGCTTCTAATTTTAATGAAACCTTTCAAGTCAATATTACAATTCAGAGAGTGAGTCACAAAGCGCTTTATTGCCCTCTTATTCACTCCTAAGCCATTCTCAATCAGTTTTTATTGCACAAGTGGAAAAAATATTAATATAGTTTAGTATACAAAGTAACAGCTCCAAATCCTCAGGCTTGCTTTGCCTCACTGATGAAAATTTTTTGTGTCTTATTTCAAACCCATGAGTTTGAAATCCTCTTGGGATTTAGGTTTTTATTCCTATACCTAGTAAGCCTTTGTTGCTGTTGTGTTAATTCGATCATTTTTTTTTTGTTACTATCCTAAAGCAAACAGAAACAGAAAGAAGAATGAAGATAGTTATTTAGTAATTGAACTGATAGGAGGAAAGTTTTTTCAAAAGATAAGGTGTAAGAGCAAGTCAGTTTGAGCCCCAGATTCTAATATATTAGTTACATTACTAGGTAA
This sequence comes from Tokudaia tokunoshimensis, assembly GCA_036184795.1. Taxonomy (NCBI): domain Eukaryota; kingdom Metazoa; phylum Chordata; class Mammalia; order Rodentia; family Muridae; genus Tokudaia; species Tokudaia tokunoshimensis. The sequence goes on along the minus strand of BTHU01000022.1, from coordinate 70,896,632 downwards.
ACTGATGAAGTTAGACAATACTTAGATAATAATAAGTGATTGGTATATTTAACATGTTTTTCAATGCTGATGTCATAGAATTAGTAAACCAAAGGTGAATCTTTGTTACTAATCAAAGATGAAGTGGTAGGTTACTAGCTTTGTAACTTTTAACCAGGAGTGGGGTTATTCGTGTGGGTTGAGCAAAAGCCTGCCCTTGACTTAACTGAGGAGATGGATAATGACTTTTCTCCTCCTAAAATAATCATTTCATAGTTAATCTTTTTTTCTCCTTCAGTTCCATTCATCTGGCTAGAAACTGTCTGCATAGTGCTGAGTTCTACTTATTTAGCTTGCTTCATTGCCTGTTTCCTTCAGTGTTGGAATGTTCTGGCACAGGGTAAAGTAGGATGTGTCTCGTGACAACTAATTAATCATACATTTTCTAGTCCAACCATTATGCTTCATGCTGCTAACAAAAGTATGATGAAATACTCTTCCAATCTTCCACACATGACCTTTGAGGACATTGTGCAGGCTAAGGTGCCCACTAACAGTTTATACAGATGGGAGAGGAATAAAGTAATATTCTCTTTTTTATGGTAAGCAGGATTCAGAGATATGGAAGTGGTTAGGTGCTTAAATTTTGGTTTCAAGAAAGCAAATGTCCTGTGTGGTAGTTTAATGGGAAAAAGTGTCCCATAGGCTAAGTATTTGAACAGTTGATCTTCAGTTGGCAGTGCTGTTTAACAGTGGTAATTAATATAGGTTTGTTAGAGGAAGTACATCACTTGAGGTGGTTTTGAGAGTTTATGACTTCACTCCACTTGGCAATTTCTCTGCTTCTTGTTTGTGGTTGAAAATGTGATCTCTCAGTTTCCTGGTTCTGTGACATGCTGCCATGCCTTCCCGCCCCACCCCCACTTGCTGTCTTTATAAACTAACTCTCTAGAACCTTAAGCCCAAATAAACTCTTGCCTCTTTATGTTACCCTGAATGCAGATACTGAAAGGACTGCCTGCTATTGGGTTTCATGAATGTATCCCAGCCTGCTTCATCACACCCTTGAATAAATAACATAAATAACTAGTAAAACACACAAACAAACAAATCTTCACTTTTATTCTTCATGGACATCATTTTCCCAACCACAGACTTAATGAAGTTCTGACATGTGAAAAAAAACGAGCTGCCCTTTCTTTAAGTTAGTCTTTAAATAATTTTATTTGTGTAACTCTTAATTACTGATGATTACATGAAACAATACATCAAAGGATTCAATCCCATTCCATAACTGAATCATAACCACTCTCTCCAGTTTCCGGAATGGTTATCTCTCTCATACAGCTTATCTTGGTGACCTCAAATCTATGCTTTCTTCTCCACTTTCTCTTTTTTTCACATTGGGTTTTTCTGTTCCCAAACAGGCTGAAATCCTGGGCACTGCTTCAACTACCACCTGCCTGGATCCACAGCTCCCTCAGTCTTCTACTCAGTTTTCCTTCAACCTCAGTCTCAGATCAAACCAATCCTATGCTTTCTTTTCCGATCCGTGCAGCTGAGCACAGATGGGCAAGTCCCAGTCCCGTGCAGATGGTATCCTTCAAAGTTGTAACATGCAACCGCAGCATGGCCCCTCCCTCAAGCATGCCTGTGACCTTTTGGCTGAGTTCTCTCTGCATTTCTACACTATCTGATATTTCAAATATTTATTCATTTCTTAAACTCGATGGCCATTCTTTTTTCACCTTCTTACCAAATGATAATGCATCCAAAGTTTCCCCTCAAATCTGTCTCCCTTTTGATCTGAAACTATATCTGGAGCTCTCTTATTCATCTGTCTTTCTTGCTTTCCTCCTGACATCGCCAAGTTCCTAGATCTGTGTTCTGGTACGCATCCCAGTTGTTTGTTCTTAGTTAACATAGCATCCCAAGGTTACTGGGTGTTTTGTTTTGTGTTGTTTTTTTGTTTTTTGTTGTTGTTGTTTTGTTCTGTTTGTTTTTAATTGTTTTGTTTGTTTTGAGTTAGGGAATGAGCAGAGTCTCACTATGTGGCTCAGTTTCCCAAGTTTCAGTGGCTTTTAAACAATTCATTACTGTCTTACATATGTTTATAGGTAACGGAGGCTCAGCTGAGCATCCCCTTACACAATCCCTTAAACACCGGGACTCAGGTGTTGAGGTCATCTGTAGTTCTTGACTAGTCTAGCCATAAAAGATGCTTCCTTTATCATGCTGGAAGTTGATACTGGATACCTCCGCTGTGATTGTTCCAGAGTACCAATTGTAGCCTGGGGCTTGTTTCTAAGAGAGAACATACTCAAAGCAAATATTCCAGGAGAAAAAAACCCACCAAACCAGTAATAGATCTAGTGTAGAAATGGTGAAATGCTGGGATCATTCTGTCCTATTGATTAGACTATTGCAGTACCTAGCTGATTCAGTAGACAGAGAAATAAGGTGCTACCATTTCTGGAGCATTGGAGAGTCAGACTGCAGAAACAGTTGGGAGGGTAACACTGCAGTTGTCTTTGGGGTCCACAATCTGTTATAACACTCAAACTTTCCTCATTTTCACCTGTTTCCATTGTACTGGTCTTCCCCTTCCTTAACCTAGGAGGAGCCTCTGCCATTTTGTTTTGTTAAAAGTATAGAGGCAAGGGGATTCATCACATATATTTTTTTCTGTATGTATATAGATATCAATGAAAAGTTTAAACAGTGTAAGAAGAAAGAGATGAATGTGAGACTACTACTAGCAAAACGTGTGGGCTTCCTATTTGTAGAGTGGTTGGCTGGTTTTTGTTTGTTTCTTTTGTTGTTTGTTTGTTTTCTTCTTTTAAGACAGGTACACATGTGCCAGACTGACCTCCAACTTGTTACGTAGCTAAGAATGACCGTGAATTTCGGATCCTCCTGCCTTCTTCCCAAATACTGAGAGTACACATGTGCCATCACATATGCTTTACATAGTGAAGGGAATCAAATTCAGCATCTTGAACATGCTAGGCATGCACTCTACAAAGTTCTCAAACTCAATAGACTACAGTTGATGATAGCTTCAATGCTAGGTATAAGCCCAAATTTAGTGCTTTTTAAAATGTAGAGAACAAATTTGTGCTTACCACACATATAAAGTGGTATTTGCTAATATTAAAACAAGTGAATACACTACATCTATGTAGAATTCCAAATTGTTCAATTTCCCATCTCTTAATTTCTTTAATAGTAAAATAATATAATAACTTAACTTCTGACCTGGATATTGGAAGAAATATATAAGGTCTAAGAAAGTTTTGGAGGTCTAGAGAGAAAGCCCATGTAAATATAATATATTTGATATGCTATTCTTCCAATAAAACTAGGCTTACTAATATTCCTTGGAAATTAAAATAGAGATTGCTTTGCATATTCATTATAAGATGGAATTTATGCAATGAGAAGTGGCTTGCTAAATAAAGTGCTCGCCCAATAATTTAGCTATTTTTATTTTATGTGCATTGGTGTTTGAGAATGCCAGATTCCCTGGAACTGGAATTGCAGACAGTTGTGAGCTGCTATGTAGTTGCTGGGAATCGAACTCAGGACCTCTGGAAGAGCAGCCAGTGCTCTTAACCACTGAGCCTTCTCTCCAGGACCCAGTGCTTGCCCAATAAGCATAAAAAGCAGACTTCAGATCCCCAGTATCCACAAAAACACTGGGTGGGCCTAGTGGCCTATTTATAATTCCAGTGTTCAGGAAGTGGAAACAGGGATTATCTAGGCCATCTGGCTACTCAGACTAGTCAATTTGATGAGCCCTGAGTTCAGCAGGAGACCCTACCATAATAAAGAACCAGTGGATCCTTCAAGGAAGACTTACCTAAGACCAAGCTCCAAACGATACACCTTATATATGCATGTTCATCCTACACATGTGAGCATACACATGACCCACACATGGAGCACACACACATCCCCCAAACACATGTGAACTATATACATACACATGCCTAGTACACAAGCATACAGATACAAATAATAACTAGAATTTGCTTTATTCAGACAACTATGACAAGACATTTTTTTAGACCTAGTTTTAGGGAAAAATTATGAAGTAGGCACTCTTCAGAATCTCCCAAGTTCCCTTCAATATTGCATCTGCTTTCCCTGTATCACTACCTCATCATCATTTTTTGCGGACATGTGCAGATCTGTGTCTGTGAGACCTGGCATCTGAGAACCTGAAAGAATGAGGCAATTACAGTGTAATGCTGCAGACAATCTTATTCAGTTTCAGTGTACTTGTATACACAAAGGTAGCAAAGACAGCAGTGATCCAAGGAAGACTGTCTGCATTTAGAAAAACATAATCAGAAAAACATGTAAATAAATGTCAGTAAACATATACTAAATATTAACAGAGCAGCTCTTTTATGCAACTTCCTCAGGACACACAAGTAGACACACAATTGCCGGGCATATACTATAGATTGTATCTGGGGAAACAGAAGCAAAGCAGAAGGCTGTATCCAGACTCAGGGTACGCCGATCAGCTGGGGTCTGTAGCAATGTTCTGACATCCAATAAGAATAAACAAATCTTATTTGTTGAATGTAAATGTTTGTTGCAGGAGGTACACAATTACATCCAAGAACAATCCAGGGAACAAAATGCACTTGAGGTAAAGGCCCCCCTGCCTTTTCTTCCTGTAGTCTCTCTCATGGTTCCCCAAGGCGTTGTTCACCATGCGTCATTCTCTTGAGCATATTCTGACATCCCATACTGAAGCCATTCCCCATGTTAGATTAGCTAATGGTGCTCTGAGAAAATCAGATGTCTGTCACTGAGATAATTTTATGCTGGCATGTCAATGTAGTGCATGTCTCAGAGTTTGTTTAAAGGGCGTTTTTATACAGAACTTTTTGTTTTGTTTCTCACTCTGTTAAAGTAATTTCACCGTCGGGAACAGGAAGTTCATCTCTGTAAGAAAGTCATTCCCAAGAAGAAATACCTTTGAGGCTCTTTATGAATCTCTATGCTTCCATAGTTTCCAAAATACCAGTAAATAGCTAGAAGGGCTCCTGGAGCTCATCCCTGATAAGTTCTATGCAAAGCCAAGTCATGCCTTCTGACTCTTCCTGACTCTTCTTGTAAAGCTGAGGCAATGCCAAGTAGACCTATGAAGGAACCAAACTTGGAAACCAACATTACCCATTAGTACATCCCATACTTACAATTTTTCAAATTTCATATCTCTGTTCAAAAGTTTCAACATGAGATCTATGTGTTTTTTAACCCCAGCTTCTCCAGGTGGGTGCTGTCTTCCACCTGCCACATCCTAGACAAAAACAATACAAAGACAGTTGAATAGGCCTGAGAGGAGTCTCTAAGTAAGCAGAAAGTGATTTACTGCTTCTTTTGAGTTCATATATTTTAGTTGCCTCTGGTCTTGTTATTTTCTCTAGACATTACTGGACTTACTAACACACTGGCCTGGAGGAGACAGGAGGCAGGAGGCAGAATACACCCCTCCCCCTCAACCCCTATGCGCCTCCCCTTGCTATTGCTCCATAAATAATTGAAGAGTCTCTTCCAGGCAACACAGACAAGATGCAGATTTAATTTATTCCCTTGGAGGACCAAAGGTGGTTGTGTAGACCCAGCACATAGACAAGCTGAGTCAAAGACACCAGCACAATTCAAATGTGTCACTTACAGGGCGCATGCCCTCCGGTCTAGTGCTGAACTCCTGGGCATAGAATAGTTACCTTTTCCTTCTTGTCGAATTTTGTTTCGAGAACCCGAGTGCTTGCCATTAGGGAAAGGAACTTCATTCCATGGCAGAAGGGGATGAGATATCATATTGAATCAAGGAGGTGATACTTCTCATATCTCTAAATTCAGAGGAAAAAAATACACCCACTGATTCTGATAGTTATGATTGGTGATTGTGCCACTTTTTTTTTTTAATTTCTCTGCCTTTTAAGCCCCTCTGTGTCTTGTTTGATCAGTAAAGAGGAGCTGCTGTTTTACTAACACCCTGAGTATGGATACTCAGAGGAGTGAGGGCTCCTCTACCTGGGTTACAATCACAGCAGAAAAGAAGTGAAAGTGGCCGTCTGGGAAGACCCGGAGGGAGTGGAAGGGCAAGGGAAAGGAGTCCCAATAAGGAGGGTCAAATTGCAGTCTATATCAGATGTAGAGCCAGGGCCTATAAAAGAAACCAAACACTATCAGCAGCAGGAAACCTCAGGAGCAAAGAGAAGAGTGTTTCTAGAGACCCATTAGAACCGAAGCGGTGTAAGGAGAGGATCGGCAGGAGGCAAACTCTGCAGCCCAGACCAATACACCACTGAAGTATGTACTTGGGTCCTGAGATGTGCTTTTATAGCATTGAATAAATTGATTTTTTTTTGTACATAATACTTTCTTAGTTGCTGTTCTTTTGCTCTGAAGAGACATCATGACCACAGCAACTCTTTTCAAACAAAGCATTTATTTGGGGGCTTGTTTACAGTTCCAAAAGCTCAGTCTGTTATAGCAGGAAACATGGTGCTTGGAGCAATAGCTGAGAGCCACATCCTGACCCACAACACACAGAGAGCCTGGGCCTGTCACGGTCTTTTGAAACTCAAAGCCCACACATCTTCCTCAAACAATGCCACACCTCCTAATCCTAACTGTCTCAAAGAATTCCACTCCCTGGTGACTAAGCATTCAAATATATGAACCATGTCATTCAAACTTCACACTAACCCTTATCTGTTACATAAAAACTTCACAGTCCCATGTTGGAGAAGCCTGTGTGTTAAAGATTTCTGGTTTGCTCTTTTTATTAATCACACATTTTGGAGAATATGGCAACCTTTATTGTAAGCAGTCTTTTCTTAGGAAGACATCCAGCTACTCTTCCCTCTCCTGCTCAGATTTCTGTAGTGTGGGGCTGGAAGCTTTTGACAAGCACTTAGTAAAGCTTGGGCTTTGTTTTTGAGTCTCAGTTGCTATGATTGCATCCCTAAGGAAGCTTGTTCAGTTTTGGAATCAATATTTAACTCAGAAGTCCGGGCTGTTCCTCTGACCCCTGAGGTGACTGAAGGAAATGACTTAAGCAAATTAAGTTCTCAAGTGTTGTCAAATGACTTCAAGACACAAATAAAGTCACTGCAGAAGTTCAAAGTAACGTTGTCCTGCTGGAATCTTTACAAATTTTAAAGTAAAATTTTCCAAATAATAGAAGAACGTTCCAAGTAACCGTGTCTGATTCAGTGTCCACAGCTGTCAGTTGATACCAAACATTTATGCTTCCCAGTAAGAGCCCAGAGGGACCCAAATGACTCTGTGTTGCCCATATAGACTGGTAACAGTTCTAGACTGGGCACATACAAAATAAACTCATTTACAGACACAAAAATAAAACAAAATATCCAAACTTTAAGAGCTGTCCTACAGGCTAGTGATCTTCATGGGTTTGCCTGGCACATGGGGGAAATGGGAATTTCTGCCTTTTTGTAGAAATGCTCTGTATATGTGTGGGGTAAAAGAGGTGTGTGTGTGTGGGGGGGGTGTGCACATATGAACCAACGCCTGGTGTTTACCATCATGACTCTCTCCTTATTTTTTGACACAAGTTTTCTCACTGAACCTTCACTCACCAATTGCCTGGGCTAGCTCACCAGTGAATTCCAAGGGATTGGTTCTCTTCATCTCCCCAGAAGCTGGGACTACAGACATGTCTCCTCAGATGTGGCTTTTATATGAGTACTCTGGAACCACACTCAGATTGTGACCCTGGACAACACAGAAAGCTACATCACTGATAGAGCAGTGTTTTGTGATCTGTGTTCCACATTCAGAATTTGCAAACAAATGACTCTTGAAAAAGGGTATGACCTGTCATACACAATGCTTGTTTCAAGAGCTCCTTGGTGGCTAAAGTAAAACAGTCTTCAAGTTCCTTCCTTGCTTACAATCAGCTTTTGTAACTCCACGCCCATCTGGGTAAATGTATGCATACCCACTCATAGGCATGTGTCTAGTACATATATTGTACCAAGACGGCCAATGCAATATTTATATTTGTGCTTTGAGCTGCCCAAGATATTGTTATAAAACCTAAGGCTCCTGTAGGGGAGTGAGTGCATAAAACTTTCATGCCTAGTATAAAAAATACAAAATGTTATTATTAATATTTAATAAGATTTGCAGCAGTCAATGAGCCAAATCAATGTTTTTTAATTAAGTTATTCATTTGTAATACGAGCTGTGCCTTGTTGTGCGTTTGTGTAGAATTCAGTATGTTGAATTAAAATAAATAAATAAACCCGATTTTAGCCCTCGGGGTAATGGTATTAGTAATAAAGCTATTAATTGGTTGCCTTTCCTCTGATAAGCAAACACGGCTGCTTCAGTGGCAACATCTTTCATTCGAAGGTGCTTTACGACTCTCAAGCTGGATTTCATCCAAGGTGTTTAGTGAGAAGAATTGCACTTTGTGCAGTTTAGAACAGGCTCATGCATGGTCTCACCTTCTACCCGGTCATCCTACGTCTCTCTTAAGAGGCCCCAGGGCAGCTGAAGGTAAATAATCTGAGTCTGTTTTTAATGAAAGTTTCAGAGTCATCACATATTAAAGAAGTCACAGTTCAGCCAAAGATTTGTTCATCTCCTAACTTACATGTTCTCAGGAATTCATGCTCCAACCTACACCCCTACAGTCCTCTTTTCTGTAAGGTTTTACGATTGATGTTTTCCCAACCATGCCGGCTGGTTTTGGAGTGTCTGATGGAGTCAGCTTCCTGTAAGCATAACAGACCTGGGCGGATGCTACAATGTTCTTCCTCATGGTCATTTTAAAAAGACAGTTTTGATTGGTGTAAAAATCATCTCATCTTTGTACCTTTTCTCAACCTGGTTGCAATAAATAATACATCAAAACTGCACAATAAAACTATATCCAGATGCAAATAAGGGGAGGAAAGCTGCTTTCTGCTGTATGAACCAAAATTTCTCTTCTAAATGCTCAACAGAGTATGTTATTTAAAAGAAAACTAACTATAGAAGCCTTCCACGTGCCTGCCCCATTGAGGTTGTTCTTATGATGTGCATGCCATTTGTTAATCACGAGTAGGAGAATATAAATGGACCACAAAGGACCTTCATTACAATGTTTTCAAACTTTATAGGAGAAAAGGGGCATTTCCATCGACTACAACTATAAAACAGATATAAATTATTAATGCAGTTTCTAATTGCAAAAGATGCTACCACAGGCTGAGAACACAGATCGTGGTAGTATGCCATTAGGCAGGAAAGGGATCCTCAATTTGACCCCCAGCACTGCAAAATAAAAATATTCTATAAACCAAACTTTTTTTTCTTCAATAGATAAAAGACTATAACTGCTTTTTATTCTTAAACAGCATCTTATGGAAATAGATGTGGACAGAATATAGGTTAAATATTGAGACATAGGGTTTAATAATTGATAAGATCAGAATCAGGTGCCGGCTGTTACAGATTGACTCACATCTGTCAACAAAGCAAAGCCTTCTGCCTGGGAATCAGAGTCTGTTCTTTGTGCCTTGGATCTCAAAAGTCACATGGTTTCACCCACTCTGTCCTCACCTACATTTCCATCTGGGTATCTGCTTGTTCAATTGTCCTTGCCTGAGTTTTTTAAATAACTTCTTTTAGTTTTGATGATGTCATTCCTATATACATTGCATGTATGTAGTTATATATGTTCTATTCTTATATATTTATATATGTTATATTCACCCCCAACTACCCTCTCTCATCCTTTGCTCACTCCCACCATTCCCTCCTTACAAAATAAACTAAAGAATATTTTAAGTTAACCAGACATCGTTTCACACAGTTGTAATCTTAGTGCGCAAGAACTTTGGGTAGGAAGATCCTGAGTTTGAAGCCAACTTGGTCTATATGACAAGACCCTCCTCTCCTCCCCTTCCTTCTTTTCTCTTCCTCCTCCTCCTTTTCTTCCTCTTCTCCCTTCTCTTTGTCCTCCTCCTCCTTCTCCTCATATTTTAAAAGTAAGCAGAGAGAATACTTTTTATTGTGTACATTTGGTGACATTTACTTGCTTGAAGCCAATGAGATGACTCAGAAGGTAAAGGTGCTTGCCGCCAAGCCCAATGACCTGAGTTCAATCCCCAGGATCCATATGATGACAGAAAAGAACCCACCAGTTAGCCTCTGATCTCTACCCACCCTACAAGGCCAGGGGCATGTGCCTTCAACAGGACTCACAAATAAATGTAGTAATTATTTTTTAATTTACCAAATGGGAGATCCGTAATACCCCCAAACTCAAACAAAATAGCTCAAAATAGATGAAAAACTAATAAAATGTTTTGCACCGAATTTTGAATTAACTTAATAACTTATAAGAAATAAAATGAGACAAGCATCTCACACATGCTCAGATTCATTAATAAAATTATTAGAAACCTGAGAGACAGAGTCGATATGACGTGGTGGCCAGAAAAATATCATTTTGATCTTTAAAGAAAACTCTCAAAAGTAAATATCAGATGTAAATTAGATTTAATTAAACATAGATCAAAGGTAATTTTCTTATCAAAATTAGCATGAATAGATAATGTGGACCCTTGGGAGGGAAGGAGAATGTGGGCATGATTGTGCTAGCTTTTATTCTGTTTAGCTTTCTTTGTTGTCTATTGAAATGTGTCAACTTTATTGCTAATATTTCACTGACGGTACGTTCTTCATTTCTTCAATATAGAATTCAATTTAAACAAAATCCTATATTCTGTCTGAAAATTTCAATTCCCACCAGCAGCATAATTCAATTAAGTTCCAAATATTTCTTTTAAAAATACAAAATAAAACCATTCTCTCTGCATATGCTATTTCTGCTCCATTCCAAAAGGATAAAAAACCGCATTTGTTTACTCTTGGTTCATCTATCACTTTGTACATTTTTATGGATTTTTATGTATAATCACATTTTCAGAGGGGATTGTTATATACTGTGCCCCATTTCAGCAGTTATTATCTCTCAGCCTTAAAATTATAAAAATTGATACACAATCTCTGGATTCTCTCTCCCTAGGGAAGTGATAGGTAGCCATTCATCACTCATGGTGACAAGCTGAACTTGGTCTGTTTATTGTCGTGAAAGATGGGTTCCCTTCTTGTTTCTTCTCTCACCCCTTCCTGCTAACAGGGTGGTGATCAGAGTCTCTTTGAAGCATTCAGAGGCTGGGAGGGTAGGAGAGAGCTGCCTTATTTCTGAGCCTGGGAAAGAATCTACATTTTTCTTCTAAAAGCTCGATAAAGTGTGTTACTTGAAAGGAATTTATGAAAGAATTCGCCCTTCCATTTGCCTCTTCTCTTGAAGCTGCTCTTTAAACATCTCTTCCCCTGCCTCTCTGTCCCAATTTACCTTTTGCAAGATGACTGCTCTATCAGACATAAAATACTCCCTATTTCGCTTAACGAGGCAACAGCCACTCTCTGTACTTCTAGGGCACCCTTAATGGTGCTGTTATATTCCATTCAAACTTGAACACATCAAGAGTAAACTCTGCCTACAGGGTTCACAAGGACTGATGACATTTGCTGGGGTCTGAAAGCCTTGCATATGGCAGTCTGTTTACTGGAGTCATTCCAAAGTGTTATCATTAAGACACAATTGTGCTTCACAGGTGTCAGCTGGACATAGGAGAGGATCATAATCATCTCTGTGCTCCTTCTCCATGGTTTTTGTTGAAGCTCATTTTAATCTCCAGGTTTGTCTAAGGACCATATTTAGTGTGCCCACATCCCTGTCTTGGAAGTGAACCAAATGTCAGCTTCCATGTGAATGTCAACCAGGGAAGTTCCCTCTTTGTAAATATGGCAGGGGACATGGGAGGTGGGGAGAATTCAGGTGATACTTTGAAAGAAAGCTCTCCCAATGTGCCATCTTTGGTGACATCTAATTCAACCTTCGCAGTTAAGGACCAAGTCTCATGTTTGCTTTAAAACTGAAAGGAAAAAAAAAAAAAGCAAGTGTTCTGCTATTGCCCCGAACGTCTGTGCATCCATCACACATGCACTTGTAAAATCCTTCGCTCCCACACCCAAGGACAAACACATATACCAGAAGTGAGGTTCAGCAAAGAGCAGTGTATGGTAGGAGGCTTCAGGGTTTGCATGCAATGAGATGGCCTAAGTTTGACCTCAATCCACACGGTGTACATCAGTTTCCCTACTCTGTTCAGGGCTCCCCCTTGGCAGGACAAGTTCTCTTATGTTCTCCTCTTTGTCCTTTCTTCCTTGGAACTTGACAGGAAGGCATCATCATGCATTTCTTCAGAAGGGAATGACATTTGAAGTACAAACTATAGGCCTGAGAGATGGCTCAGTTGGTAAGAGTGCAGAGAACTGGAGTTCAGTTTCCAGTTCAGATGCCTTCCAACTGCCTGTAACTTCATCTCTAAGAGATCCTATGTCTTCTTCTAGCTCCAGTAGGCTCACAGGCATTCACACTGAAAGACATACATATAAATAAATTAAAACCTTTTTTCAAAAAGAAACTAAAACACTTATTACAGTTTATGAAGAGTGATGTGTCATAGTTGAGCACATATGTGCACACGCGCGCACACACACACATACACCTTGTGCACATGTGGTCTCAGGCATGTGGAATGGGGAATAGATATATACCCCAAATTCCCATACTTGCATCTCCTCAGCTAAATAGAACCCAGGAGTCTCTCTTCTGTTCTTATCTGTCAGCAGTTCTGCATTCCTTTCATAAAGGTCTTAATCTCTAATACATCTAAAATGTCTCCAGTACTGAAAAGTGAGCAACTGATGTAGATTCTGAATAGGAAAGCACAGGCCATCTATGTATAGATCTGGGCAAGCAGTGATTCACCTTCGTTTCATACTAATCTTTGAGGCACTATAACGAAACCATTTTTAAATGTATGGGAATTTGTCACTTAAAGAGAAGAGTTGGATGGCAGTGACTCACAGCATTTATTCTAAGTAGCGGTTAAATAGGTTACTGCATCCATTCATCTGTTGACTCATCAATTTGACTTTTAATCTTATATTCAACAGGCTGACATGGTCTGTCTTACAGGTGACAACAACTGTCTCTTTGCCTTCACAAGAACAGCCTGCTTCCTACCAGCCCAAGCCAGAGCAATCTGACAAGTACATGCATTCTTCTAAGATAGAAAATCCATAGACCACATTGGGTAGTTGACATAAAAAAGATCACAGTAGCGTGTTTTTTTTTTTTTGGAAAAATGATTCAGGTGATGAAAATGTCTGCCATTCAAGCATGAGGTCCTGGGTTTGAATCCTCAGCACCCACATAAAAGTCAGGCATGGTGGCACATGTCTGTATCCCTACTCTGCTGTATGAGAGGGAGAGGGGGAAGCAGAGATGTCCCTCTGGGACTTGATAGCCAGTCTAGCCAGTGAGCAGAGGATCAGAGTAAGTAAGGTGGAGAGTAATTGAGGAAGACACTACCTCCACAGCCGTGCCCACAGATGTGCTTATGCCCCTACATGTGCACACACATAAATGTGCACTCACATATGTAATACACAGAACTTAGACAGACACCATACACATACACACATACAGAGAGAGAGAGAGAGAGAGAGAGAGAGAGAGAGAGAACTGTTGGGAACCAACCTACAAAAGCTACAATTTCCTACTTCTTTTGAGAAGCTAAGGCAATCAAAGAAATAGATTTATCTGGCATGCCAATGGGAATTTCCTAGTTGAAAACAGAAATAGCTACATCACTACCTCTTCCAATAGGAGGCCCTCAGGTGGTCCTCAGTGTGACTATATTCAGATCCCTCATCAACTGGAAAGAAAAAAAAAACTGATTCTAGCATCAGGCATTATGGGCCCAAGAGTTGTTCTTCCTTTTGTGGCTTGGAGAAGCCATTTTCTTGGGCTCAGCTGGTAATCAGCCATTCAGAACATAACCAAAGCCTTTCTGTGAATCACCTCCTAAAGGGAAAGGAGGACCTTGGGCACCGCCTTGCCTTTTACAGATCCACTCCATTCCTGTTTCATGAAAATCCTGAGTTTGCTTTGTGTTTCTACGCTCTAACACCATTCACTATCCAAGTCTGAGGCTTGTGGATTTTCTCTCTTTGCATGAAATGGTGCATAGAGATCTGAGATGCACATTTCTGAGAGGCAATGCAGAGCAATTGTTGTCCAGAGGCCTCCAACTTCCCTGAGTCCTCTGCAATGGCAGTTTGTGGGGACAAGACTGTCCTAATCTGAGATGGGTGAAGGTTTCTTTTTGAGTGATAAGCCTTAACTAATAGTGAAGGAGAGGGTGTCTATTTCCAGTTCAAGTTAAGATCCCATAATTGTCCATGAAAGAAAACATGACTTTCTCTTTGGCACACACATAGAGGAAAAACACACCACTTATTAGAGCTGGTCCCAGCATTCTGGTCTCTCTTGTGCTCTGGGTAAAGTTCAGGGTCAGAGGAAGTGAAGAGTTAGGACCGGTGTATACTAGTTCCCTCCCATCATGTTCCAGCACATTGGCTAGAAGACATAGGCTTGGATTTTTACCCTTTACTTTTTACACCTCTCATACCCACGGCTAGGGCAGTTCCTTCTTTTTCTTTGTCAGGCTGCACAAGCGGCCAGTAATTACTTGTTTAATTATATCCAAGAAAATAACAAAGAAGCTTCTGCTCACATCCCAGGGAGTTATCCTTCAGGTAATGAAAATAGCCAATTCCAAACCTGCTCTGCAGTGTACTTCCTGCTAATGGAGAGTAAACACCATGTCACTTTCATAGCACACAGAAAGAGAGGCCTGGTGGGTCTGCTCACATCTGACCAGGAAGGAACAGCAGTTCTGCCAGCTGCCCTTTCCCATCAGACTCTCTGTTGACACCTCTCAGATGTGTGGAAGATGCCTGCCACATACTGGCTGGTGTTTTCAAAAGCATCCTGCTTGAACTCAGACTACAAATGAGACTTAGAATGTCACTTTGGCCGTTGTGTTTTAAGAAAAAGTTGAACGTTTTAAGAGGCACGCAGTTGCAAAACCCTTTCTTGACTCAACCCATTCAGAATCCAGATGTTTAGAAATATGAATAAAATGCATTGAATTTACCAAGACCCTTCCAGGAAGTTCTGTGTTTAAACTCTTGGATGGAGGCAGTTTGAATATAAAGACACGCCATGAAAAGAATCTACAGGACAAAGTCATTTAACACTGCCTAAGAGAGTCCTCCTTCCTGTCCTGAAAGTTTCTGGGTCTAACATAATCCCATTATCTCTCATCTACTTCTGTTTTGTTTGTTTGTTGTTTCTTTGTTTTTGTTTTTTCTGCTTGTATTTTATTTATTTTTTTATTGAATATAACCTTCATTTACATTTCAAATGCTAAAACCTTTCCCGGTTTCCCCCTCCCTGAAAACCCTCAACCCCTCCTCCCACCCCCTGCCTCCAAGTATATGCCCTTCCACCTGACCCACTCCCACCCCCACCCCCCGCCTCGATTTCCCTTTGTTGGGGCATCTATTGAACCTTTACCGAACCAAGGACCACTCCTCCCACTGATGTCCGTTCTGTTTTCTGTGTGGAAATAGAAGCTACTTCTCTGAAACTCTCCTTTATAGTACAGTCCTTTTTCTAGGCCTTTTCTTTACTGGTTGAACAATTCCAGTGTTTTCAACTTGTCTTGTTTTGGCCCCTCCCCTGAACCTCACCACACATACGCATTTCCAACCTCTCATTTAGGCCGACAGTAATGGCACCCCAGAGGTAACCAGCTTCCTAATTATAAAGCCTGACATCTAACCTCTTGAGAAATCTGACACAGGGTGAACTCAAGCCGTTCAATTTTCACGTTTAAATCCATTTAGCAAATATTTATTCAGCCTGCTAAGTAGAAGAAAATGTGCTCAATCTAATGGGAGTCAGGAGGGGAAGGAAGGGTTCCTGTCTTCAAGGACCATAGATCTGAAGTTTGTGAAGAGCTAAACAGAAGAGCATGGCGGTGACCTGAGGGGTAGCGCTGTGGGTAGCTGGTCATTATTGCCTAACAAAAGGAAGTTTCTGACAAGTTCAGAGGAGACTCTGAGGGGCTGAAAATGGCAAGGAAGAAAAGGAGTCTGGAATTTGGAAAGACGTAGATTTTTCTCTTCTCTGGTAATAGGGCACATGTGATACTTTCTTATCTCTTTTAAGAGTCACTGGAGAAATAGGCCTGAATGTTAGAGCAGAAAAATAACAGAGGGAAGAAATGCATTCTATGCATACTCCGGCTTCATTTCTTAAGAAGCCCAAATCAAGATGAAGTTAAGGAGTGTCTTTACCAAATTCTTTTAAGGCTGTGATTCTCACCTAAGGGCCCTGCAAATGAGGTTTGGTGCTATAAGGATGTGGTCTGCAGTTGGCTCTACTAAAGCCCATGAGCCTATGTGTGCTCTGCAGGAATGTGGCCTCTGCCGCATGAGAAATGACTGGGAGGAAAATATCTTTGCGCATGCTTGCTTCCCAAGTGATGGAACTATTCAAGGAAGCTGTGAGATGTCTGCTAAGTAGGGGTCAACCTGGAGGAAGTAGACCACTCTGGAGTGGGTCATTGGAGAAATATTGTCCCTTGCTGATTCCTGATGCTCTCTCCATTTCCTGCCAGCCATGCTGTGGAAAGTCTCCTCCTCCACAAGCTGCTGCCACAGGATAGTCCACTCAAACTTAGAAGGCCAAGTGACTCCTCTGAAATCATGGGACTAGATACACCTGTCTTTCCTTGATGTGTTTCCCTTGGTGATGTAGAAGTAACTGATAGGCCTCAAGGGTTAGACGAATGGCTCCCTACACTATCTCTCTTCAAAGGAGTGGCAAAGGCTGTAGACAACAGAAGACAGTCCTGCGCTCAGGGAGGGGAGTACAGAAGCCTATGTCTAGGGAATTGTTCCCTGTCTACCATCCAGATGTAAATAACTTCATTCCAGAAAATGATAACCAGGCTAGTTACAAAAGCGATGTGTATTCATGACCTGGGAAGAGAGAGAGAGAGAGAGAGAGAGAGAGAGAGAGAGAGAGAGAGAGAGAGAGAGAGAGTATGTGTGTGAGTGTGTGTGTGTGAGTGTGTGTGTGTACTAAAGAATATGTATACATGTGTATATGTATGTGTACATATTTGGGGAGAGCAATCAAGGAACAATCTCGGATGTCCTTCCTCAGGAGCTGTTCACCACGAATCTTATTTTTTGAGACTGTGTCTCTCACTGGCCTAGAACTCATTAGTAGAGTAAGTTGGCTGGCCAGTAAACCATAGGGATCTCCACATCTCTGCTTCCCCAGCAAGGCCGTCCCAAGCTTGCACTCCTACATTCAACTTTTGTGTGTGTGTTGGGAATCAAACTCAGATCCTCACACTTACACAGCAAGTATGATACTGACTGAGCCCTCTACCAGCTGGGAACTCTTATCACACTGATTGTATTTACAGCTCACTTTTGATATTTTTGCCTAATAACAATAATGTGGGGTTTTGTTTTGTTTCGCTTTTAAATTGCATCACAGGGATACTTTTGATTCTGTATTACCTATTTTATAAACAACTATTTATGTAATGTGTTCACTCCAAATCACCTAATAACTAGAAAGGCTCATGGCCTGAGTGGCAAAGATCTAAGACACTTTCAATGTGTTTTTCCAAAGCTGTGTTTGGAAGAGTTTCATATCTAGACACATACAGGAAATTTCACAGTTTTAGTAGTTTCCTTCTGGTTCACATTTAATTGTTTTTCTATTTTTGCCACGTTTCCTGCTTAGCTTGTTGTCCTTTCCGTGTTCTGGGCAAATACTACAGCAGAGATAATGTTCCAAGAGTTTATTGCCGTTTATAAAGGGTAAGAGGCTCAGGGGAAAAACGCTCCCTAGTAAAAGGGAATTGAGAACTGTTGAAGAAGACCATTTTCCTGCTTGTTTTTGGTTTTTCTCTCTCTTGGTTTGATTTCTTCTTTTTCCCTCATATAGTTCAGTAGTTGATTTAAGAATTCATTTTTCTTTTTCTTTCTACAATTTGTGCCCCACCTTCTCAGCCCTTGTTTTCTCTTCTCTTTCTTACCCTCCTAAGGAAAATGTTTATTTTTAATCATTGTTTAGTAAATCTGCTCCAGTAATTTTTAATGTTACATTTACATTTTTATCCTCTAATAATTAAGAATGTTTTTGCTCTGTAAAAGTCAATTAGTAGATATCTATACTTGTTTTGCCTTGTTTTATTTTTGATTTCTATGAGATTCAGGGATGTGAACTTAATTTTTTAATTACCAATACCTGGGTAACTTACAGTCTTTACAACATTTTTTCCTAATAATTTATTACTTTGATAACCTAGTATTATGGTTACATGTGCAGTTAAAACTTTGATAGGTAATATGCATTGATCTATCTATCTATCTGTCTGTCTCTCTGTCTGTCTCTGTCTGTCTGACTACCTCTCTCTCTCTCTCTCTCTCTCTCTCTCTATATATATATATATATATATATATATATATATATATATATGTGTGTGTGTGTGTGTGTGTGTGTATGTATATATACATATACATATATACATATATTAAAGGTATGTGTTTTTATCCCTTTTTAAGATTCATAATCTGTCAAAAGCATGAGTACAATTGTTACAGCTCTTTAGGGTTTTTGGCTTATGCCCGGAAATGCTATCTAATTTGTCACTACTTAATCAATAAGTTCTTTATTAAGGTTTTAACTCCTAGTAGTGGAAATGACACTCTTTCTCCCTTAAAGATTTTTGTGCTGACTTTTCCTGAGCTCATGTCCGTCTTAAATTGTCCCCACCACTTTTGTTTTCTTTGATCTGCAGTTGCCTAGTGAAGACTGCTCATCTTCTTTTCAATCTTTTATACCTTTGTTACTCCATCAAACTTAGCTTGTAGTAGACGGTTTTTATGGGATTTTTTTCCCCCTTCCCTTCTCCTTCTTGCTTTGGTCCCGCTTGCTCCAGCCTCTGCTCGTCCAGCACTCACTCAGGCCCATAGGTTTTTTATTTGTTTCTCATTACAGAAGGTTGTGAGCCACCATGTGGCTGCTGGGATTTGAACTCATGACCTCCAGAAGAGCAGTCAGTGCTCTTAACTGCTGAGCCATCTCACTAGCCCTGTAGTTGAGTTTTATTTAACAACTTTTTGCCATTTTCTGTAAAATGATTTCAAATCTTGACTTTTTCTCTTGTGTTTATAGTGACTTGTACTATATTAATTTATACATTTCATTATATATATGTATATATATATATTTGCTTCCATAATTTTCTTTTTAGTTTTTATGTTTTCATAATGAAGAAGGCACATTATTGAAAGGGTGAGACTTATTTAGTCCAATCACCTGAGTCATAGACCTCTAGATTTTTCTCTTTATGAATATATGGTAAGAAATATTATTTCAGAGCTAGAGAACTGACCCAGCAGTTTTATAGACACTTTCTGCCCTTCCAGAGGACCCAAGTATGCTCCCTACACCCTATACCTGCCTTTGCCTCCAGTTCCAGGAGATCCAAATTCTTGTTCTGGTCTTGACAGCTACTGGCATGCATGCAGTACACATACAGGAAACCAGTCAAACAAATATCTATCTGTGGTGTCTGTCTATGGGAAGAAGTAAAATGATGTAGCAGTTAGCATTTATATAATTATATAAAAAGCCCAAGGTTCTGATTACTTTCACTTTGTAATTCCATGCATGTATGTTCATGTTCATGTTAATGTGTGTATGTGTATGAGCAGAAGTGTGTGTGTGTGTGTGTGTGTGTGTGTGTTAGTGAGTATGTGTGCATGTACATATATGTGTGTGTGCAAGTCCATGCACTCGTGAATGTGTGTGTGTATGTGCTTGCTTGTATGTAGCACATACTCATGGGTCCACATGCACATGGAGGCCAATGATCAACCTTTGGAGTCTTCTTTAGGAGTCTTCCAACTTTGTTGTTGCAGTTATTTTGGCTTTGGGGATTTTTGCTTGGGGTTTTGGGGTTTTGAGACAGGGCCTCACTATGTAGCCTTGCCTCTTCTCAAACTTACTATGCCAACCTGGCTCTTTATATAGATATTGGGAAGCCAGCTCAGGTCTTCTCGCTCGCAAAGCAAGTTCTCTTCTCAGCCCCTATTTTATAATTCTTATCACAGCCTTGTCAGTTATTACAGTAAGTAGGCTTTCTTTCAAAGATCATTTTTAACTTGCACGTTTAAGTTTGCTGCCTTATTTACAGTTAGGATTCGATTGCGGTTCTATGGCTTTAGCCTGTCTGACGGCTCACAACCGTCTTCTTACACTTTGACTTCCAACACTGAGTTTTCACTTTGATTAATCTCATTTAGCATGAGAATATATTAACATACATTTTTAGAACTGGTGCATGGGTGGTGTATTTTCGGAGACCACATGTCCAAGTAAGTCTTATTGTTGCTTTAAAATCTGAAAGCCATCTGGTTATGTGCGGAATTCATCAGTAACCACCTATTTTCTTCAGGAAAAGGATAAAAGTAAGACTTCATTTTTCCCCTTGGAGCTTATAAGTGAGAAAGAAAAGTCTAGCAAAAAGGAGTAATTTCTATTAAAATGTGGAATGTTTCAAACATATAACATTTTCCAAAAATTAAAAAAAAATTAGAGGAGTAAACCCACCATTCATATTTAATGGTATAAAACATTTTTTTCACATATATAGCACTTTTCATCATTTAAAGAAGTAAAATGCTGAGAGTTGTCTGTCCCCAGTCTAATACAATTCTTGTTTGTGTTTTGACATGGAGTTCATGTCTCTGTCTCCCAAGGGCTGTTCTTATGGGCATGGGCCATCATGGGCCAAGACTGACTTCTAATAGGACTACTTTCTTTTCCTCTCAACATTTAAAAGTCCTCTGTGACTCATTCCTCTGGAACACAGATACACATCTCCTCCTGTTGACTCAATTTTCTTAGCTTAGGAAAGTTCCTGTTAATTTTTTTTTCTATTTTAAAATGTCATTAATTGTAATACATCTCACTGATCTTATTATATGTGTAGGAGATAAATCTATATGAGTCTATATTATATATACAAACTATCCATTGTGCATCTATTTATATATAAATTTATGTAAAAGAAATAGTGTATATTTTACGTGACTTTATACCACAAATCAATGAAAAATAACCTTTCACTCGTACTTTTGAAAATGTGGCCCAGGAGTAATAGCATTTGCATGTGCCAGGCGAGGGTTCGATTCCTGCCTGTGAGGAGTCCTCACTGGAAAGGAGAGCGGAGTGACAGAGAGTGCAGCCACATTGCTTGTTTTGTTCTGATTGTTTTCCCTCCTAGCTCCGTCTTTGGAAATACTGATCTGTTAGATTTTTTTTATTTTGTTTTGTTTTTGTATTTACTTATTTATTCTCTTTTGTAGGAGTACTTTCCTATACATTGTAGTACTTTTTCGTTTTTATGGTCTTAAATGTGTATTTCCCTTTAGGCTAGTATCTGTATGGGTTTTGTTTGTTTGTTTGTGTTTATTTTTTTAGGTGAATTTCTTCTCCTAATTTTTTTAGGTCAATTTCATTTCCATGCCTTCTCGAGATCCGTTTAAGAGATTTTATTTCCTAGATTCATAGTCCTTAATCTTATAAGTGATGGTTTGACAGATATAAAGCACTGTGGCCTATTCAATGAATGACACTTCACATCCTGTTCACTTCATCCTTACATGTGGAGTTGACATCCTCTCTCGTGGACAAAGAATCTGAGACCCTCAGACTAAGTAACTGCTACATAAAAGAGGTGGTGTGTGTGTGTGTGTGTGTGTGTGTGTGTGTGTGTGTATGTGTGTGTGTATGTGTGTGTGTGTAGGTGTGTGTGTGTATGTGTGTGTATGTGTGTGTGTGTATGTGTGTGTGTATGTGTGTGTGTGTATGTGTGTGTGTGTGTATGTGTGTATGTGTGTGTGTATGTGTGTGTGTATGTGTGTGTGTGTGTGTGTGTGTGTGTGTGTGTGTATGTGTGTGTGTGTGTGTGTGTGTGTGTGTGTGTGTGCACATGCTCAAATGTGCAAGACCTATCCAACCTAGGGCATATTTGGCAAGCACTGAGCTATATCCCTAGTTTATTGAATTGATATATTAGCTCAGGAGCCTAAGCCCACACACTTAAGCTTATGGGTGTGACTTAGTTAGGGTTTTACTACTATGAACAGACACAACTCTTATAAGACCAAGGCAACTCTTATAAGGACAACATTTAATTGGGGCTAGCTTACAAGTTCAGAGGTTCAGTCTATTATCATTAAGGAGGGAACATGACAACATCCAGGCAGGCATGGTTCAGGAAGAGTTGAGAGTTCTATATCTTTATCTGAGGGCTGCTAGAAGAATCCTGGCTTCCAGGCAGCTAAGATGAGGGTCTTAAAGCCCACACCCACAGTGACACACCTACTCCAACAGGGCCACACCTTCTAATAGTGCCATTCCCTGGGCTGAGCATGTACAAACCCTCACAGGGTACCACAGTGGATCCTTCCTATTTATGCTAACCTTTTATGATACCATGCTTGGATAAGAGCTTTTAATGTGAAACCTACCATATTAATAGGTTTTTTTTGGCGGGGGAGTTGTTGTTGCTTTTTGTTTTTTGTTTGTTTGGTTTGGTTTGGATTTTTTGTTTCGTGTTATTGTTGTTGTTCTTTTTGTTTGGTGTTTAGCCCCTCCCAAGGCCTTGTTGTCTATAGGCACAATGCTACGATGGGAAGGATATCTTACCCGTCCTTCTGAGAGCTTATGCAATTATTTCAAGTACACATAAATCTCAGCGAGTTAGAAATTCATCTTGTAGAGCTGGAAGCTCACACCTGTTGGCTCATAAAGGAGCAAAGAGTGATGTCAGGAACGGTGTCATTCAGAGGCCTCATCCAGAGGCCAGCACATACCCATAAGCATAAGCTTCTGAGTTAATTTATCAATTCAATAAGCTAGGGATGTAGCTCATCCAGAGGTCAGGAGATGCCCACACCCCTTTCCAGGGCCCACATTGATTTATTTACTTTGTTTTTTATCTTGATTCATTTTCCCATTTCAAATCCACCCCCACTCCCTCCCCTCCTATTCTTCACGTACCTACTCCTCCTCCTTTTAACTACATTCAGTCCCTTTTTAACTTATTGTGTCCACTCCTTGCACTCAGTATGACTATCTGCTGGGGCCTGAGTAACTTATCAGGGGCCACATTCCTGAAGAAATTTGACTCCCCTTACCCCAGTGGCTATTAGGGGCTAATAGCTCTAGATAAGGGTGAGGAACTTCATGGACCCTCTTCTGTTAATGCTGGGATTTTTATCTTGCTTAATCTTGTATAGGTCTTGTATATATAGCTAGAGCTTCCTGTGAGTTCCTTTGTCCTGACATGTTGAGAAAACAGTCTTACAGCCATCCCAAACAACCCCTGGCTCTTACCACCTTTCTGCCTCGTGCCTCAATGACATCCCCTCCCCCAAGTCTTAGGAGGTAGAGGAGCGCCATACATGTACATGTACTTCAGAGCGCCCTGTAGTCCGTAATTCTCTGTGTCTTGATCAGCTGTCACGCTTCTGAAGTAATTAATCTCCATCTATTTCTCTGATGAGTCTGAGAGCCACAGTGATCTATGGTTGTAAAGATATCAGCATGTTTTAAAGACAGCCTTGTCTGTACATGGCATTTGCCTGATGACCAATGCACCTAGGCCATTGTTCATATTTCCATTGGCTTGAATCTTAGGCTCCTGCCTTTGTTCTTGTCGCATAAAAATGAAGCAATTAGCCAAGAAGTGAGGTTTAAAAGGCTTCCCAAGAAAGAGAAAGAAAAAGCAAGCATGCACTCCCTGGAGTGGCCCCTGGCTGCCTGGCTTAAATTGTCAGAGACTAGCGGAACCAAATGTGGTCTCCCTCAGAATTTGTTTGTTTAAATTCATCTCCACTCTGTCATTACTTGACCACAAAGACAAAGTGTTCTGTTGTCACTAAATGACTTGCCCAGTCAGGAAAAGACATTTAAATTGGTTTAATCCTCATTCAACTATAAAAATGTGCCCTCTCTTTCTCATGAAACTCAATTCATTATAGGAAAATCCCACTGGTAACATGAACAAATGGAATTATCCCAATGGGTTTTATTGCTCTAAAAAGCAATTCCTTCATTGATGAAAGAAACCATAATATTTTAAGGGAAAGAACGTATCACAGTACATGGCAAGTACAGTGCATGGGGATTTGCTCTCTGAAGGTTTTCTTATGACCCAGGCCCCTGATACACAAAGTACATTTTATTCATTTTATTCTTCTGCAGTAACCATTTTATTCTATTATTCCAAAGTTTAAGACATCAGATAAAGCCATCATGTTCCGAGAATAATGTTGGCTTTGGACCTTTCATGTGCCCCCCTCGATGCAGCCCAGATATTCTGATAGATACGGTTGCTGTGACTGTGCAGCTTATATGCCCCTTGGCTTCTAAGCCTTGGATATTGGGAGATGGAAAAAAAAAGCGCTTATTGTCTCTCTTCCTGTCTTTTGAAGGGTTAGAGTATTTGTGCCTTACGTGTGTGTTTGCGCATACATGGGTCATATATGTATATGTGCATGTGAGCATACATGCAAAGGCCAGAGGTTGACTTTGGATTTTTTTAAATCACTGTCCTCCTTACTTTTCAACACAGGCCACTCACTGTGTGTGGAATTCTCTGTCTTGGCTAGACCAGGTGACCACTGAGCCCCAGGAATCTCCTGTCTCAACTTTCCCAGTACTGGGATTATGACACCTGCTGCCATGATCTGGGGTTTCACATGGATGAAATTCAGGTCCCGATGCTTTTGTATCATGCACTTTACCAACAAAGCCATCTTCCTGGACTGTCCCCCAGCACCACACACAAACACTTTCTAATGAAGGTAGTGCTGAGAGTCAAAAATAACAACAACAACAAAATCTTATCATTTAATTATATTTTAACAATCTTTCACAAGACACCCAATATGTATCATTTTCCTAGCAGTGGACACATTCACCTTTCAGCATGAAATATGCACAACCATTTGACTTCTCAAGAGAAACATTGCCATAAATCTTCATGAGTTTAAATACTGATGAGAGGAGGATATATACACACATATTAAAAATCCACAGGAAAAAAATAACAAGACTGTATTAACTGAGTTTATTGTATTTATTTACAGCTTCACAACTCCCACCACAGAAATTGAGCCTTTAAGAAATAAAAATTGAAAAGCACAGCGTTTTTCACATTCTAGAATTTCATATCCTGCATTATGAGAGGACATGTTTTATTCAGGCAGCAGTGTTGAAAATCCTTAGCGTCTCAGATTCCTGGTTGAAAGGCAGGCTCCTCCGTGAGTGCTTTGTTCTTTCTGTGTGTGTTAGCCGCAGTCTTCCCAGGCTCTGGTGTCATTCAGAGACCCTGGCAGGCTAGCATCATGCAGTGACAGGAAGCACCTCAGTGCCAGGGCTGTGGCTAGACCCATCTGCTGTGGCTGAGATGTTGCTGAGTCCTAAGATGTCAAAAGAAAAACCAGCTAGACCCTGTCCACCTGGGCCATGCATGGATTTACTTCCAATATGGCAATTTCTTATGGTTTAGCCTAAAACATTCCTTTCCTGCTGTCAGAGCTAAACAAATGCCAAAGATTGCTCTATGTAGCTGCCATCTTCTCCCTTTTCCCTCTTTCTGGGCCCCTCTGCCTCCTCCTCCCTCTCCTGCTACCTCATTTTCCCCCTCCTTCTCCATCCTCCTCCTCCTCCCTCTCTTCCTAGCTTTTCCCCATCTTCCTCCCTTCCTCTCTTTCCTCCCCTGCTCCTGTGATATCCTGTCTTTCTTCTCATCCTCTCCCTCTCATCCTTCTTATTGTCAGAAACTGCTTGGGAATAAGACTTAGGAATCTAAAAGGAACCTCATAATCTTCTTTCTCATTTTTTCTTTTTATCCCCTTTATAGTGAAAGAAACACAGAAACTGAAAGCAAAAAAAAAAAACCCAAAAAACAAAAAACAAAATAAAACAAAACAAAAAAAACCCCAAGCCAGTCCACAAGCCACACCCACAAGGCCCTCTGCAAGCTTCTACCCTTTGCAACAGAAGGGATGAGAGCAATTGAGTTCCAATGGGCTTCTCTGAGATGATGGACATTCACTAATGCCTGACTGAGAAAGTACAGTTTCTGCATGCATGTTAGCCCTGTGAGGTAATCCCCCACACATTCCAGCATCAGCTTGGGGCTCAGGTTTACAAAAAGTTTAATGATTCAGTATTTCATATGTAGTGCTATTTTGCGTTCCACACTCCCAACACACACACACACACACACACACACACACACAAACATCTCTTGGTTTCTCACTGCCTTAGTTAGGGTTTCCTTTGCTGTAATGAGACTCCATGGCCAAGGCAACTCTTATATAGGACAAAATCAAGACAGAAAAAAAAATGCTAACTGGGCAAATCCCACACTCTGCATCTCCATGTCACTTAGGCTGTTTCCAGGCCCTGTTAGCAGCTTTCCTCAGCAGGTATCCCTCTCAAACCTCTTAGGGTATCCAAGGCAACTTAAATGTAACAGCTTCTTATTTCAATGTCTGGGATCTACACCTGATCTTCTGGGCTCCTCCAAAGACCTTGGATTACATCTACAACTTGCTCTCTGTAACACTCCAGGGTCTGGTTGACTCCACTCCACTGTGGTCATCCCAGGGTACTGACATCTCTAACAGTTTCTAACAACTGGGGTTTCTAAAGCAACTAGGCTTCACCAATAGCCTTTCATAGGGTCCCTTCATGGTGCTGAGTCTCAACTCCTTTGCATGATCCCTTCAGTCATGGACCATCAACTGCAAATGAGGCTGTACTTTCACCAATGGCCTTCCCTGGCCTCTCACAGTGCCGAACCTCAGCTGCTCTCCATGACCCCTTCATGCCTTCAAAACCAGTAGCACCTGGGTGATTCGTACACATTACCAAGTCCAGCTACAGCATGAGGTACAACCTTGGCTATCTCTGGAACACAGCTTTTTTGTGCTCTCAGAAAACACTTCCCAGAAGATTTTACCTCAGTGGTGCTGGTCTCTTCTTAATCACCGATAATTTCTTATCTCCAGCTGACCAACATCAATTGTCCCAGGAGCCCCTTATACTCTTGACTCTAAAGCCAGAGCTACATGTCTGATGCTGCTGAGTCCTGCTGCTTCCTGGAGCTGGAACTTGGCCCCCCTGTTCTATTACACTATCACTAGCTTTCTGTTTTCTAACTCCTTCACTGCCTAAGCTTGGCTGTCCTGGAACTTGCTCCATAAACTGACCTTAAACTCAGAGACTTGCATGCCTTTGTGTCCTGAGTTCTGGGATTAAAGGTGTGTACCAGTGCCTGGGCCTAAGCTTTTCAGGACCAGTATTCCTGAAGATTCAGATCAAAAGCCTCTGTCTTCCAATTTCAAGAATTTTATCACAGTTGTCCTCTCTATTTCTGGACTGTAGTTCATTTCAGATTAAAAGTTCAAATGAAAACAATATCCAAGTCCCTTGTTCAACTGTAAAAGCATGAACAATAAGCTTAGCAGGGTGGGATCTTGCCTCAGGGTTACCACTCCCTTAATCTGTTTGTCTCCTTGAACATAGGATTCAGCTCCATTCTACTTCCTGGTGCCCCTTTATTCTTGGAACCATACCTTTTGTATTTTTCCTTCCCTAGTTTGCTCCTTTTCATCAAAATGTTCTTTATAAGAGTGAACTTTAGTAGCCACACAACAGAATTTATATCAATTTCTTTTGAGATTTTCTTTGCTAGTGCAATTAATCTAACTCTATTCACTTTAGCCTTAGGCAGACTCTTTGGATAAGGGCAAAAAGCAGTCACATTCTTCACCAAAATATCATAAGAACAGTCTCTAGGCCACATAGCAACAGCTTCTCCTGTGAAATCTCTTGAGCCAACAGACTTACTTATACAGTTTAAATCTCCCTCAGTACTACCATCTTCCATATTCCTACTAACATGACACATTAGGCCCCCTCTTAAAGCACTCCACCACTTCCCAAATCCAAAGTCTCAAGATCTACATCCTTCAAATAAAAGCTTTGTCAGGCCTATCATAGCAATAGCCCAGTCCCTGGTACCAACTTCTGACTTAAAGTTTCCATTGCTGTGGAGCAACACTATGACCAAGGCAACTCTTATAAAGGACAACATTTAATTGGGGCTGTTTTACAGGTTCTGTGTAGTTCAGTCTATTATCTTATGGCAGGAAGCATTGCAGTGTCCAGGCAGGCATGGCACTGGAGGAGCTGAGAGTTCTACATCTTCATCCAAAGGAAGCCAGGAGCAGACTATGTTCCCTGTAGCTAGGAAGAGGGTCTCAAAGCCCACCCACACAGTGATGCACTTTCTCCAACAAGGCCACACCTACTCCAAAAAAGCAACACCTAATAGTGCCACTCTCTGGACCAAGCATCTTTAAACCACCACACATACTATTTCTAGACATGTCCCATATTTACATGACCACAACCACTGATTCATGTTTTCCTGACTTTAGGAAATCTAAACAAAAGAAGAACCATACAAAGCCCTGCCTTCTCTGTAACACTTTCCTGACATAACTCAAACTTCTAAGTCCTTTCATTTTTCCACAGTGCCTGACTTGGGGGCACTTGGTCCTTTTGCTCATGATCATGCACATATGCATGTATGTCAGGCTTATTTGTTGTTGCCTTTTCTGCCCCCGATGTGGTACATCATGTGGTAATTACTGGGTGGTTCTTTACAGACTTCGTGTAAGTATCTGCCTCATACTACGTTAAATGTTTCTTCAGAGTGCTAAAATATAAGGCAAAAGACAAAGTCATCAATGGTAGATGGCAATTCTCAAACATTATTTGAGAATGGGGCTTGGGAGATGGCTCAGCGGATAAGCACACATAACTAACTGAAGCCAGATGTGCCAGTGTTCTATTGGAGACAGAAGGAGGTAGAACCCATAGCTCTCGCACTATGCTTATCTGCCAATCTATGGGGAAAAAGTGAATTCAGGTCCAGTGAAATTCCCTGTCTTAACAAAAATGCAACTCACTCAAAGTCAGCCTCTGGCCTGTACAGAGTGTTTGTGCACAGCCAACAAATTCTCATATACATGTGCACACATATACACTATACACACAGAAAAACAGTATGTGAGAAAGAACATCAATGCAGAGCCAGAACATCTTCAGATTTCTGAGAGGCAGACAGAAAGTGAGCCATTTGTAATGTTGAGGACTAGAATGAGTCTCATCTGATTTCTTAAAATGCATGGACATAATTATATAAAAGAAGCAAAGAACATTTTTTTTTATCTTGAAAGTGGCCCTAGAAACCCTTGGAAAGCAAAATGGAAATCTTTTATAATACTTTCCTATTCTCACTTAAAAAAACTTAACATGAGTTTAGTGGCTTGCACACATAATAGCTTACACACATAGTGGCTTATATATTGCCATTCTAGGGGAAATCATTCCTTCTATATCTGAGGGGAAGATGATATTTCTTGCTTCTTCCAGATGGTGAAGGTCTCATTCATCCTTTATCTCATGGCCCACCCATCCTCTCTGCTCAAAGTGAGTCATCTTCACATTTCGATTTTGATAAATCCTGCACTTCCACATCCCATTTCCATATCTCTACCTGCTTCTCCTGCCTCCTTCTTTCTTTGAGGAAAACTCTTAGGATTATATTGGTCCCATGTGGACAACTCAGGAATTTGCTTGACTCACTTTCAAATCCTTAATGTCTGCCCCTGAAAGGCTCCTTGGCCATGCAATGTAGCAGATGCAGTGATTCTAGTGTCGGGATTGAGAGATTTGTGAAGGACCATTGTGTCCACAGCATCTCATGATCACAGAAACCACTCAGCCTACCCCAGGTAATTCAGTGATCTTGATGGATTATTTTTATCATTATAAAGCAATTCTCTATCAATGTATATCTCCTTACTTCCTTACTTCTTTCTCTTCCTCTCTCCCTCTTCTCCTCTTTTTGTAAATTTTTAGAGATGTTCCATTAAATGCAGGCCGCCATTTTAGCCCATGTTAATGTACCAACAGAAGTCGCTTGACTTTTTTCTCATCTTCTCTCCGCCAAGACAACACTGTTATGATAAAGCTCACTCACCAGCTTTGCAAAATAAAATGTACGAACCTTTTCATAAACAAATGTGGCCATTGTTATTGTGGAGCATTTACTGAACATATAAATATCCAGAAAGAGAGTACAGACAGAAGGAACTCCTCTTGCTCCTTACACTTCTGACAGATTAGACTGTTGTGAAGAAGGGTCTGACAGCCGAGAAAGTACTGAGCAAGTGAGTGATGTGCTGGTGTCATTATAAACTGTGTGCTTTATAGAGAAAGGACTGTCACAGGAATGGCATTTCTAGGTGGGGTGAGATGGCCGGGCACATTTTTGTCTGGGTATCCTAGCTTCTTGTATTTGCGTTTGGGAATGGAAACATCAGCCACGTCCCTTTAGCTTTAAGCTCCCTGTCGCCAGGTCTAAAATAACTGGGGACTGGCGGAGGCCAGACAGTCCCTTCCCAGATTGGTTGCGGTGTTATTCCCCGCCTCTTACACTTCACTTGTGGAGTGTTTAATGTCAATCCAACTTGCAAAGCCATTTAGTGCAAGTGCATCATCCTCTAAGCATTTCTGACAGTCATGTCACAATGCATCTTTTTTTATCACCCTCCTTCCTACAAGGCATCACAGATAGCACGTGACACTCAGTGGTGATTAACGGGACTCTTCCAGCACTGACTTCACAGAGTTCCAGTCTACTGAGAAAAGCATGGTTATTGATAAATCTCACATGATAAGAGCCATGTTAAATAAGCCTGTGGGCAGACACTCATCAACATATTATTATGACAGGGTGGTGCTTTGCAAAGTTCAATTGTATTGACTAGGTCTCTTGTCTAATTGATTGTGCCTCTGTTGTGAGACTAACAAATACTGACTGATAAGACAAAAGCTTGTATACACAGGATGGAGATGATCCAACGGTAGCTCATATATTTCTCTTGGTAGTCACTTCCCTTCCACTGTTCATGCTCTGAAGGATTTCCCCATATGTCCTTTTCTTTTCATGGAAATTAACACAACTGAGTTTCATACAGAATATAAAGTTGGGGAAATTTAAAATGACCTTAGAGGCTCGAGGAGATAGTTTGATGGGTAAAGTGGGTAAGTGCTAATTTTGAGAGCGTCAAGCCACCATGTAGAAAAGCAGAGCCTCTTACAATCCCAGGCATCCATGGAGCAGGTGGGGCATCCCTGGAGCTCTCTGATCAGTTAACCTATGCTACATGGCAAACACAGAACATGGAGACCTGTCTCAGAAAACAAAGTGGATGGTACCCGACAAAGAATGCAGGAGAACAGGAGGTTGTTTTCGCACCTGTACCCGCCACACACACACACAACATGAGCACGCCTGCACACACACACACACACACACACACACACACACACGCACGCGCGTGCAGGGACCATGAGAGGCAGATGTTGTGTGTGAGCTTGGGAAGTTACAACTCTTTGGTCAGGGGTAGTTTATCATGATTATACATGTGCAGAAGGTTCATAGATGAAATGGGCGAAGGATTCTAGATTACTGAATTTCTAAATGACAAGAGATTTAAGTCATGAAAAAAACTACGGGTTTGATCAGATCATAAAGAAGATTTATTCCTTCAAGGCAAGACATAACTACTGGAAACATTCCGAAGGAAATTTAATTGTGCATGCAGGGAATTACAGGGAATCCAGCATCCTTCACTATGAATTGAATTCTATGGGGAAGAATTGGAGGAACACTTCCATCTAACACTGTAACTTTATGCAAACTAAAAATGATCATTTGGTTATGGTGCAGTGGGCAAGAGTAAGGGCCAGTTAGATAAATGGGTCTAGGGCTTTGTACAGGTAAGAAGCTGGGGCTGGGGGACTTCTCGGTCTGTAAACACTTTCCCTGCAAGTGTGAAGACTTGAGTCTGATACCTAGTTCCCACACAAGAACACTGAGCGTACTGCTATTTGCTTTTGAGATCAGCATTGAGGAGGTGAAAGGTAAAGCAACCGTGGAACTTGCCAGCCAGCCAGACTATTTGTCACTCCTTCTGTCCTGAGTCATGAAGGACTATCAGAATGTCACCAGAAAACAACAGTGCTTTAGGTACAGAGAACAGCTTGACCAAAGTCACAGAGACCTGAGAAGGTTCCTGGGTCTGTGGAATGGCAGTTTTCCAGTGTGACTTCAAGTTACAGGCTCACAGAACATGGGTAACTTTGTTCTCCAACAGAGAGACTCTGTCCCAAAAGCCAAAGTAGATGTCTTCTAAGAAGAAATAGCCCAGAGATGTCCTGTGGCTTCCATATAGGCTTATGGTCTATTTCCACCTGAATGTCACATTCCCCACCACCCCCACCAAACACATAAATGCAAAGGAAATAAAGGTCCTAAGTCCAGCACAGGACTCTTATGTGTTGTATATAAAGGAAGCAAAACTCGTCTTCTCCGCCACCTCTCAGTCATGTTCTGTGAGCCTATACCTTGAAGCCACACTGGAATGCTACCATCCCACAGGTCCAGGAACCTTCTCAGGTCTTCGAGTCATTGGTGGAGTTGTTCTCTGTGCCTAAATCGCTGCTGTTTTCTGGTGACATCCTGACAGTCCTTCATGACCCAGGACAGAAAGACATCATCAAAAGTCTTTCCTGAAGTTCTCAAGCTTATGGGTTTGTCATTTACAATAATAATAAATAGCACTTTATATTACATAAATTATAATAATATGTTTTATCTCCCCAATATGTGATGAGTTTTTGGGACACAGTTTCATGATTTGATTTCCAATCTGGAATGTATTCGCAAAGGAGAGACACCAGCCCATCCAAGAGACAGTGCCTCATCCTCCTTTGTATCTCTTATATTGTCAAAAATATAAATTTTACTTAATGTGAAAACCTCTGATGAAGAAAGCAGGGGCAGGTAGTGAAACCCCAATCCTCCAATACAAAATGTTCATGTGGGTAGATCTAAAGAGAGATGAGAGTAAGCCCTGAGGATTTTCACTCGGAAATCCATGGCTTTGCTTTCCTGGTGTTTCTGCCTCTTCCCGGTGATTCCATGTGATGGAGACACTTTGCAGAGGTTAATCTACACATAATGAAGTTTCAGAGAAATCATACATTGTACTCTGCTCATGGGAGGATCCAGGGTTTTACTTTGCTAGACCACATGATTGCACACAAGGGCAAATCATCTGCACGTCACTGTGGTGTCACTGTATTCTCTCACATCCAAGCGAAGGGGTCTCATTGTGAGAGCTTCCTATATTCAACTCTGCACTTGCACATATTCAGAGAGCTAGAGTTGCTGGCCAGAAACATGAAAGGTCCAAGTGACAAGTTTCATTTCCGAAGGACACTGTGGCTTCTGACTCGTATCCCTCTGTACTTTGATTTCTAATAGAAGTAGTGAATAAATGTCCATCTTGGTGTGACTGTGGTCCTCCTGTGGTATGGCTCTGGAACTGACAGTAAGAACCTAGAACTCAGGCTGGGGGGATAGGTTAGTCTGAAAAGTGCTTGCCACACAAGTATGAGGGCCTGAGTTCAGTCTCCTGAACCCACACAGAAATTCTAAACAAGCATGGTGATGCAGACCTATAACCCTAGCACTCCAGAGGTAGAGGCAGAGGCAGAGGTAGAGGCAGGGGCAGGAGCAGGGGAAGAGGCAGGGGCAGGGGCAGGGGAAGAGGCAGGGGCAGGGGCAGGGGAAGAGGCAGGGGAAGAGGCAGGGGCAGGGGAAGAGGCAGGGGAAGGGGCAGGGGAAGAGGCAGGGGAAGAGGCAGGGGCAGGGGAAGAGGCAGGGGAAGAGGCAGGAGCAGGGGCAGGGGAAGAGGCAGGGGCAGGGGAAGAGGCAGGAGCAGTGGCAGGGGAAGAGGCAGGGGCAGGGGAAGAGGCAGGAGCAGGGGCAGGGGAAGAGGCAGGGGCAGGGGCAGGAGAAGAGGCAGGCGCAGGGGCAGGGGCAGCGGCAGGGGCAGGCTGATCTCTATGAGTTCCTTAACTGGGAAATTTTCAGCAGAATGAAATACTATAGTGACAAGATTTAAACTGTGGTCCTGATTCTGATAACAGTAAGCTCTTCACCCGAAAAGATCATCCTCCTCCTGCTACAGGACACATCTGAAGAAGGTACGGTCATGAGAGTCCTGCATAAACCTTGCTCAACAGGAAACTGAGTCTTCTAACCTTTGGTGTCAAGAAGGGGCTACAGGTCCTCACGACACAAAGAATGGGGTCAGAGTGAGGAGGGCAGAGCTCCTATGCTTCCCAGACAGAATTTTAATGTTACACAGATATGGGTTCTGAGGACTTTCCTCTCTCTGTTAAAATGAGAGTAAAATTTATAACCAAAGACAATGAGAATAATGATGCACTCTCTGAGACACAGGCTGCTGAAAAGCAGTAGTTCCTATGGCTTCGTACCTAGACAATGGGGGGGGGTTGCTTAGCACACATCTCTGCCATGTACCAGCCACATCATCTTATGAGGAACTTCACAGAATGTCCTGTGAAGAAAGAACACTTTGTAAACTTAAAAAACCATTATAATACAAAACTCAGCTGTTCCTTACTACACAGACTGTTGATCTATAATTTTACTCATTATATAATCCAATTTTAGTGTAGATGCAAAATTTTTTTGTTGCTGTCTGTGAGATAATTTTGTTTGTTGGGAATTTTTTTTTCTTTTGGAGCACGGAGACCATATCAGTATAGGAAAGCATGATGACCAATGAGAGAACTTTGGTCTGGGTTGGTCTCATGGGTATGCAGTATGGAGTCTTCCATTAGTGGAATGCAGAAGAAAACGGATGGAGAGGGAGGAAGGACAGCATTCAGGGATTTCTCTCCCTTCCTTCCTCCCTCCCCCCACCCTCCCTCTCCTTCTTCCTCAGTTATTTCCAAAGTATTAGACATTAAGCTCCATTCTTTTCTCTCTTTTGTTAAAAATTAGTTCCAACACACACACACACACACACACACACACACACACACACACACACACACCACTTAAGTAAGAACAAATGTAATATGGGGGACTAGTATTATTTGTATTGCTTTTTCTATGTTTTTGTGAACAGCTGGGGATATAGACTGTTGTTCAGCCTCTCCAATGCAAATCCTTAGGCAAAGAAGTTCATTTGAGAACAAGGTGGAATTTAACAAGCCCCACAGTCAAACCCCCATGGGGAAATGTTCATCTCTTACTCTAAAAGTACTATAAAAGAGAAGGAAGGGGAAGCAGGGGGGTGTGGTGCACATTTTGCTGAATTCTGTGTGTGTATCAGGCACAGTACAGTTTTTACATATATTAGTTCATGCACGTTCATATATTTTACATATATTAGTTCATGCATCAACCTGAGCGATGTGTATCCTATTTCCAGGTTTTAGATGTGCAAACAGTGACCCTGACCGTTGACATGATCTCAAACATCTTATAAGAGTGCAGAGCTGGCCTTCAGCCCAGACAGGTCTCCGGGTCTCAGTCCATTCTCTTTGCTACCCAGTGGCACTGACTGTGTTCATCAACAGGATGTCTAGTGGGTGGATTTACACAGCAGCAGGCCTTGAGGTCGTATGGCCTCTGGTTTCTAGTCTCGGACCTGCCACTTACTACTACCTCTGTGATCTTGAAAGAGTCTGTTAATCCCTCTAAGTCCATTATTTCATTTATAAAGTGTTGCTGGTGTTGGACCATCAATCTTCAAAGCATCCTTGGAGGACCAGATGCTACACTGTATACTAAGTGCTAGACAAACACAAGTTTTTACATCTCTCACCTCCTGGGTGGAACTGTAGAATCAGGATTCTAAACATAATGTTTGTCTTCTAGGTTTTGTATTGTTTTAAGACATAAATATTAATCAAGGATATAGATAATGAAATGCATTAAAACCTTTACTTAATTAGTTGCTAAGTAATCAGAAATCATTAATTATTTTATTTACTACTTTTTTTTTGAAACAGTGTCTTGGCACTGGGGAGAGGGCTGTGTGAGCAAAAGTGTTTCATACGCAGACAGGAGGACCTGAGTTCAAATCCCAAGAGTCTATATAACAGCTAAGCATGGATACATGTGCCTGCAACCTCAAGCACAGAGGAACAGAAACACGAGAATCCTGTGTGGCTGAAATAGCTATTTGTGGCCTTTATAGTTAAAATCACTTTTAAAATGGGGCACTAGAGAGATGACTCACATTAAAGCATTTTCTGCTATTGAAAAGGACCCAACATCAATTTTCAACACCTGTGCAGGGTGGCTCACAACCACCTATAACTCCAGCTCCCTTGAATGTTCTGCCCTTTTCTGGCAAGTGTAACTTAAGCCCCCAGCTTCAGGTTCAGTAAGAGACACTAGATGAAGCAACACAGCAGAGAATGAAAGAAGAAGATGATAACAGCCTCCTCTGCTTTCCTCACGTGCACACATGGGCAAGCACACACATGCATATGTGTACACACACACACACACACACACACCCCACAACCCAAACAAGCAAGCAGGATCCAGCTATAGTGCCTGGGCCAGGCTTGAGCATGCTGTCTTTCTGCCTTACCCTCATAAGCACTGACATTACAAGTGTGTACTATCACACCCAGGTTTCCATCCCTTTCTTAAACTCTACTTTGTGTGAAAGATGCAATAATAAGAGAAATGAAGAGAAGGAATATGCAAAAATAATAATTTCTTGAATATGTCTAGAGACAAAATTAGAGACAATGTTTTCCTAGGGACAAGTAGGTAAAATCACTCGTTCAACATGTCATTTCTCCAATAGAAGCTTGGTCCCAGGTGTCTGGGTTTCAGCTCTGTGGTCTTTTGACTCATTCTCCTATCTCATGGAGACCATTTATCCAGCCAACAGACTAGCCAATACGCTCTAGAAATCCACCTGCCTCTGAATCCCTAGTGCTGAGATTATAGGCACACACTGTCCTGAACATTTTTTTTTAAAAACCTGAGTGCTAAGGATCCTGCTGTCCCCTGATTGCATAGCTGATACTTGAGGTACCATTTCTGTCATCTTTCTCTTCTCATAATGGTTTCCCTCTTCTCTGTGTGTTTTCTGGCTCTTCAGGGCATCCTGGGTAGCATTGGAACAGAGCATTCTAACATGCTTTGAAGCATGGATCAGAATTAACTGCCCTTTAAATACAGCAAAAAAAAAATAATCTAATCCAAATTCCAGGAGGGAGGTCAGTAAACTCCTTATTTCCCTAATGCGGGGCATCTCACACAGAGACACAAGAGAGGGTAAATTACTTGCTCAAGGCCACACAGCAAGTTACCAAGCCACATGGGAGCAATTACACATATAGAAAGAGCTTAATTATTTGAGCTCAGGGATTTCAGAAATGTCATGATATCCGAGGCACCCGACAGCTACTCTGTGAGCCCAGTGGTTGCCATATCAACGACCATGAGGTCTGGAATAAATGTGACAAACAAGGAATCTGCAGGAACAGAACACAAGATTTACAGGAGCTCCAAGTCACCACTGTGCTCTTGTAGAGGGCTGCAAAATGGAACAGCCTGGCCCTGGTCTACTGTAGACTTCCCAGGACATACCCAGTCTATCAAAGTGAGCATGGATACACATCCTGATTTCTAAGAGAATATTTGGACCTGTGCTATTCACAACAATGATGACTGTGGATCAGAATTACAAAACCAATTTTAATGGGGACAACAATGGGGACATGTTTTTGACATGACTCTTTGAGGCCAAAGAAAATCCAAAAGACAAAAAGGGTTATTTGGGAACCAAAAGGTAGTCTCAGAAGGTTACCACTTGGGGCCAGAGGCCATATCGTATAGTATGGGAATACAATGGGAGCCTTTAAATAGATTGTAAAGCACTAAGTACAATAAAATTGAGACCTGAGAATAAGAGTTGTAACATGTTACTGGGTTTCAATAGTGCTGACATGATGTCTTTAACATAATGTCCAAAATTGCCTAGATTTGATATTATAAATAGCCTGACCACATAGTGAGATACTTAAAGTAACTTGATTTTATTTCTGGACACTCTAAAGTAGATCCTCTATATCAAAGCCACAGACACGAGGCAGGTTAAATGATACACAGACATTCTTCTCGCATAGAGATTTGATAGTCTCTGTCTGTGTCATCAGCTTTCCACACTATCAGTTAGGTTGATCATAGGCAATAGATCATAAAGGCCTGTCCAAACACGGGCTATATATGATTAACTACAAGGAGTAATTGACTGTGATCAAATATAAAATGTGCCACCATACAAAGGGCAAGCATTTTGAAAGCAGGCAGCCTGTGACACATAATGTCTTAAGTGGCACCAAGCCAGTTCACAAACTTACTCTGTACAGCAAGCCCTGCCTGTCACCTACTGATGATCGGTGCACTGGAAACCTAGTGTGTTTCCATTCTCTGTGTATAACCAGGAAAGTACCGACTACCTGTGAAGCCAAAGCTGTGTTTTAGGAAGGAATGACAAAACAGAGCAATAATAAGATTCGAAGGTTGAGTGAGACTTGAGTGTGCTAATTACCATACATCTGGCACTCTTGGAAGAATGTTACATTAAATCATAATGAGAGTCCAGATGTGTCTTCATTTTATAAATGAGACACTGTGGTACAAACATGACGTGACCTGCTGTATCATATCACATGGCAGAGGAGTGACAGAATTCAGATTTGAAAGGAGGTATTTGGAAAGCCCAGCCCATATTATCAGTGTTGCCTACAGACTTTCTTCATAGATTTAACTAAGAAAGATATTTTCTCTGGGAAAGATATATATTAGTTATCTTGATGTGAATTTGACAGTGTTATCCACCCACAATATTTTACCTTAATTTTAATTGTAAAATTAAACACTATCTAGTTCAAGAAAATTCTGGAAGAATTTCTTCTGAAAAAGAAAGTGAATAACAAGGACTAGATATTTCTTTCCTGTATAATTGAACAGCCCAAAATAATGACAAAACACATTAAGTAGATTCTTTAAGTAGTGTTTCTGAGCTGTGGCTCAGATCATAGGAGGAGAGGGGAAGAAGGATTAGGCTGAGTTGAGGAGGAAAACTGAAAATTTAATAAGAAGGATGATGTCAGAATTACCAGGAGAGAGCCAGAAAACTGAGAGCTATAAAAAATAAAAATACAGACATCTGAAGAATGATCCATTTCATTCCACACTTTCACATTGGTCAAAAATGAAAGTAAAGAAAACCATCTGAAAAGATGACAAGTGACCCTTGCTAGTCCTGATGAGGAACTGAGAGCAGTGCCTGGATTCACAGTGGGTATAGTCCATAGTCTGCTTAAATAATGGAGGGTAATAAGTCATACATTGAGCAAGACCCACTATATGTTGCTTGCAAGAAAAGCACAGACAACATTAAAGTATAACCAAGTAAACAGTAAAAGGATAAGATGAGATACCCTTTGTTCACTGAGTACTATTGTGTCTGCCAAAAGTTCACGGTCACGAAGAGTCTTAGAACGTATTTGGGAATAGGACCCATAGAGATAGAATTAGTTAAGAGGAAGCCATGCAGGATCAGGATGGTTCCTATATATGATATAATATAGTCTTAGAAGGAGGAGAAGGGAAGGAGGGGGAGGAGGAGGAGGAGCAGGAGGTTGACACAGGTACCCATAGGATAAAGCATGTGACAACAGCAGAGAGAATGGAGTGATGTAGATTCAAGCCAAATGATGTCAAAAACTGTTGGACACCAGAAGGAAGGAAGGACCGAGATGTTCTTCCTCACTGCCTCCAGATAGAGTGGGACCAAGTCAATGCTTCCTGCTCAGATTTATGGCTTCCTTAATTATAAGAGAATATGTTTCTATTGTTTTAAGTTATCTCCTGTCTGGTAATTAATTATAGCAATACTGGGAGACTGATACCGATTTGGTACCAAAAACAGTGATACTAAACACATACTTGACAGTGTAAACGTGACTTTGGGACTTTGTACAGGCTAGAAGAATTTTGAGCTGTCTTATATAAGAGGCCTGGGTTTCCTTAAAGATATTGTTGGTAGAGATTTGGGCACTAAAGATGGGTCTGGTAAGGGCTTTGGAGAAAATGAAGGCCATGGTAGAAAACCTCTATTGTCTTAGAAAATGCTTATGTCATTGTGAACAGAATGGACGTAGTTATGCAAACTATGACACAATACAACTACCCCTAGTGAAGTCTTAGCAAAAGACATGATCTTAGACCTTGAAGAAAGGTAACTCTTGTTAGAAAATGACAGAATACTTTAGCGAACTGAGCTTAATGTTTGGAGGGAAAATAGAAAATATTAAGTGATAACACATATTTGGTAGTGTGGGAACTATGGCCTGGTGGCTCCATGTTGTTTATAGCAAATTGAGGGATAAAGGAGTTACCTGGAGAAGGGACCTGTAAACCAGACAAGAGCTTATTCTGGTGACAGGGCAAGGGCATGGCTGGACAGACATCTGCTCAGAGGTTATCTTATGACTTATTGGTCCAACCATCTCAACAGAAGTCAGGAATCTAGACAGGTTATCCAGGAAGGATCCTTGATAAATTCTCTTGAGTAAATGACTTGAATCCCTAACACACACAGACCTACAAGGATTTCAGAAAAGGTTCTGTAGGTAGATATATTAGCAGATGGTGTGGAAGAGATGAGAGACACAAAATGAAAGAAGCCCATCAGACTCCAGGCTTCTGCAGGCAGAAAACAGTCTAATAAACTCTTCAACTCCAAACAGGATTTACTAATCAGAGAAAAAGAAGAAAAGCTCCAAAGGCCAGAATGCTGGGGCAGAGACCAAAGTGGAACCCCAGAAGCATAACCAAAGTGTTCTGCACAGACACATAGCGAGGGCTGGCCTCAGAAAGTAGGTCTAGCTACAGAGAATTATTGTAAGGTCTAGAAACTAGAAGGACCATTTCCTGGTGGGTTGTTTCTAACTGTAGACCAATGATCCCTAAATTTATTCTTGTCTGTCCTTTGGGATGGGACTGTATCATGTGCCAGACTCACTATAGTACTCAGGGATACACAAATCATCTTCTAGTGACACGGGTAGACAGGAACCTTCCCAACAAGGATCGTTCTTAGAAACACAGCCAGATATGATTTATATTCCTGTAATGATGTTTTACAGAGCCATCACCATGTTGATACTTTAAACTTGAAATTCCAGACTCTAAGACTGTGAGAGACTGAAACTCTAATATCATAAGCCATGTGTGTTTCTGGGTGTCTGCTTTCTTTCTTTCTCTCTCTTTCTTTTCTTTTGTTTCTTCCTGTCTTTCTTTCTTTCTTTCTTTCTTTCTTTCTTTCTTTCTTTCTTTCTTTCTTTCTTTCTTTCTTTCTTTCTACATCAGACCTAAGAAACAAATACATTGATCAGAAGAAAATTGAAGAGGATCTGCTCATAGCAGACAGGAGATGATGTCAGGGCAGAGAGCATTACCAGGAATAAAGAAAGTCATTTGGTAATTTGCCAGTTTATGCAAAGACATAGTAACCCTATATTTTCGTCCATCTAATAACAAAGATTATAATAGCTGATGGAAGAAATTAAAAAAAAACAGAAGTAATGAAGAGCAGTCATCTTTTCACAACTGATAGAACAACTAGACAAAAATATCAGCAAAAATATAAAACACTCGAATAGTGCTTGAAAAAGCATGACCTAATTTACATTTATTAAACATTATATTCATCAACAAAATATGCATTCCCTGCTAGTATATGTAGGCCACTTATCAAAAGAGATCACACTGTGGGCTACAATACATGTCTGAATAAAATTAGAAAATATTCAAATGACACAAAGTCCATAAATGGTAAGAAAAGCAATTAGATACCAATATTAGGAAGTCTCCAAATATCTAAAATTATCTAAAACATGTTTTTAAAAGTTATTTGATTTAAAATTCTGTGTGTGTGTGGGTGTGTGTTTGTGTGTGTGTGTGTTCATTTAAGTTGCAGGTGCCTACAAATGCAGAGCAGACCCCCAGATCTGTAGTTACAGTAGTTATATGCCACCCGGTGTGGGTGCTGGAAACCAAACTTGGGTTCTCTGAAAGAGTATATTTCTCTTAACCACAGAACCATCTTTTCAGTCTCCAATATAGTGTGCTTCTAACATGCTTCAATGACCCAAATAAATAAGATGGGAATTAGGATGTAACAAAAGAAATGCACCATATCAAAATTCATACTGTACACCAAATCAGTCTTATGGGAAAACTTTTAGCACTAAATCTCTATATTAAAAATAAAGAAATATCCCAGACCACTGACTTCAGCTTCCAATTAAGAAACTTAATTAATTAATTAATGAGAGGAAGAGAGGCAATAATAGAGACCACAGAGCAATAAGAAACAACAACAACAACAAAAAAATCAATGAAACAAAAGCCTACTTCCTGGAGAAGATCAATAAAATTGGAAAAACTCTAGGGAGTCTGATTTGGAGAAAAAAAGAGAAAACATAATTTATTAATATTAAAAATGAAAGATTGTTAATGATCCCATAGGTATAAGTAGGCTAAACATGAATATCATGAGAAGCTTTATACCCATAAAGCTTTAATTGGGGATCATCAAGCCTTTATACAACAAGGCCCCCAAGTAAATATTTTAGGATTTAGGTGTCACATATAGTCTATGTCACATTTTTTCAACCTTTAAAAATAAAAATAATTCTTGGTTTTTAGGTATTAGATTCTTCTGGCTTAGATGATATGAGTCAAATTATTGAGAGAAAAAACATAATAATAAGACATAGACAATTTAAATGGCTTTATATCAATGTGAAGTTGAGTCTGAAAATTTGTCACAAAGGGAACTGCCATGCAAGACACTTTGCAGATTAGTTGTATCAAACAGTTAAGGTAAAAATAATACCACTAATCCTCCTAGAAAACATAATCATACAGAATACTTCCCCACTCATTTATGAGACTATGAGACCAGCATCATCCTGTTGCCGACAAAAACACAAGGAAATAAAAGTATAAGATCTACAACCATCAAGAACACGGATACAAATTCCAAACAAAATTTTAACTAGTTTAGTAGGAGAAAAGGATGCTCTTGGTAGCAGACTCAATAAGGAAAGACTCACTGACTTTCCCCTAAGATGAGAAAGGAAACAGTGATAACCATTCTCCATGAATGTGCCCAATGTGCTGCTGGGAACTGTGCCCAGCATAGTCAGAAGAACGCAATACAAGATGCTTACATAGAAACAGAAGAAATTTTACTGTCTTGTTGTAGACAACATGGTTGTCTTGGTAGAAATGTTGACAGAATCCTAAAAAAGAGAAGTTGCTCAAACTAGTAAGTTAATCATGTCATGTGTTTATGTATCTGTATTGCTAAATCACTAAACTAATAAAGGTTAGTAAGTACTTGACAACACATCTAACCAAACAGGTAAAATCTACACACCGAACTTATAAAATACTGTAAAGATAAACTAAAGAAAAAATTCTTATATGGGGACCCTGGAGGTAGGGATCGGAAAACTCAGTTTTGTTTCAGTAGCAACTTTTTCTAAGTGGATCTATAAATTTAACAAAATAAATTCAAATTAATACATTTAAATCAGTTTATTAATCATAATCTCAGCAGAGTTTGGGGGGCCTGGATAACTGATTTCCAACAAACATGCCAAAGAAATTCAATGGGGAAAGTAGATTTTTCAACACACTCCATTAGAATGATTGGATACCTATATGCAAGTAAGTGTATTGACCCTTGGTCCATGTTAAGATGAATTCAAAATGATCATAGACCCAAATGTCAACCTTCAAGTTATAAACTGTGCATTTGAAAATGTAAAAGAAAATGTCTCATGATTTTATGTAGGCAAAGAATTCTCTAGTGAATGCATGTGCCGTGTGTGTGTGTGTGTGTGTGTGTGTGTGTGTGTGTGTGTGTGTGTATGTGTTATGTATTCATGGTGCAGATACATCTTTGTGGATGATGGATGTCAGCATCAGGTGTCTTCAATAACCACTCCCTATCCTACTTTTTGGCTGGGTCTCTGGCTGAACCTGGAGTCCACAATTAGCTAAACTATTTGGCCAGCAAACCCAGCATCCTTTTGTCTGTCTCTCCAGCAATAGGATTACAGGCAGGCACTGCTGTATATGACTTTTTACACAGGTACTGGGGATCTGAACGGGGACTTTCTTGTTTGCATAGCAAGTGCTGTATTCCTTTTGTTCTCTCCTCATTCCAGCAAAGGGCTCTTAATACAACTCTAAAAGCATGAGTAAAAACTAGTATATTCAATTTTATAAAAAAAATCATGTCTTTGTATATCTTGAAAAGTAAGACACAGAATTATAGGAATTCCAGTGTAGGAATTGC
Source organism: Tokudaia tokunoshimensis (assembly GCA_036184795.1). NCBI lineage: Eukaryota > Metazoa > Chordata > Mammalia > Rodentia > Muridae > Tokudaia > Tokudaia tokunoshimensis. The sequence goes on along the minus strand of BTHU01000022.1, from coordinate 70,852,127 downwards.
TTTAAACATATATACACAATCCCAAGCACTCATCAATGAGAACATAAATCTGATATTTTAATTGGGTGAAATATTGGATGAAGAGAGACAAATATTACATTTGCACCTTACAAAGTTTCTCAATATTATTGGTTAATTAAATGTACAGTGGGCTACTGTCACTTGACTCTTTGATGCATGGCTGAAGTGAATTCCACTCCAAAGCATTCTGAAGGAAAGCACTGGAATGCTATTGGCTCCTGTCACTCTGCAGGTGAGAGGTAAAATGCTTTAGTCACTTAGAAACAGTTGGACATTTTTTTAGAAAGCTAAACACAGATAAGCCATTTGCTGCTGTGTTTATTCAAATCTACCTGTGGGAAAAAATCTTATTTTCCCTGAGTACACACATAGGTTCCTGCTTCTCCAAGGAAATAATGTAATAATATGAATGAAAATCATCATAGCAGTTTGATTTGTAATAGTAAGAGATAGAGATAACTCTCATGCCATCAAGAAGAGAAGGAACTAACAACTTGAGTTATATTCAGACAATGGGATCATGCCCAGAAACCAAGGGTACACTGTAGAGGAATTTCAAGAGTGACTCTTGAATAAGAAAAGTCAGACCAAAATAAAAATGTATACATCATTAGACTCCATTTAGATGAAGTTCTAGACCTGGAAGCTAAGGCAAAGAGACAGGAAATGACCAGTAATAGGGGCGAGATGGGAGGAGGGGCTATGTTGGAGCAGAGGGGAAAAGGTTTAAGAAGCCATACAGTTCACCAGGTATGGCAACAGGAACTTGAGGCAGTTGCTCACAGTGTGTCTACAATAAGGACAGTATGATGATGATATCCATGCTTTTCTTTGATGTTGAGACCTTCATCCATAGGATGTTCCTGCCCACATTCAGGTTAAACTTCTCTGGAAACAGATTCACAAACATGCCCAGAGGGTGATTCTAAAGCCAGTCAACATTAACCAACACTGTGGCCTATACACAGTGTATAAGAGACATTGTGCCCTCGCTGGAGCCCATGGATGCCCAGGACATGCTCATATGCCTGCAAACTCACTGGCCTAGCTGACACTGAGTGGGAGCATCAGCGGTTCTGAGAGCCCTGGGATGCAAGGCAGATAACGGACACAATGCCAAGTGCTTCTCAGTAAAAGCCACCTTTTCCTCAGACTATTGCTGTCCATGTTTAAACACAAATCGACCAGTGGAATGTCTTTTTCTGTTTTCTACTTTAAATATAGATACCCTAAACTGTATTATTATGTGAAGTTATGTTTTTTTCATTACCGACCATGCTTTGTAATTCTATCTTACAGTATTGGAGTCTACATCATTCTTTGTAACCACCCCACAGACTGCAAAATGACCACAGTACAGTAACTTTCACTATCACCTTATCTCTGGGCATGTAGATTGTTTCTGTTAGAGACAAGGCTGCATGGTCCAGTGAACATATTAACTTTGGGATGATATAAAACCAGGAACTTAAAGGAATGTTTTATTTCATACCTCACCCCGAGAAGTACCATTTTACCCATCCTCTGGTCTTAAAATTCTTAACACATACAGACCTTTCACTTAAAAAATGTCTGTGCCTCACCTGTAATCCCAGAACTTAGAAAAGCTGAGGTAGGAAAATGGAGAATTTGAGGCCAGCCTGATCAAGTCTTTTTCTCCAGAAAGGAAAGATAAGAAAAGAATATTTTTTTGTGCCAAAGAAATAGTGAAAATATATGTTTGTAGGTTTCTATTTAAAATTAGAAATGGGACTTTATGTTTAGTTTCCTCTTCTTTTAACTTTAAAATTCTTAGAGACTCTTCCAGATTGTGTAACTTTTGGTGTCTCAAGGAATAAGTGGTTCTGTTTTCTTTTCTTGTATTACTTGCATATCTCAGATCCACTGAGCCTTGGTTTTCTCGTGTGAACAGTGGCCATAATAACCTTGTGAGGAACAAAAGATAAAATGTATATAAGGTTCTGGGCAAAGGGATTAAAGCACAGCAAGTGCATGGGTCTTCGTGGTTCGTATGGAATAAAAATGCATAATGAATGTTATGGCAAATTATGATTTTAAACTACAACCAAGTCTTTTCCAGGATTTGTAATATTGAGTATACTTGAGTAACATTAGTTAGTATCTTTGATACTAAAAGTCTGTCCTGTGGATGAGCTTACTACCAATCGACCCTGTCACAGCCATATGAGCCTCTTTCAGCCTGATTGACGTCAGAGTGGTACATGGCCATCTCTTAGGTCACCTTAAGGTTGTAAAGGACCTTAAGAGATGATTCATCATAACTGCTCATTCTCAGGGTGCAGAGACTTTGTCAAACAATGTTTCCCAGGCCTCCTGACTCAACTGGATAAGAAGTGAGGTTATCCTCAAATTCTAGGGTCATAGTGTCAAATTTTCTTGGATGTTCAAGTCAGTCATTCAGGTGATTAATTATCAGTTATTTTCGATATTGATGGCAAAGACCTTTTAAAAAGTTATTTTAGGGAACTGTGCATATTCAACGTACTGAGCCTTCACTGCAACCATTCTTAGTTATGTAAGCTTTGACAGAATTGTTCAAAGGTGATCAAGTCTGCCCTAGAGTTTAGCAAATAACCAAGAAGCTAGAAAGATTTGGAGTTGAGTTGCATTCAGGATTTATAGAAAAGTAGCGTTTTACTGTTCCCAATTAACCTTATGTTGACATGTGTTCTGGGAGCCCCTAAACCAAAGAAAGCTCTGTCATAGTCTCTGGACTTCTTGGCTTTGTACTTCATACATACACAGCAAATAAACAGAGGATATCTTAGGATATCTGAAGTATAGAACATGGTTGCATGCAAAAAGCAGCTATTTCCCCAAATCTTTTTTTAAAGACATATGCACAATACACATACATGTACATACATGCACGCATATACACATAACGCATACATTAATACACATACATGTACATACATGCATATACACATAACATACACACATTCGTACATATACACTCACATACGTGTACATAATACATATGTATACATATGCACATGCATACACAACACACACACACACACACACACACACACACACTATGTGCCTGGACAAATATGCGTGCATGCACACATCCATGCAAACATTAGTAAAAAAAAATTCACTTTGCATCAGGCCCTAGAGATTTAAACACTGAAACCTTTCATTTGTACCAGTAATTCATATACAGCTATATGGGGTGACAAAGGTTAATGATGGAATTTTTTAAAGTATGTTCCATTGACTATAAATGGCAGATCTGACAGTTAAAATGAAAATTGTTCCAGAGGAAACTTTAGTCAAACTAATTATTTGAGACGTTATAAGGATGTATAATTATATTCTTCACCTTTTAAAAAAAAGTTTTATTACAAATGTGCTTTTAAAGAACAAGTAGAGAAATAAAAGCTGTAATTGTTCTTAATTATAGCTAACTGTAATTGCACTCAATTGCAATATACTGAATATCACCAATGCCTAAAGAAACCCTGGCATGAGGCAGCGCGCCCACGTTCCTGAGATGAGGTATAGTTTTATGAATATTCTCTTATCTATAATTTAGCTCTTTTACTGTTGATTCCGTTTCGGTTTGTTTTATTTTATTTCTTTATTTTAGTGATTGTAGAGACATAATTGTCATCCATGAATGTGCTGAAGGTTGTAGATCTCATCTGGGGTTGCTTCAAATTTCCCATTGCTGCAAAACAGGACATAATGGAGATAGTTCAATGAGCAGCTTGGACACGGCCCACCACGGCTGACACACTGAATGCATGCATTTGATTTTTCTGAGGTAATAGGAACACTGAGCTTAATGTACCCAGCAGAGGCTCTAAGAAGCAATGCGGAAAATTTGGAAGCTCTAAAATAACATTAACTGTCCCTCTGCTCACAACGCATAGAATAACACTGTTTCAAAGAGGTAAAATTATCTTATTCATGAAAGGCCCTCTGTCTTTGTCTCTCTCTGTGTCTCCATCCCTCCCTCCCTCCCCTTCTCCCTGTATTTCCTCCCTACCTGTCTCCACCTCTCTCATGTACACACTTTACGCCTATTCTATATATTCACAAAGGCTGGCCCTTGGTCCCTGGTCCTAAGTGACCCTGTTGCTCCTCTGTAAAATGATAGTTGAGAGGAACATCTTTTCCTCTTGTGACTATAGAAAAGTTGATTGAAAATTAACACAGTATAAAAAAGAAGCTAGCTTTAAAAAAAATCTCATTTATTATTGCTGTTGTTATTGTTATTATTGTTGTTGTTGTTGTGTATGTGTGCAAGTTGATGCTGTGATATGCATGAGGAGGGCAGAGAACAACTCTATGGAGTCACGTCTCTCCTTCTACCTTGATATGGGCTCTGGGGTTGGAACTCAGGCCAATAGGTTTGCATGGCAAACTCCTTTGCCCACAGAGCCTTCTCACTGGCTCCAGGAGTGGGCTTTTTGCACTTAGGAAAAGAGAATGTTTTATTATCTAAGGGTTACTTCTCTAAAAAAAAAATAATAAGCTAAACAGGAAACAAACAAATAGGTTCTATTGTTACATCAATGCAACCTTCATTTCTCCCCTTTTTTTGTGGTTGGCTACTAAGAGCTTTCTGCCTTGAGGTCAGAGTTATTTGTGATATAATTTCTGGTACATTTTTTAGAGAAGGAAAAAAAATGATCACCCTTGAGCTTGATGTTTGGGTACAGTCTGTTGACCAGGTCCAAGTTCTAGGAGGCCCTCTGAGGAACTATCCCTGTGTAGGAGGGCACTGTAGGCCCAAGCCTAGGGTGGCAATGGTTTGTTCCTTATGTCACAGTACTGGGCGGAGGCCAGAAGGTACTGATGACTCTGTTCTAGATTGTGTTCTTCAAAGGCCCCCCACCCAGAACCAGACAGGAGCATGAGAAAACCCGGTTCTCTAGCACTTCACAGATGAAGGAGTCATCGTGCTCCATCGCTTCATTACTTGCATCATATTGTTCCAGCCCAAAAACTCTCAGTCTGAGGTGCTTCCCCTCCTTTCCCTGTCCTGAGTTCCTCGAGTGAGTTCCACCCTCAGCAGCCTCTACCACACAGAAATGGTGGTGGCTATCACCTTGACATTAGACCCTCCTTCAAGACAGTCGCTCTAACAGTTTAGATTCTTAGGGAAATGAACATGCCTAAGGTAAAAGCATCCTTCCTCTGGAAAAAAGGAATTTGTTTTGCTAGTCATGACTTTGGTGGTGGTTATTCTGCTAATCAAATCTTTCCAGGTTTGTTTCACCAAAAGTTCCCTCCACAGAGGAGGGAGTTCAGTGGATTGGAGATACGGATCAGTGGCAGAGTCCTTCCTTGTCTAGCACATACAGGCTCTCAGTTCAATTGCTAGTCACTTAGCTATTGAGCTTATCCATCTACCTGTCTATATATGCTTGTGGCTATGTCTTCCCCACCAGATATGGGGTCATTAGAAACCTTTTCTTCCTTCTCCCTCCTTTCCTTCTTCCCTCCCTCCCTCCTCCCGTGCTTCCTCCCACCCCCCCTTCTGTTGTTGTTTTTGCCAGTATGTTGTCACAGGAGTGAAAGAAGGAAGTAATCCGCAGCCTTGCGTGTAATTTGTCTGGATTGAGTGTGTGTGATTTTTGCATTTCCTCTTCCTCTCTGAGAGTCTAAGTTGGTAAATGAGACTCAATGCACCATTTCCCATTTCAGCAACTGTCCTCCAGGACTAGTAACATTTGCCACTGCTAAAGTCTGTGTAAGTATGTTTTAATGAGCAGGAATTGTTACTGATGGCCTGTTCAGGTACTTATTATATCACATTATTTAACATGCAGAATCGCTGAACATCAAGAGTACAATGATTAATACAGGGAGCCAAGGATCCCTGGAGGCCTCCTGCACCCCTCGGTGCTACTGGCTATGTTAAAGACAGGCACATCTTCCTAGGAGGATTCACAGACCAGGTGTCAAAATGACATTTGTGAAAGAAAATAGAACAGGAGTCCTTAATACTACCTCAAAGTGACAGAAAGGACAGCTGTGCCATTTAAACAGTGGCCTCTTGCATGGACCAGTCAGGCCAGATGGGCTCTTTGCGGTGCTGATGAAGAGAAATCTCCAGCAATTTGATTTGCAAGGCAATTGAGCCAAGCTCACACAATAGCAGGCATTTGCCTCCATGTCACATAAAGAATACTAAAATATCATGAATAAGTCTTGAGCCAAGTAAAATCTTAAGCAGCATCTCTGCAGATGAAAATGAGGCTGACCAGAAGGAGAGTGGACAGAACGTGAATTAGATTCCATTTTTCTTAACGGTATCAGCCCTTCTGGCAATCTGAGTGCATGCTTGCCTACTCTCAGAGGCAAAACACCAGCTCCAAACCCTGCCCACTCCATTCTTCATGGGTCTTGGGGGATTTGGTAGACAGAAATTCAGTCTTCTATGGTGCCAACTTTCAACAGGCCAGAGCCCGGAGCCTGTCTGGATATTGATCAGACAAGTCAATCCCAAAAGTGTATTAGGTAACATAAAGGGAAATGCTACCTCACAGATGTTTGCTTTTAAACTGAAAGTTGTAGAGAGTTTCACCCCAACCCTACTGTGTATCCTGGCAGAGCTGGTGAAAGGCGGATGCCAGATGTATGTCTGTGAATGTGGCTGGCTCACTGTGTACTCTCTGACACACAGGAGGAGATTGGTACCAACGTCAGGTATCACTTGGAAAAATCTGCAAGTGACTAGCTAAGTTCTTAACAGGATCTGGTCTCCTCTTGTCTGTGCCGGCATTTTGAATGTACACTCCAAGTCAATCTATAGGTTTTTGTTTGTTTTTAAACAGGTACATTTCCTACTATCTGCTTCAGTGACTCTTAAGAAGAGTCACTGACACGAGGAGGGGAATGTACTAGTGCAGAGTAAAGAGGTGGGCAAAAGAAACAAGCACAGGGTGGAAGAGGCTGCGTTTAAGGAATCCTCAGATTTCTTGAGCTGTATCTTCAAAGAGGTCTACAAGGACCTCCCTATCTAAGACTGTAGCTCCTCCCACTACTTGAGCTTTTACTTCCTCTTAATAACATCTATTATGTAAATAATGATAAATATTCTAATTTATCCTATGTCTTTCCCATCTAGAATATAAAGTCTCTGTTAGCAAAATGTGTTGTTTGTTTGTTTGTTTGTTTTTGTGAGACAGGGCCTCCTATATCTCCAGCTCACCTATATGCAGCTTTTGTACCTATATGTACTTAAATGTACCTCTATGAACCTTTGACACTCCTGCCTTTACTTCCAGAGTGTTAGCTTTATAGGCCTATGCCATCATGCCAGGATTCATGTGATACTGAGGGTGAAATCCAAGGTTTCTTGCATGCTAGCCAAATACTCTATCAACTGAGCTACATCCTAACCTTTATTATTCACTATGGTAGCACATAATCAAGAATAAATGTGGCTATATATTATTACATATGTATGTGTGTGTGTGTGTGTGTGAGAAAGAGAGAGAGAGAGAGAGAGAGAGAGAGAGAGAGAGAGAGAGAGAGAGAGAGAGAGAGAGAGAGAGAACACTGTGGCTTCTACATACTGAACTGCACCACACCATCATGATTTAAAGTGTCAGGCCCAAAACCACAATACCTGGGCTCATTTCTGGTTCTAACTCTGTAACTAATAGACAATATTCTCTGTCTCATCTTTCACCCTATGGATCCCATAGTTGAACAACAATCCCTATTTCATTAAGTCTATACTAGGTTTGTATAAATAAACACCTGAAAATGATCTAAAGGAGCAGCTGATTAATTCGATACAACTCCCAGCACATACGACCAGTTACATGTATGTGTGGACACAGTAGCAAGTTTTACCATGTAATAAATGCTTATGTCTATGCAGTTGGATATATGTGCACATCTTAAACATGTGAGTGAAAGTTGGGGAAGTTCAAAAGGTAATCAAAATAAAGAGAGAATGAAAACAGAGGTGTGGCCAGAGGGAAAGAGGGGCAAGCTCTGAGGAATGTTTGGGGTAGGGAGGGTTGCCAAACACAGAAGAACCTGAATGTCTAGATTGTTTTCTATTTCCTAGAGCTAAGAGTCACCATGCAAGAAAAAGTGACCTCCCCCAAGTCAATACAGTTTGTTGGTGATAGCTCTAAGCTAACTTCTTGCTTCTGCATTATTTAGAAACATCTAAATTTAAAGGATCCCAGTTTGTCTCAAGTTGAATGAAAAGGAATGAGAGGGGAAAAGGGAGGGAGAGAGGGAGGGAGAGGACAGAAGGGAAGGAGGGAGGGAGGGGATGAAAGAAGAGAAGAGAAAGCAAATAGCGAAAGGAAAAGGAAGGAAGGGAAGAGGAGACGTCTATTTGATGATCATGCTTTTACCATTAATTAAAATATAGGAAACCTTACTAAAATCTAGGACCAGTGAAATGTATTTTGCTATTTACAAAACCAAGTCCTTGTACTTTTGGAAGACTCATAAGTCTCAGAGACAAACATCCCAGTTCTGAAAAATATTTATCATGCTGGCCCCAATTCACATGGGGACTCATGACCTCTGCTTTATTGTGGCCAGGTACTTTTGGAAACTGACAAAGTATTCAGAGATAAATGGTGAGCTCTGGCTTTGGTGTGTCCTAAACAAAGATCTTTTTGCATAGGAAGGAGCAAAGATGGGAGATACTGAGGAAGCACCGTCCTTCAGACAGTTGATAAAGGCTGGCACCACTGGCCAAGTGCCACATATTTAAAATTGAAAGATGTATTTATTTAAAGGACTATGTGAATAACCTTGTCGCACACCCGAAACTCTTGTCTGCTACTAAAAAGGAACTGTATTTTCTAGTCTCCTTCCTCCTTTTAGTAAAGTTGAATTTCCACAGGACCTTCCTGTTTGTTCCAGTTTATCAATAGCCTCTGAGCGAAAGGTCAGACCTGGATGTAGAGGTCCTCATGAGGTCGAGTGTGACCTAAAGCCCAAAAGGAACACCCACCACCTTTCACCTGGCTGTTCTTAGCCCCTAGGATGGTCCTTTTCCTTGGAGTATGTCATTCCACTATGTCATTTCTCTATTTACCACTTCCATTCAATTTTAACATTTACCTTCTTTGAGAATCAAAATAACTTGGAAATAATATGCAAATAAAGGAAGTTAGTATGATTCAATTCCAAATGTTGCCCTACCTACAGCCATTTCTAGACCTGAGCTGAAAAGGCTGGGGTTACTTCCAAGTAGAAAGCATGGCATTCTTCTGCTGCATTCAGTTTTTCGTGCCTTCAGTGTCCTACAAATCAAGTATTCAAATTTTTACGAGTCGTGATGGCTGACTAAAGAGAACTTGCTTTTGTTGTGATAGGGTTGACTGTGAATTTGACAGGATCTGAGGTCACTTCTAGGAGACAAGCCTCCAGGCACATCTTCGAGGAATTACTTAAATTAGGCTAGTTTCTGGATATTCCTGAGAGAGATAATCTAAATTAGGTTGTTTGACTTGAAGATCAACCCCAAAGGAGGGAGGCATCATTCTCTAGGCTCGGGCCCCGGACTTCACGAAGAGAGGGAGCTGAGCCTCAGCATTCACTGCTCTCTGCTCCCCAGTTCTGATGCAGCTTGACCAGCAGCATCAAGCTGGTTCTTCCACAGCTTCTTCACTATGTGTACCCTCCAACTACAAGCCGAAATAGAGCATTTCCTGCATAAATTGATTTTGTCAGGAATATTTTTCTTATAGCAACAGGAAACACAACTAAGATACCTTTAACAGTGGGATATCAGAAAGTTCCAATCACTTTGTACATTGCATATTAACTTTCCTTGGAGTGGAAGCACTTGGGAGGAGACTCAGGACTACACTCATCTGGGTGAGACACACATATGAAAGGCTTGGTGGGTCAGATGAGTAAATATTAGAAAATGGAGATGATATATTTATTTGTTTAGGAAGAGTGGGATTTTCCTGATTGGCTGATCTCAATAATGCTGAGTTGTTGATCATTGCAGCTTCATACAATTGTTCTGTGTTTGGCCAGCTTGTTTCCTTTTGAGACAGTGTTTTGTTATATACCTTGGCTGGATTCCAAATCATGATCCTCCTGAACTCTGGAATAGGCCTATACCACCACACTCAGCTTGATTTATATGTTTAAAATCATAAATTCACACGTTTATATGAATTCTCAGACATGAGATGAAGGTCACTGTTTAAACAGCATCTGTCTTTTCTAACAAAGACAGGGCCAATGTCTCTTGTTTGAGAGTCTAGGTCTGCTGGGTAGACTTCTGTTTTGACTTGTACATATCAATCGGCCCATAGGTCACTCTTTGGAATTTCCAGCTCATTTTCTTCTTTTTGGAAAAACAAGAACTTGAAGACACTTATGAAAATCCCATGCTTTCCCCAGTATTTAGAATCTTATTGTCCACAGATCTAATTTCACATCAACTTTTCTTAAGTGACTTGTCAGTTTTTGTCTTTCTGAAGTATCCAATTTAGTGCTCAGGGAAATAAGAACATTTTCACAGTTACGTTTCATCAGCACTACATCATGATTAGTCAAATGTAAAATGTATACTGTCTGAAGATATCTTGGATAGTTATAACAGAGTAGGAGATGGGTGGGTGTTTCTGGTGTGTTCAGTGAATGAAAGGCTGGTTGGCTGCCAAGCATTCTGTGATGCTGCCGGTACTCTTTCCTCACTGTGACAAAATAGGTGAGGGAAAGTTTTGAAAAAGGAAGATTTATTTTGACTCATGGCTCCAAGTTTTTCAGTCCTTTGGTTCAACTGAAGAGCAGAGACACAGGGGGTCAAAGAAAAGTGGGGACAATCTTTCCTTCCTAGGACTGGTTTCTAGTGATCTACTTCCTCATTTCCACCACCTGCCAACAATGCCATCAGATGATAAAACCATCAAGAAATTCATGCACTGAGCCTAGGTGTCAGAGTGCACATGTCTAGTCATTTCTCAATGCATGGGTCTAACATGTGGGAGCTAAGCCTCTCACAAATTAGACTTTTTGGGAGATATTTGGATTTAAACCACAGAAAATTCTCCAAAATAGCATCTCATGTGCACCATGGAAAGTTATCTGGCCCCAAATGCCAGAAAATGCCAAGGCTAATTGCTTTAGTATAATGCATGAACAACATAAGTTTTTAAAGGTATCAAGAAACTTATAGTATTAGAAAATGTGTAATCTGGAAAGCAAAAACAATTATTTAAAGGATCCAAAAGAAAAGATAGTTGTGGCTTAACTATAGCCTGCTGCCGTTAATGTGAGCTAACTCTGAACATAAATTTAACCCTCAGAGTCAGCAAGAAGACCAGACAGCTTCATTAAGCAAACTCTGATAAACTGAACTGATATTTATAAAGTACTAATATATATGAAACAGCAAATGATAAATAACAAGTATTTGTCAGATATTTTTATTGTGTTAAAGGTCATAAGGGAAAAGCTAAGAGAGAGGTACTTCCTACTTGGCTTACAGGAGCAAATTCTATTTTGAAGTTTAAAGTTCTTACAAAGATACTAAATTCTTAAAGGAAATAAATATAAGGCTGGAGAGATGAATCAGTGATTAAGAGTGCTTGCTTTATAAGCCTAAGGACCTGACTTGAAATCCCAGTAGAGACATAAAGAACGGGGCATAATCGTGTGCCTGTAACACCAGCCCAATGCAAGGCAGAGTACTGTTGCTCACTGGAGAATGCTGGCCACCAGCATACATCCAGTTTCAAGTGACAGACCGTGTCCTAAGGGAATAAGACAGAAATTGATAGGGTAGATACCCAATAGCATCTTCTGGTGTATGCAAACTCCCAAATCACATGTATGTACACACGTACTACCCACGCATGCACACACATATCAGATATTAACGTTAGGGTTCATAACAGTAGCATTAGGGTTCATAACAGTTATAAAGCAATGACAAAAACAATTTTATGGTCAGGGGTCACCACAATGTGGAGACCCATATTAAAGGGTCACAGAATTAGGAAGGTTAAGAATGACTTCACTACAGAGCGGGACATAGAGAAATGTTGTATATGTGTCCTTGAAGCTATCAGAAATTGCACGTCTAGTCTTTCTCTTTGGGGGTCTATGACCTAGGTGCACCCACCTTCCAGCACTTTCCTCATGCACTCTTCAGTGACCAACCCAGCTGAGCCCAAGTTCCCATGAACTATGGTGTGTAGACATACATGTAGACCATGTATCACAAGTGTGGTCATTTTTATTATTACATTATTCTACATTTAGTTACATTCGAATTTTGGTAGTTCCAGTCTTCAGCAATCCAAAAATCACAGAACATCATGAGGAAGAGCTGAAAAGGAGAAGCAGTAATCTGTTGCTAAAGAAATTGAATTCTGTGCCATCTATGTTCCTTCCGATGACCAAGAATAGGTAGTAAGATCCCCAAGATCCTCTGTTCTTAAGTGACCCTTGGAAAAAAGATTACCATGCTCTGTTTTGTTGTACATTATATGTAAAGGGTAGTTTGAGATATTTTTTTCTCACCATCTTTCTTCTGGATGTTATGCATTTTTAAATTTCAGTGTTTTAATCTCAAAGTCCACCAAAAGAAAGTAGAAGCAGTTATGTTATGTACAAGGTTTCCTTTGAAAGTAACCATTGAACTGTTTATGGAAATTAATCAATGTGATTAACCACCCACATGTTCCATATCATTTCCACACGTTGCCTTGTTGCTTTCTATGATGGGATTCATTTTTATATTTGCCACAATGATTTTAATTATGCTCATTTTCTTTTTCTCTAACAGAGAGACTGCCACAGAGTTATCTGGAAGTCCACCAAGGTGAGCAACTGGCTTTTCTTATTCGCCTCCTATTTTTTGAAACAATCAGAGAACAGCATGTGTCCTCTTTAAGTGGGCTTCTCATTTTCTCATGTTATTGTGCTAAAAGATTCTGCATGAGTCACTGAGTCACATGGAAAGGATATCATCAAAAAGTAATGACACTAAAGTCGATGAATGATTTTGAGAAATCATTCTCATTCTTTTTATGTCTTTAGATAGATAGATGATAGATAAATTATAGATAAATGGATAGATAGATAGATAGATAGATAGATGATAGGTGAATGGATGTTAGATTAGACAGACAATAGATGACAGATAATAGATGAGAGATACAGAGATGATAGTTAGCAGATATATAATAGGTGATAGTAGCTATAAGTGCTTATTCCTCATTAGAATCAAGAATTGGCAATTGGAGATATTTTGTGGGTTTTTTCCCTTTAATGTACCAATTATTATTGTATCCAGAGGTTAGTGATTTATAAAGAAAAAAGTTTCCCATAAAGAATCTGAATATAGTTTTACTGATATAAATACATTTGAAGTTCTTATATTTTAAATAAGAAAAAGAGAAAAAAAGAAAGTAAAAGGGTGGCCATCTTTTTAAAACAATTTTACTGAACACTGAGTATCTAGGATCTGGCCTTGGCACAAAGTCTTCTGCTCAGTCTTTGAAGGTGCTCAATAATTGTTTGAGAAACAATTAATATGACTTGGGCCATTGGTTGGAATCTGCCGAATGGTCACTAAAATAATCTCAAAAACAGAACAAGGAATAAACAATGTAACTCTAAACACCACTAGGAAATGGGAGGTTAAGGATCAACAGACTCTGGAAGAGAGAGAAACAGCTAAGCAGCTTCTTTTGGACTTTAAGAAAACCTTGTAGATTCATGATCGATATTACCCCCAAAACTATTTTGGTATGACCCAAATATTTGTTACTGTGTGTGTTCATTCTTTGGATGCCATCTCAAAGAAGCACCCCAAAGGTGTGTCCGCTTGCAGTCTTCAACCTCTGAGTGTGTTCTGATGTATATGCCACTGCTGAGTCTGTTTCCCATCGTCCTTTTTCACTTGGAAAATCTCTGCCATCAAGGGCTGAGCATCCCATCATTTGCAGAGGAGGGGAGTTGTGTGTCTACTCATGTTTGTGCTGAAGAAGTTAATCCTGAAATAATGGAACGAGGAATGACTTCCAAACTTTTATATTACGGCTAAGACATGAACCACCTCTGTGTTGTCAGAGAAGACCCAAACCATGCTGTAATCATGCAGATGAAAATTACTCATATGTCTGAAAATCTGCAGAGCCTCCTGAATTCTATTAACTAGTGCTTTATTGTGAATACCAAGCAGCCGTTCGCAAATTCCCTAAGAATGATCTTCTGTTGTAGCTGCTTTATTACCCAAGGGACAGAATGCTCTCCTCTTGAGTGTGGTGGGTAGTATTTTGGTAATGGGCCTATTTATTTTTTGTCATGAATTTTTGTTATTTTATTGTTGAATAATGTTGGAAATCAACAGCATGGTGGTGATCTGATTCTAACTGCAACTTGCATGTTATTTCATTTATGTCATTTTCTTGCATGTGTGAGAGTATGAGAAATAAGGTTAGCTGTTTCTCAATTATGTTTCTAACACAGCCTCAGGTACTCCGTTGCCTTTCTCCAGGGGCAGCTTGGGATATATCCATCAACAAGTATTTCCCTTCCCACATTAACATAAAATAACATAATTATTTCACAGTGATTGTTCCCTTTGGTGTCTAGACTATCTCTTTGGCAAGCATTTGCTTGCACAGCCCAGTAGAATCCCATCCCTTGTTCAGCTGTCCGCCTGTCTTCAGATTTCTTCAGCCTGTCACTGAAAAATGAGCCCTCTGATACCTGGGTACCATTTAGAACAAGGCATCTGTAGTTATTTTGTTTGTTTCTTGGCTAATGATTAGTGGAACGTGACACTTGGAGGTTTTTATCCTTTTAGTCATAAAAGCATGCTTTTGCTGTGACATCTAAGAAAAATGGAAAATTGCAATCCAGGCAACTGCTAGCTAGTGATACGTGGCTAGGAAGGAAGACAATGGCATTTTATAGCACTGTTATGATTCAGTTTCCATTGACTTTGACTGTCTTGAAATTTTCCATTGGGCCTTTTACAGCTGTTCTAGGGGATGGGGTGGGTGGAATATTTCACATTTAATTGCCTTACATGGTATTAATTTCAAGTTGCAGGCCACAGGTTGATAATAGTCTGTATAAATGCCCAAATCACGCAGCATGGATTGTGTCTCGGAAGCCAAAAATGCTTTGAAGTTGAAACAAGATCCATGTGCAAGGTGCTTGAA
The DNA here is from genome assembly GCA_036184795.1 of Tokudaia tokunoshimensis. Lineage (NCBI taxonomy): Eukaryota > Metazoa > Chordata > Mammalia > Rodentia > Muridae > Tokudaia > Tokudaia tokunoshimensis. The sequence goes on along the minus strand of BTHU01000022.1, from coordinate 70,836,945 downwards.
CAAGCATCTGCTTCATTTCCACTGCTAATGATAACCTAAATGTGTTTTTGAATTCTTGCTGTTGCTGAAATTAAAGCTTAGTAATAATATGTCACCAGAAAAATATTAGATTACTTGAGCAACATGCACTCTAAGCAATGTAATTATATTATAAATATTAAAAACCAATGATCTTGTCAAGATTAAAACAAATATTCAAACCAACTCTCTATAATACTCATCTTGAAGAGTTCCACAAATGGGATGCATGCTCTCTTCCTTGAACTGTGAAAACAATCATTTTATCTTGCACGTGGCTTTTTGCTTTTATTTTACATGTAGCAAAAGGCAGTTCAGCAATCTGAATAGTTTTTCTATTACGAACATGGGTGTCTGCCTGTTTCTCTGTGTGTGCATATTCACACATGTATATGTGAGTAAATGTATATGTAGAAGCTAGAGGATAACCTCAGGTGTCATTTTACAGGTGCCATCTTTTTTCTTTCTTTTAGTGGGGAGGGTTATTGTTTCTGTTCTTGTGTTGTGGGCTTGCTTCTTCTTCTTCTTCTTCTTCTTCTTCTTCTTCTTCTTCTTCTTCTTCTTCTTCTTCTTCTTCTTCTTCCCCTCCTCCTCCTCCTTTTGCAAGGAGGTCTCTCACTGGCTTAAAGCTCTGTAGTTGGTTAGGTTGGCAGCCCCCGTCTTCCCCAGGATCTGCCTGTCTTAGCCTTACCAGTGCTAGCATTGCAAGTATATTCTATCCTGGCTGGCTTTTTACAATTTTTATTATGTATGTATTTTTATTTTATGTACACTGGTGTTCTGCCTGCTTGTACATGCATGGGAGGGTGTGAGGTGGAACTGAAGTTACAGACAGTTGTGAGCTGCCATGTAGGTGCTGGGACTTGAACCCAGGTCCTTTGGTAGAACACCCAGTGCTCTTAACTGCAGAGCCATCTCTTGAGCCCCAAATCCCAACTTTTTTAAATGGTTTGTGGGAATCTACTTCAGGTCCCCATTCTTGCAAGGCAAGCACCTTGCCAAATGAGCCATCTCTCCACACCTCTAATAATGTTTTCCCAATTCTGTTTCTTCTATTGAAGAGTAGTTAGTTTAGGTAGATGTATTCAAAATAAAACGTGATGATATCCCAATTGTTCAATGGGGTTGAGGTCCTAAATTAATTATAAGCTGAGTTTTAATTTAAATGATGCCTATACAAAAAAAATGACTTTGGATAACAGAGTAAAACTGTATATAAGCCTTACATCACCTCAGCCTTTACTATTAACAAGTGCCATCAGCTGCTAGTTTTGAGAGAGAGAGAGGAGACTTCAATTCCCTGTTAACAAAGTATGGAAAATAAAGGGATTTAATAGACCATTATAGAAGCTTCTTAAGTACCACAAGAGAGATTCATGAGCCGACTCTTATGCACAGTACCTGCAACTCAGGAACATGAAGTGTCAGTCAATGGAACTTATAATAATTAGGCATGTGAACCAGCTGCTATAATTTACTGGATTTCTGCATCAGTCAGTGGGAGTCGGAGTTTAAGATTAACATTATGAAAGGTTACGAAAGAAAAAATGTTCTCTTGCATTCAAATATGGCACCTTAGTAATTTTCCCCTTGCATCTTCTATAATGGTGTGGAAATAATATTACCATAACCCCTAGATCTGGCAATTTCCAGCATCCTCTTCTCTAAGATTCACTACTTAGATATCAATGAAGCATCAGTGCACTGGCCTCAGTAATTAGCCCCCAAACACCAACGAGATGTGGTGTTGGTGTTTTAGACATTTCTAAGACTAGTGTGACACTCTCCATGCTAATTTCTAAGCTCTGGGCGAGCCTCTTCATCCCAAGAGGGAATTGACAACTACTCTTTAGTATGGGTGACCATGCTAAAGAATGAAGAGATTCAATATATTAGGTGCATCACATGTATTTTTGACTTAATGGTATTTTCAGCTTATGGATTATTTATCAGAATGCAACCCTCCTCACAAGTCAAAAAGAATCCATATAAGCAATAGAAACCCAAGTTCTTGAAGCACAGAGACAGAGCATTGCATTAGTGTTTGAGACTCTCTACCAAGAAAATAAAATTGCTTGTCTGGGACTATCAGATCAATGTCACTCCATTGTAGTTATACATGTAGAGCACTGATGCTTGAGTACTGATACTGGGTTACTGATACTAAGAAACAGATACCAGAGTAAGGCTACTATGCAGAGAGCTTTGTTTTCTGAGGTTTGAAGTGGACTGTGCCATTTCTCATCAACCATATTTCTGTCATGGATGTGCCTGGTCAGGAAGCAACAAGGAAAAAGGATGGAAGCAAAGGGAATTAAGATAAGCTTGGATGGCTCAAGCTGCTACTTGCGGCTCTAAAGGGTTTAAGGTCAGGGCTTTAGTTCTCCGTGGAAACTTTGATAGCTAACACAAAGTCATACTTCTCATTGTCCTCAAAACAAAATCTATCTCCCTTGAAGCCCTTAGAAAATAACAGATTAATACATTACTTTTCCAGGTCAGCTTCTTATTCAGTTAAGAGTTGATGGGTACACACTTCCTTCCTTCTTTATGATGCCGAGGAAACAACAGTTTCCTCTACTCTCCTGGGACCTTCATCCAGGGTGGTTCTGTATGATGAGTTTCATTATTTGTTCGCTAATTTAGCAAAAGTAAGTTGAATGCTGTCAAGAATAGACCATGTGGGAGTAAACAGATAAAACACCAATTCTTCTCTCTGCTACTTTATCTAGTAGGCAAAGTATAAGTAAGACCAGTGCTAGGCACAGAGTGCTTTGTGTGTCAGAGAAGCAGAAAACCAATCTGTAATGTTTAGTATGAATTATGAATGTGAAAACTGGGTGGCGAGCCACAGGCACACTTGCGAGGGAGCATCTGAATTGAAGTTAGCCTCTGAGATCTGCGAGGGATTGTCTTGATTAGATTCATTGATGAGAGAAGATGTGTCTTAATGAGGACAAGATCCTTGTGGGTGGTGGATTCTGGACCACATAGAAGGAGAAAGCAAGCTGAGCCCTAACTCCCATGGATAATTTATTGTTCAGCCACTGTATATACTTGCCTTCATCTTCCCGTTTCCTTTCTGAAATGGCCCACTGACTTTTTTTCACCCTTCCTTCCTTGGAGAAGCTCCTAAGACACATTTGCCCATGTTCCTATGGCCATCTTGTGTTGTCTGTGCAGCAACTGCCATTCTCTCTGCATCTGCTATCCATGGTCATGATGTGCTATGTTCCTCCTCAGACCCAGAACAATATCTTCATTGCCTGTCCAATTTTTTCCACCCTTTGTAAGACCCTGGCAATCAAGAAATGCTTATGGAATTACTGTGTGAGCCCCCATTTTAGAAACAAGAAAACTGAGATCTAGTCTATAAAGTACTCTTTCTTCCTTCTTCTCTAGGTGCTCTGTCATCTCCCTCTTCTTGTTCTCACCTGCCAAATGAGCTTCCACTCATTTTTTGGGTTAGGGACAAGTCATAATCACAAGCAAAGTCTAGCCCAAACCCCAAGCCTATAAACAAGTACTCACTTGAATAAAGCAATGTCATTTCTTTATATATGATCTAAGCCCAATTTTGCAGTGCAGCTTCAAAGTTGATTCACTGTGATAGAGAAGGAATAGGCTGGCAATGTGAAAATATTTCATATTAGTTACATATAAGGTTGTCTGATCCCTCTCTTAGATACAGTGGAGTGGAGATTGTTTCTATAGAGTTTTCTCTGTCCTGGACAGTTTTACATTCTTTCCATTATTTCTGAAGTACCCAGTGACAGCGTGAATACTGTCTAATTATGTCATTTTTCCAGGAGACTTTTATACATCTTATACTAAAGAATAAAATATGTTGAGAACCCATTATTATTCATGATTTACCCCTAATGCTTGGTACTGTGTGGAACATAGTAGGCACTAAATAAATACTTGCATAAGTGTTTGAGTGTCTGAGTGAGTGGATATTTGAATTAATTAGTGGATGTTTGAGTTATCAAATAAATGTTTGAATTGAGAAGGGAGGGGGGAGAGGGCCAGAACAAGTTCTAGCATTGAAACACGTGTATGAATTCTACCATCAGTCACTCTTCCTACTGCTTGATGCTTCATAATTGTAGCACCCAAAGAGTTTCATCTATTCAGCTGGGAAGTTGTTAAGCAAAACTCGAGTCTTCATAAGCTGTCAAGTGGAGTTACTGTTGAGTGTTTGTCAGTAGAGAGCCTGCAAGGCCAGGCAAGAGACTCAGACAAACTTGAATTCTCTCTCTACCATCCCCTGACTATGTTTATTTAGTATATCTGCCTCTATTTCTCATTTATAAATTTGGAAAACTTCTAATATTCATCTATAGAGCCAATCTTAGGAGATAGTCCATGTAATGTAGCTAAGTATCTGGCGCACAGCCCATAGTAGATACATGGTACCTATCACTGCAGTTCTCCATGATAGCTTTAGCTAGGTGTTTTTGGTAACACTTGATTAGTGTTAATAAGTAGGGGATGACACCATACTGCATTACAAGAAGCTGACCAACAAAATAATTTATTACCTATGCTCTGGATCCAAATGTCAAAATCCTGCCCAGGATTTTATACATCTCTTTACTTCATACTGCTTTGTTTTGGGGACAATTACAGAACAGTGTTCTGAAGACTAAGTGGCAAGGTACATATAGAGTGCTTATACAGCATTTGCCTTATTATTATAAAGAAATTAAGGTAAAATATTGGGTGAAGTTTGAGATAGAGAGAATAAAAGAGTACATGTAAAGTGCTAACTCAGATTTCATTTTTCTAATCATAAATGTCATGCTTGGTGGTTTAAAGCCAAGTTTTCTAAAGGCTGAAGATATGGCTCAAGGTATAAAGAACTAAGTACACAAGAGGAGGTCTGAAGTTTGAATCACCAGAGTCCTTGGAAAAGCCAAGCAGATATGGCTGCTACATAGGATCCCAGCATGGAGGAAACAGAGGCAGGGTGCCTGGAGAGGGCCAGCCAGTGTGCAAGCTCATGCTTCAATTAAGTCACGCAGTATCAATAAATAGAGTAGGAATAGAAAAACCTTGGGTCTCCATATACTCACACATACACATGCAGATAGTCATATGTACACATACACTAAAATAATAAAACAAAGTATTCTAAGCATTAAATTATGTAGTGTGTGGGTGTGTGTATGTGTGTTTATGTATGTGCATATGTAGACATTTGACTCTGTTATAACACATGAAAACAGTGACTGACCAAGGCCAGTACAGTATACAGACACACCCTGACTTACAATGATTCCACCTAAAATTCTCAGCCTTAACATGGCACAAGAGAGTTATCCACTCAGTAGAAACCACACTTTAAATTTAGAATTTTCTCTTTCCCAGATTAGCGATATTGATTCTATTGTTCTCTGCTAATGTCCACAGAAGAATGAATCCACAGTTCCCAGTGAGCCACGCAGCCATGGGGCACAACTGATATCCTAAGTGTTCTGCATCACCAATGTTCTTTCAGCACACATAGCCAGTACCTCATATGAACAGTCTGCACTTGGTTATAACACAGGTATTCTATTAGATGGTTTTGCCAAACCATTTGTTATAAGGGCTACGAGCATGTTTAAGATAAAGCAGAGAAAACTATGACATTTAATAGCTTAGGTGTATTTTTCCATTGAGGATATTTTGATTTGTGATGAGTTTATGCGGACGCAACCTGATGGCGGGTCAAGGAGCACCTGAATATGCAAATATTTCTCATCAATCACAGGCAGCTCTATCCAGAACATGGTTTTCATTAATTCTCTAAAGTACCTAAATCAAAACATTTCATTCTTTGTAGATGTTTTTAAGAGTGTGGTGACGGAATTAAATTACACTTGTTTTATAATACGGTGTTCTGATGTGTAACACACTATTAAAGAAAGGATCCTTACAAGGAAAACTTCAGAATATCACTAAGCTACTCACTGCCTGACCTATTTAGACTGATCGGATTCTTTTTGTTGTAGACTGCATAATTAAATTTTAAATGGAACATGATAAAGAAATTATACTGGTGATCTCCAGAGATTTCGATACCCTATTTGGCTCTTTATAAGAGTCTAGCAAAGACATACTTTAAAATTTAATAAAGGCCTGCCCTAATTTTTTTTCCTTTTAGGTTTTTCCTATTTGTTTTATAATTCAGTGCTCTGTTACCTGATCCATAAGTGTTATCTGAAATAAATGTTGGAAATAAAAATTCTTAAAAGCACACTTATCCCAATTTGAGGATTCCATTATTTGAGGATGGGTGCTTTTGTGTAGCAATTGAACTCTTTTAAGATAAAACCTGCCATTTCCTGAGTTCTGTCACTGTAGAGAATTGGAGTTCTATTTGGCTGTTTGTGGAAGCATTCAAATCTTCAGCACTTACAGAGCAAAGGGGTAGAAATGGTTTCTGTCTAAGATATAATTTTGCAATTGGAATTTCTTATTTGATATGTAAAATTGCACATCTTGAGAGGATTAAAGACACACATGCACAGTCACACATACACACACAAGAGAGAGAGAGAGAGAGAGAGAGAGAGAGAGCGCACTCTCAGACAAGTGAGCCTATGGGGCAACACAACTCTTACCTTGGGGATCCTAAGAATTATTGCAGCCTCTCAAACAAATAATTTTGCTTCACAGCTTTTTGTCACATAGTTTTTGTCTATGTTTAAAAAGATGCTGTAAAGATAAAATGAAATGTTGAAGTAACACTTTATAGAATAAGACCCATTCATATGAAGGAAAAGTGTTGCTCTACTGATGGGTTTTACATTTTACTATACCCCCTCCCTCAAAAAGCCAGGAGAGTCTCCCTCCTCAGTTCCTTGCTTTTGATGCCATCATAAACCTTATCCCCCACTGATATTTGACATGGTTAAGCAAGCAAGAACATATAAAGATCTGCAATATGTTCTTTCTTGGCTGTAAATAATTTTAAGCCTTATATACCCTCCTCAGATGATGTAATGACAAAGCCAACAGAGAGAATGTAGTTAGTATCCAGCCTATCCATCCTTAACTTTGGGCTTGTCACTCAAAAGGGAGCAGTGCAAATTTAAAGAGCGTTGCTTAGCTGCAGATAGAATGCTAAAGAGAAACATGAACCGGAACATGGGTGTCCAATGAATAATCGGAATTCAACCTTCTTACAAACACGGCATTGGAACCCTTCTTCTACATTTAGACCTGCAAAACTCAAGCCAACATCCACAATACAGTGACAACCAGTGGCCCTTAGTTTATTATAAGACATCAAAATCTCCTCCCAGAAGAAAAGAAAGACATTCCCTGGTTAGGCTTCTGCAGAGTTTCCAATTCAAAAACTAATGTATTGAATGGATAATGAAGATGCTGATTGGCCTAATAAATAGGGAAGCATTAAAATGAAGGTGCTGATATTAGCAATGTCATGATTTCCTGTTATACCATGAGTACCCATGTGCTCTGACTGCAGAGGATGCAAAGTAAAATGATCTTGTGTTTAAGAGTCAAAATAGTCAACTAGAAACTGTTGAATTCTCTAGAGAGAGTATTATGGCAAGAGGCCATTACAATGGCCAGATGCTGGGGATAGATGCAAACAGGGGGAAGTTGGTTAAAGGTTATAGAGTTAAATAAGACAGAATGACCTTGGGAATATCTATCTATCTATAGCATGGTGACTATAGTTAATGATAATGCAACACATTTGAATTTGCAAAGAGAGAAGATTTTAAATGATCTTATTATAAAATATTAGATAGATAAGGTAATGTTATATAACTAGTTTATTTAATTATTCTTCAATGCATACATACATCAGAATGTGTTGTGTGCTATAAATTATATGTCAATTAAAATAACTGTAAGTAAATAGTAAGCAAGATATTCCAAAATTTAGAATTTAACTGTAGTAAGAAAAAGTGCATTTTATCTTGATACAAAGTTTTTCACATTATACATTTAAAGAAGAGTGAAAGTATCAGTTACCAAATAAACTGACCAGATTTTATGTTCAGAAGAGAGAGAACACTTATACATGATGCCTGAAAAAAAATGAATTGGAGGAGCTTCTACTGAGACAAGAAATAGCAGCAACAATTCAAAGAGCCAGGAATGTGGAGGGTTCTGAGAAGGAGATTCATAAGCTGCTTCTACCTAAATGGTTTGTTGAAAGAATAATAAATACCCAAGTGGAGAAATAGGTAAAGGTTTTAGAATTGCTAAAGTATTCTGCTTGTGATTTGTTTGGGTTTTGGTGGTGGTGGTGAGGTATTTGTTGTTTGCTTATTTTGAATGGTTTTTTGTTTTCTTTCTGTGTTTTATTTGTTTTGTTTTGTTGTCAGCACGCCACAGGCAGCATTTCAACCAGATAAGGATGGAACTCAATGAATTTACAACCAAGGTTAATATGCAGGTGTCCTGTAAAGTCCACTACTGAGCAAAGGGCCTCCAGGCTGTGAGCTCCTAGGGAACTGGAGATGTGTCCTCCTCCTGGCTTTACTGCCTTTCAACCCTATCACAACCCCCAAGCACATGGGAAGTAGGGACTCAAATATGCATCAGGCTCATGACTAAATGAGAGATATTAATTTTTTTAAATAGTTCAGGTGAAGAGAATTAATGCATGCACTGATTACTGTAGAAATAGAAAAAGTAATGGTTTACTAAAAATATTGGGAAAATAAAAACAAATTAACTCTACCTACTTACGTTCAAGAGTTAAAAAAGAAAACATTGCATGCAATTCCTACAATTGTAACCAAAACTATGGAGGTCTAAAGCACTTGTTGGAAATATGGAGCTCTAATAAAGATTGTTTTCTGTTAAGTTTGGGGTAAATTTAGGTCAAGGGATAAAGTCTGAGGGTCAGTTCTTAATGCTAGATGAGAGACTATAGCATTTAATATTAAAGTTTGTTGTGCAGTGTTTATCTGGAGGGTTAGAGGAAGCCATTTTGAATCTCCAGTGACTCTAGAGTTGTTTTTATCATGGAGGATATTTTTCCAAATTAGAAAAAATATACAAAGTGGATTGAGTTTTTTTTTAAATAATGTCAATGCAGAGATAATATAATTCACAAATGACTCCTTAATTCATTCTGGCGATTTCTCAGGAGAAAAATGTACACAGACCCTTTAGGACAGCTCAATAACTATCTTTTCCATGACATGGATGGATAGTTCTGTTGGTGACACCATTCAAGGAGACTCTTGGCGACAGAGTGTGTACTTTGCAGAGTCCTGATTGGTCTCTCCCAGCCTGGCCTGCACAATCTTGGCTTCTATTATCGAGCCTGGGGTTTCATCTTTTCTGGGTTCTTGACTACAGCTTTAGCAGGAGAGCGCTCAGTTGAGAAAGTCCTAAGTTCAACTTCCATGATGCAGGATTCTCTTTTATACCAGAGTAAAGTGAAGCTCAAGTGTCACATGTCTTCGCCGCCAACTTTGTCATCTAGCTCCAAGCTTGCCCAAATTTTACAAGTGTAAAGTTTCTCTAATAGCTCAGTGGTTTGTTTGGCAGGAGTTTCGAATAACTTAGAGACAATCAGTTAAGGAAAATGGGTCATGAACTAGGTAATAGCTGACAGTGTCTCATCCTGATATATATATATATATATGTGTGTGTGTGTGTGTGTGTGTGTGTGTGTGTGTGTGTGTAGTCATTCAGTGTTTGATAGGTATGCACGTGAGGTGAAGGAAACTATGTTCCTATGTCTAGCATTAACAAAGTAGTTAAAAAGATGAAACTCTTATGTCTAGCATTAACACTTAGTAATTAAAAAGATGAAACTCCACAAAAAGACTAAGCACTAGAAATCCAGACAGAGCCAGTTAGGCTGTCAGGAATTCTCATGACCTGACCCTGTGACTCCAAAGATTTCTTATATTCTTAAGGTGAAGCTACAAGACTATTGAAGGAGGAAAGAATGAGAAATGTGTTATTATCTTTGGAGCAATGTTTACATGTTAACCTTAAGGTATTCACATAGACAATCCACACATAAAGTGCTCAAATACTCTCATTTTGTGACTGTTCTCCTTGAAATATGCCACCAGCCTATTTCATTTTTCGATATTAGTTTTGACATCTAGAATTGTAACACCGCAGGGCTGCAGTGCGTGCCTTTTGTGTCTTCTCCTATTCTATAAATGCTTAACCTGAAGATCAGGAAAAATAAAGGAAATCCCCTTCACCACACAACGTGGGTTTCCTAGGCAGGCTGGGGCTTGTTTTGGTTTGGTTTTGGTTTTGGTGTGGATGAAATCCTGTTGCCATTTTAGAGCACACTCTTCAGACAGTAGCACCAAAGACCTCATTAACTAACCATTGGCTTATTGGTTCACACACCCTTTTAGGTACCATCTATCCCACTCCCCTACTTGCACCTAGGGACAAAAACTTTATTTCCAGTATTCTCCTCCATAGCCATGTCCTTTCTGAATGGAAGCAAGGTCTGAAGCAAATATGGATCCTGGTAGTTCACAGAGAAGTGCTGCTTAGTTTCTGTCGTGCATGGGTCACCTGGGGATGCTGTGTAACTATCCTTATGATTCTGCCTTATGTCTGATTGACTTGTTCTGATTGATTTTTCAACAAGAAACAACAAAGGATTGTGGAATCTGCCATTGCCAGACTCTTTTTCTTGTAGAGCCCAAGTTTTTATAAAACTGCTGCAAAGCTTATGGGTCATTGAGAAGTCCATAAAAGCAAGATTATGTTATGAGAGCATGCGAGTTTGGGATACAGTGTCAACCAGGATTTGGCTTTCAGGTCATAATGGGTAACTATATTTTCCAGAAATAGTAGAAGATTTTATAATAGAAAGTTTTACTTTTTTAAAATATGAAGTGTGTGTGTGTGTGTGTGTGTGTGTGTGTGTGTATGTGTGTGTGCGCGTGTGCCCATGTTAATAAGTGTTTACATGTACCAAGAGAGATAGAGAGGAAAGGAAAGACAGAGAAAGAAGCTATGGATTGATTCTAGTTTAGAAGCTTATTGTTGGTAACTGACATTTACTGACTAGACAGATGTTAACATTGTCTTTGTTTTATTTATTCCACACAAACCCCAAAAAGTATTACAGAGGCAATATTACTTCTTTGCTTTTACTTCTATTCCCATCTGTTCTGTCCCCTCTACTAAAGTAAACTGAGGTGTCTTATATAAAGCAATCTAATTTGAAATGGCTCGAGAGAGGCAGAGAAAGTGATAGGTAATTCTGCATATTCAGAATTCAATAATAAAAAATAATCACTTTAGTGCAAAGCCAGCTGTTCTTTGTTTTCTAATAGGCATGTGATGCTGATGAGAAATAGCATTCAGGTGAAGTTTACCAAGTGGAATTGGTTTGATTCAGAATATGATACCACTGTGCAGAATAGGAAATGGTATCTAGGCTGAACAAAAGCTGAGCAGTTCAGCCATCCCAAGGACCCAAATACCATAGGCTTGAGTGCAAATTTAGAAGATTAAAAACTGCTAGTTGCATCACGGGGAAAGTATGGCGTGACAATTTTTTCAGGGAATTTGCTTGTGTTTTCTGTGTCCTTCAAATTTCATTTAGATGAACACTTTCTAGAGTTTTGGTGTGTGATGATTTGGAATATGTTAAAATACCATTGCAAATATGTGAGGCAACTTAGGCTGAGATGATTCTAAATTGGAGTTATTTTAGCATTCTGCTAGTGGAGTGACTTGGGCAATTATAGGAATCACATGCTGCAGAGGTCACATTGTGTGTCTCCTCCATGACTTTGTTGGTTTACTCCATCTCCCCAAAGGAGACCATGAGACAGGGATTTCAGTCCAGTGCCACAAGAGACTAGATGGAGTCTCATGTTAGGAAGAGAATAAAGCCAGTAAATTCTGTGGGTGAATGTGTTCCTCCTGGGTACTGGGACTCTAACTCATGGGAGACTGTGAAATACTGTCCTGTGGAGGAACAAGAAAGAGATGTATTCATTTGCCATGCCCCAGCCCTCAGTGTTTTAAGTCACTCCAGGGTCCTTTGATGTTCTTGGTCTTTGCACAACCCAAATATTTGTTGAACTCAAAAGTACTCTGTGAAAAGAAGAGTCTGTAGGTTTCTTGGGGAAGAATCTTCAGACAATGTTCAGAGAAGGCTAAGGGCATAAAACCCAGACACTGTTACTACTGACCTTATCAGTGTGCCTACTATTGGGCACTCAGCACCAGTGACACTACCCTCTGGGTACCAGATACTGATCCGTATTTACTCAAGAAATGTAGGAAAGGGAAGAGAAAGGGAGGAGAAGGAAGAGAATGAGAAAGGGAAATGAATTAAATAATATTTACAAAGCCAGTCTTGAAAACATATTACCCAGCAATAATGATAGATAAAAGTTTAGAGGTAGGTTTTGAAAATGGTATTTCTCTTCTAATTCTGGTCATTAGGCTAATATCAAAGATTACATCTTCCACATTTATTTTGTATAAAAAGACAGAAGAGAGAAAAGGAGAGCAGACATGAGAGTACCAATTCCAACTGAGTATAAGAGCTATACCTACCTAATTTCTCTCTCTCTCTCTCTCTCTCTCTCTCTCTCTCTCTCTCTCTCTCTCTGTGTGTGTGTGTGTGTGTGTGTGTGTGTGTGTGTGTGCATACATATGTGTGTGCATTGGTCTATGTGTGTGAACAACTTCCATAGAGGCCAGAAATCCTTCTCAATCATTTTCTATCTTAGCTTTTGAGACATCTCTCTTGAAACTTGAAACTCACTGATTCAACTACACTGGTTATACAGTGAGCCTCAGGATCCACCTGTCTCCATTTCTCCAGTGCTGGGATTATATGCATAACATGTCACACTCAGCTTGTTGTGTGAATGTTGGACATCTGATCTTAAGACGGCAACCATTTGACTGACTAAGTCATCTTCCAAACACCATTACCCAATATTTGATTAGATTAACTGTGTATTTATATTTGATTATTCATGATAGATGAGTTTCCAGTGTTCCAGATAGTTCATGATTATTAGTGAGTCCTGGAAAAGCTTGCTTCCTTCTTGGTCATGAGAGAGAAAGAGTTGAGTAGACTGGAAAGGGCAGCTTTAAGATAAGGACAGGCAGTCATTGGTCACCAACTAGACAAAAATGGGAAATTTACCCTGGATTCCACTATCAAGATGTTTAGCATGACACAGATGACTTCATTTATATCCTTGTTGTATTTGAAGATAAAATACAAAAGGCAAGTTATCATCATACACATTTAAACCCATGGCATAAAACAGAAATACTTCTTTTAAAAGCATGTGACTGTGAGGTTGCTCTGATAGTTCTCATTATGCTTTTAGACAGTTATAACCTGAAAGTGAATATCTGGCCAAGCAAGGATTTGAATGTGTTTATATACGAAGTGTATACACATGTATTGCTGGAGGGTCAGAGAATGGAGAATTTTATAAAGAGGGGTTACTTCCAGAAATATGTCTGTTTTGGCTTAGTTTCTCTTTTTGCACATGTGTCATCTTTGTGGCAATCATAATTGCCAGGTGCTTGTGAGAATGACTTTGTATGGATCATATAAATCCTGAGAAGGCTATTTCTCTACTGAACACTAGTCTTTAATGATAAGTTAACCCTGTTAGCTCCTTATCAGAAAATCGGTGCTTTCCTCCCATCCTCTTGGCTGGGTCTTTGTGTCATGTGTGCTACAGAAACAGCACTACAGAAGGAGAGTCTCGGGAGCAAAGCACTGAGCAGGCAGAATTTGAAAGTGACTGCCAAGGGTTAATAAGTTAGAGGTCCGTACTCCTTGCCAGAAGCAAGAACAGAAAGGCCTTGGCAATGAGAGCTGTCTATGTTTTCCTGCAGAAATGAAGAAACACACCAGAGAGACATTGGGGCCAACATAGTCCAGATCGTTAGGTTCCCTGCCCTCAGGGATCTGATACTGCCTCCCCATCCCTGTGTCTGTCAGGACCCTGGAAGTTGGTGGCAGGCTGGCTACATGGAGGGTGGGGGATTCAACCCACGATCAGTTGCTTCTTTTGTCTAGCCTCATTTCTATCTCTTCCCGACAATTTCCTCATATTGATTTATTGCTTTAATTTTTGGTTGGCAATGGTGGTAGTTATGATGCAAATTTACCCCAGGAAAACAGGATATTTTGGGAATTCATTAATGCTAACACATTGCACTTGGATCATAGATCCCATCTGCCCAAATCAAACACAGCAAGCCAGCAAGCAACTGATACCAAGCAAGAGCAACCTCCGCTTCCTTAGGACAGTAGGAGTCCAGCGTGAGTATTGTTCTCATCCCAACAGCTCATCTTGGAAACCAGAAGCCGGGTGACGTTAGCTAACACTGTGCTTCTTACCACACTTAAATATAGCAACATGGGTTTGGTGTTTGTTTCATTTTGATTTAGTCCTTCAGGAAAAAATTATCTTGCATACAATTCTAAAAAGAAATGCTTGAATCAGGCAGAAGGATTGGCTTGGGTGCTATATTGATTATCTGTTTCTGTGTAGCAAATTACCCTGAAATCTAGAGGCTTACAGCAACTACCCTGTGTTATCTAATTTTTTTGCAGGGGGTGGGAGGAGTCAGAAAAATGGTCGTGACTTTTACCTGGAGAGTTGAAACTGCGTTGTAGTTTTTTGATGGGCCATAACCACTATACAAAAACTTGACCATGAAAAGATAAGCTTTCAGATTCATTGGTATGATTTTCAGGACATAAGAGTTCTTTAGAGTAAATAAGGTCACAGCTTGTACTTCCTGCCTTTCTGTTGGCTGGGGCCTCCCCTCACTTGCTCCCTGTGGGAATCCCCATAGGAAAACTGACTTCTATTGCAGCAAATAAAAAAGAGATTCAGAGAGCCAGAATGATGGAAGTCACATCCTTTGTATAACCTAATCTCATAGCCTCTTGTGACTATCTTTTCTTCATTATAGTAAGTTGTCAAGACCAACCCATACTCAAAGGAAGGATTATACGGAGGATATAAATATCTGGAGGCAGGGGCCATTGGGGAGTAGTTTGGAGGCAGTTTACATTGATATGATTCCAAACTAAAATAAGGTAGTTATTTATGCTGCAGCAAGTGCTGTCTTCTAGAATAAATCCTCAATTATTTCTAGTGATGCAGATTAAAATGTTGAGGATTAAAAAAGAAACCACATGGCCAAGAAAACATGGCATTTGGGCTGTTTCTTTGGTAGCAATACTTCCAGTGTGTTAAAGAGCAAAGGAGGTGTTTAACCTGTAAGTCATTTTAGTCATTAGCTTTATAAGGCAAGGTCAAGGCCAGCCTGAGATGCATATGGAGTTCTAAGCTAGCCTTAGCAATATAGGGAATCTTTGTCAGAAACAAACCAAGACAAACCAAAACAAAATCCCCAAACAAAGTTAATTAATTAATTTAAAATGATAAGTTAAGAGGTTGGAGAGAAGGCCTTGCAGGAAAGAACCTGTTGGTTTTGCAGAGAATCAGGATTTGTACCTAGCACCCACATGGTGGTTCACAGCCATCTGTAAGTCCAGTTCCAAGGCATCCGATGTCCTCTTCTGAACTCTAAGAGCACAAGGCACACATGTGGTGCATAGACATATGCATAAGCAAAACACTCATATACATAAAAATAAAAATATCTTTAACTGATACATTAAGCAGGGATAGTGTGTGTGTGTGAGTGTGTGTATGTGTGTGAGTGTGTGTGTGTGTGTATTCTGATCAGTTTAGGGATCTGGGAGCATGAAAAAGTCTCCTAGAAAGTCAGCCTAACGATGGGCTACAGCAGTAATGAAGAAGAATCAATGAGAGACTGAGCTGCTACTAACTGGCCTAATACCTAGTAGAGAAAGCAAGGCAGGTGGGCAGATGTTAGAAGGGCAAACAGCCTCCTGACTAGTCACTTACACCTGAGCAATAGAGTGTAGAGTTTTGTGTGGTAGCAAAGACCCCACAAGCAGATGAAAAACAAGCAAGCAACCAAGCAAAACAAACAAAACAGAGGGAATAAGGCATAGAATGGACAGAGAGAGAGAGAGAGCTGGCCAATAAAGATTCTCCAGTGGAGAATCCTTGGACCCCAGGGAAAGACAGACCTTGTATTGTAGCACAGAACTGAATACCCCTTTGCTTGGGCCAAGGAAGATCATCAGAAGACAGGAATTCAAGGGAAGGAAGAAAGCTGTAAATATGCACCAAGAAATTGCTCTCTGTGGACTAGCATTTTGTCAGAGAAACAAGAAGCCTGCCCTACCCACGGTCCTTCAGCTGCTGTGAGCAGGAGGAACGCACGGCTCTGAGGCTGGTGTTATGCCAGTATTTGCCATGCTGTGATCCAGACTTAGTTGGCTAGTGTTGGTGGCCAGAGATGGTTACCAAGAAGGTTGCTGGAGACAAGGGGTGTGACCAGAGCTCGGGGAGCCCTTCCTGGTTGTGTATCTGAGTGATGAGCAGTGTCGAGGTGGCCTTGGCACTCGAGCCCTAGGTGTTGCTGGCTCTACACACCTATCAATCATCCCTGAGGAAGGGACAGTGAGAGTCCGTCAGCAGCTGCTCCAGGATAGAAGTAGAGAGAAAGTGGCAGTTAACGATGTTGACAAATTTCTAACTGGGCTATTACAGTCTGTTAATGTGGCTTCTCAAACATTATGTTTCTGTCTTCCATTTTTCCCCCTGCTGCTTTGATTGAGAAAACCATAGCGACAGAAAGTGCAAGATGTATGCCATTCCTCTAGCAGGGCATCGGTGTAGGCAGGGAAGCCCCCTTGGGGAGGAATTTACCTTTTAAAATTAGCCCTGCGCAGGTGCTCTGTAACGGGCACGTAGCGTAGCTGCGAGAGGGTGGGGGTGGCATTCCTGAAGGAAAAGGTTAGGCAGATTAACAACATTGCTGAAAACGCTGCCATCCTGGCTCTGTCATTAAAACAGGTGGCTGTCATTATAGCTGCTCACTCATAATGGGAAGATAATACAGGCTGAGAGGGCTTTATATGGGCCCCAGGAAGATGGGATCACACACACACACACACACACACACACACACACACACACACAGAGAGAGAGAGAGAGAGAGAGAGAGAGAGAGAGAGAGAGAGAGAGAGAAACAAAAAAGGAAACAAGTCGTAAAGAGGGCAATTGGGAGTGGGGTTTTTCTCTTACCTCAGGACTCCAAGCTTATCAATAGTGTAGGCTGTGTCACTATATTCAAAGGGTTACCGCACGGACAGAAACTTGAGGTTGTATATTCAGGTCTATTCAAGTATCCTTTCGAAGGATCTTTGTGCTGTCGCCTTTCTGCATGCTTTCTTTTATATGAGGGAGTAGTAAATATAAAATTTATTGTGTACATCAAAACTTATTCCTGACTTGCCCCAAATGCTGTCATATGCTCAGCAGACCATTAAATCAAGGGGTGATTCCAACTGATGATAAGACCAGAGGTGATTTCTTTGCTATGTGAGGATACTGATAGATCTATGTACCTCACTTTTTACACTGACTCCTTTTTTTCTGATGGTGGGGGTGGTTTGGGGGGATTGAAACCAGAGCCTCCATCACAGTATGCAAACATTCTACTGTAGAGTCAGACCCCTCGTGTATCTTGTTTTTCTTAAAGAGATTTTACAAAAGTTTGTTAATAATTTGAATAACATTAATTTCTTGACTTATTGCCAGATACTACTTTAAGCATCTTAAAAATATTCAACACTTTGAAGGTAAGTCAATTTACCACATCCACGTAAAGACAAATTATAGAAAGGCTATGTCTCAGTCACTGTTCAATTGCTGTGAAGAGACACCAGGACCATGGCAACTCTTATGAAAGAAAGCATTTAACTGGGGCTGGCTTCCAGTTCAGAGGTTTCGTCCATTGTCAGCACGGTGAGAAGCATGGCAGCACACAAGCAGACATGATGTTGGAGAAGTAGCTGGGAGTCCTGTGTCTGGATTCATAGGCAGCAGGAAGAGAGGCTCTGGGCTTGGAATGGGCTTTTTGAAGCTTCAAATCCTGTCCCCAGGGATACACTTCCTCCCATGTGCTCTAATCCTCTCAAATAGTGACACCTTCTAGTGATCAAGTATTCAAATTTATAAGCCTGTGGGGGTCATTCTCACTCGACCACCACACCTATACACAACTTCACCCATAAACAGTCCAAGCTTGTACATCCAGGCTGTTGTACAGTTGGATTGCACAACATCAGTCTTCCTCCAGCAACAAGACCTTAATTGTTCTGATTCCCCAGCCACAGTACGCATATTTGGACCTATTTTAAGTTTAACAGGCAGATTCTGGAGAGAACAAGTATCTTAGTTAGATTACTATTGCTATGAAGAAGCACCATGACCAAAAGCATCTTGCAGGTGGGATATATTTCACTATATAACAGTTCATTATCAAAAGCAGTGAAGGCAGGAACTCGTGCAGGGTAGGATCCTGGAGGCAGAAGCTGATGCAGAGGCCATGGAGGGTGCCCCTTACTAGTTCTCCTCATAGCTTTCTCTTATGGAGGCATCTTCTTGACTGGGGCTCCCTGCTCTCTGATGACTCTAGCCCATGTCGAGTAGAAATGAAAACTAGCCAGGACAAAACATTTTGAACTCTCAGCCATGTAAGCAGTTGGTCAGTGAGGTAGAGATGTGCTTGTGCTAGGGTGACCGGGTATTCTCTGTTTTCATGAGGTCTCTGTAAAATGGGCGGCCCTCATCAAAGTCAGGCCTGGAGAGCCTGGCTCTGCTTGCTGTGTGAACAGTCGGAGGATGCAAAGTAAGCTTTTAACCCATTAGAAATGTACATGCTCGCTCTCAAACATAGGAACATAAAGGACCAACGCAAGGATCCAGGCGTGCTCACACTCTCTCCGGCTTCTCCCTTGCGGGTGATATAGAACCCCACCTCTACTTGCAAAACTTCAGGATGGTTCTTTCCTCATCACAAACATTTTTTTTTCTCTCTCTCTCTCCTGGAGATTTACAGCTGATTGGGCACAGATGGGAGGCAGGGCTAATCTCCCCTCCCCATTTCTGTTCAGCATTTGACACAAGACATGAATAGCATGTTTGCCTTACAAGGCATAGCCAGATTGCCAAGTAATTGTCTTGATTTACAGTGGCAGGAATGGAAGGTAGCACAGAACACCATTTTAACTGATGCTGATCAGCTTATTACTCCCATAATTTGTAAATTATCTCCTGTCGTGTTGGATACCCAACAAGCATAGCAATGGAAAGAATCGTGTCCAATTCCTGCATGCCTAGAACAGTGCCTGGTTTTGATGTTTAAAGAGGAAAGTAAAGAAACTGAATGCATAAATGGACCTATTGCATATTCCCTTTAAGATACTTAAAAGAAAAGGCTTCACATTTCTGCTTCTCAAGGTCACAGGTACTGTAACAGAACAAATGTCCAAATTCAACCACAGGCACATAAGAAAGATGTGGCATTTTAGAGGAGATGGTTGCAATTTAAGAGTACAGAAAAGCCTTCATGAAGACAGGGATGAGGAAAGATGGTAGCAGGTCAGTGGGTCCACAGGAGCCAGAGCCAGAATGGAAGCCCAGAATGTCGTCATCACATCCTAGGAGTGGGAGATGAACATAGCATGCATGGGAATAAGAGAGTTGGATACAGATTTGATGGATGAGGGGATGCTGAACGCTGTACCTGAACATGACTCACCAGGCAAAGAGGAAGATGGAAGGGATTTGAGATCAAAATTTGCCTTTGGTCAGGTCAAGTTCATAATACTAGTAGGGATAGGTTCAGGGAGGAAAATGGAGTTATCTAGGTGAAAAGCAATTTTAAGCAAAGACAGTAGCTTTAGAACCAGAAAACCAAAAACACTGACCCAGAGTCACGATTTTAAAAATCAGAATTATTTGATGGAAGATAAAAAATCAAGGGGGGGAGGTAACATTATGTAATAGATCTGGGGTGATTCATGGTCAAGGAAGAGGGTAAAAAATTGGGAGCCAGAGAGATGACACAGTGAGTAAGAGTGCTTGCTACACAAGCACGGGACTCGAGCTCAGATCGCATTAGCTTTGTAAAAGCTGTTCACTGGGCATGACCATGCCTGTAATACCAGCCTTGGCAGGCAGAAACAAGAGGGTTGCTAGGGTTTGCTGGATTCCAACCTTGATCTGGGTTCAGTAAGAGGCTCTGTCTCAAAAACAAAACAAAACAAGATGCAGAGTGATAGATTGGAACACTCAACATCCTTTTATGGCCTCTTGTCAAGCATATGCATGCAGAGACACTTGTACATCCGTACATAAATACACCATACATACATACGTACACACACTCACATGACAACAACAACAATAATAATAGTAAGTAGTAATAAACAAAGAAAAGAACAGCTTAAAGTAGTGGTTCTCAACCTGTGGGTTGCAACCCCAGGTAAAAGGGTGTCACATATCAGACATCCTGCATATCGGAGATTTATATTATGATTCATAACAGTAGCAGATTTACAGTTATAAAGTAGCAATGAAATAATTTTATGGTTAGGGGTCCCCATAACATGAGAAACTGTGCTAAAGGGTCACAACATTAGGAAGATTGAGAACCCCTGGCCTAGAGGAAGATCTGGTGTGAGTAGAAAGCTGTAGAACTGAGTTTTGTGGGACAGGAAATGGGAACTAGAAGTTACCCTCCCAAGACTGGAGTTACAGACTCCCAAGTTCTCTCCAGAAAAGTAACCATTGAGGAAGGGAGAATGAGTCACAACCCCGAGGGAAAAGAAGTGTGGTGAGCTGTGTGAGAACATCTCGCATACAAGACGAAGGGCAGTCATCAAGTTTTGTAAGCACAAGACACCAATGGCTAGAAACCTATATTTCCTCCTTAGTAAGCAGAATGTACCCACATCCTCTCCAGCATGTCCACAGGGCATAGGATGGATTCCACTCCAGCCCTTAGGCGCCTCCACACAGAGTACATTCAGGATGAATTCTCTCTGTTCAGAAGTAGTTTCTAGATGGCCAGAATTTCTCTGTGCCTACCCTTAGCCTCCTCACTCTGTTCCCAACACAGACTAGGAGAATAATGTTTTTAATATAAAAATCAGACCTTGTCACTTGTCCCCCTCACTAAGCCTGGAGCAACATCTTCCTTAAGCATGCCTGAGCCCTATGCAGTCTATCCTGGAAGCTCACTGCCTTCCTGTGCCACGACATGAACCTCATTTCTCTCTCCACCTTCAGGAACTTCCAAGATCAGATCAAATGATTCTTTCCCCTTAGATTTGTATCTCTGCTTTCAACCCTTTGTTGGCTTTTCTATGCCCTGCCCCTTTCCTAATACAGCTTCCAGGAATACCTCTACTAAAATCATCACTCCAGCTTCAACCCTACCCAGTCCTCCTTCCCCAGTCCCCAGCCTGATCAATCGTGACTCTAAACTGTACTCTTCTAGGGAAAACTTTGCCTTTCCTGTTTCTCAAAAGCATGGTCTTGGGTTAACTATTTTAATCTCTTCATGACTTCTCTTTTCTCATCCATTAAATGGGAGTGTAATAAGGTTGTAGCTAGGATCAAGTCCTCATGCACAAAGTGGAATTCTGCATGAGACGTTTGTTCTCGGGAATGTTTTTTTGTTTCTTACAGTGTTTAGCATTGCTGGGCATGTTATTTATCAGTTTCCTGGCCTGAGTCTGTTTCTAATGGATTTGCAGCTTCGCTATTGGGTTTGTTTTTTATTTCATTATTTTGTTCATCGCTAAGTCTAAATGGGTACACAGAAAGGCAAACAGTTAGTATTGGTGAAATAAAAACATTGGTGGCATTTTTCTCTGCTCCTGCAATTGTGTATTTCTGTCTTGGTATTAGAAAGAATGGAGCCGGGCGGTGGTGGCGCACGCCTTTAATCCCAGCGCTTGGGAGGCAGAGGCAGGCGGATTTCTGAGTTCGAGGCTAGCCTGGTCTACAGAGTGAGTTCCAGGATAGCCAGGGACTCAGAGAAACCCTGCCTCGAAAAACAAAAAAAAAAAAAAAACAAAAAAAAAAAAGAAAGAAAGAATGGAAATCATACACAGATAAAAATCAGCTGACTCTGAGGTGCGATCCTATATAAGTCATGGGTGTGATTCCTTCAATCAGTGACTATCCCAGTGCCGAAGGTCCTAGGTCTATGAAAATAGCAGCATCTTTTCTACTCACTCTTGAGTCATCCTCCATTGCCCTAGCCCTTACACTGGGCTTTCCCTCTGTCCTCACACGCATTCTGGGCTAGGGGAGGTGGATAGGTAAAATCTTCCAAGGAATCCCCTGACTTTGACATGCACACTCTACCATACTAGTAGACAACCAGCCTCTCATGGCTCACCCTTGTTCTCTCTCATTAGGGATGTCAGCCTCTGTAAGGTCCCAGAACAATGTCAGTAACTCTACTGTGAAGGTCCAGGCCAGCACAAGAAGCTAATATTGTGCTCTGTTTTATGTCCAAGACCAAATCCCATTTCACTCTAACTAGCACATGGCTCACAGGGTATCATTCCAAACTTGAAATCATTAAACTTCTCCAAAACTGCCATGATCAAGACTTCAAAGACACTGAATTTTGATATCAGATTTTAAAGTGTGGGTACAACACAATTCTTTCTCATCGGTCCATTTGACACTAAGCTGCCTCTAATCACTCAAAAGTTTCTTTTGGGTAAACCAGTTCTGATACTTTGGTTATCTGAACTGCTAACTTCCCAAATGGTGTATCTCCACACTTAGTGCTCTCACCCATGGCCAGGGAAGTAGTGGACCCTCTTCATTCAATCCTCTGTGAATATGGCCTCCTCAAGCCATGATCAAGTTGTAGGTGGGCCAGCAGTTACCTTTAATAGTAACCTCTGAACATTCATATCTCTGTTACTTCTCCTAATTTATGGTATGGACCTGAGAACACAGTAAAATAATCTGTGGATCTATAATGCTCTTTGTTAGTATCTCTACATAATCCAGTGAAATCAGTCATTGAATTGATATCTGTCACAAGATAGATTCAAGCACCATCCTTTGGGATAATCTATTACATTAAGGAACTAGTTTTTATGTTCTCCTAAAGCCCTTTCTAATATGTTTTGTCAGAAGACTCTAGTATTTGCCAATAGTACAGTGCACAAGGCCCCTCTCCCTTGGAAGCTAAGAGGTGACATGGGACAGGGTGTACACTGAAACGCTCCCTTAAAGTAGGAAGAATGCCACACTGAGAGAGATGCCTTTTCCTTCCTCTATGTCCACTCCTAAAACAACAGAACAGTGTGTTCACTGCCGAGGGCCTCACCAGTGGCCACCAGTGGGGTGAGTTCCAAATGGCTTCTCTTTCCATTGCTCTCAGCTTCCACTTGGCTATAGGTGAAGGTATCCATGGCATTCAGATGTGCAGATAAAAAGACACTGACTTGGTACTGGCCACATTCACTCAACACCTAGAAGGACTTTAAATCGAGAGGGATTCTGGATCCTAGACCACAGCCACACTGATGTCCGCTTTTTTTTAATTCCAAAAATCGAAGTTCTCTGAATTTTATTAGAAGCCTAGTCTTATCATCCACACAACTAGAAGGCAGACAATATAGCACATGGAAGAACTGGGGCAAGTCATTTCCCTGATAACACCCACACTCACTCACATCCCCACCGGCAGTTTGGGATAAGAGCCTAGTCCTGTTGAGATAGGAAATTCAAGTTCCCCAGGATGATAGAGCTTCCTCATTTTGTGCTCAAAGATCTGTCTCCTTTCTGACCTTAGATTTCTTGGACATCTTATCTCATTACCTTGACTATGCAGGGGACCATATGCCATCATGCCTCCCTACCCTCCTTGCTGAGTTTAGCTTCTGGCAACAGGAGGAGAGTCACAGGAGAGCTGGACATTGGTTCACAGGATCTGTGTGGGCCTCCGTTTTCATCTGTGTCCTTGAAGAAAGGTAGAAATCTGGCGTTGGGAAAAGCCAGGATGCAAGCAGTAGTTCCGAGTGTGTCCTGTAGCAGGTTGCTAGAGCCCCAGGAAACTATACTAGGAGAAAATGAATGTCTGTCTGAGGACAGATGCTTCAATGAGAAGAGGGCCACTATAAGAGAATCACCTTCTCCTGAATCATTGTCTCAGGGGCTGAGGGATGGCTCTGCTGGTAAGGCATCTGCTGCACAAGCATGCAGAGTTTAATAACCCAAATAAAAAGGCAGGCATGGTGGCACATGACTGACCCTAGAGACAGAGAGGCAGAAACAGGCAAAGCCCTGTTGCTGTGCTTGCTGGACAGGCAGCCTAGCTAAATTGGTGAGCTTCCAGTTAGATGGGAAATCCTGACTAGTGTAAAATAAGGTTGGGAGTGACTAGGAAAGGCACTCAATATTGATCCAATATACATGCTCACACACATATAACCACGAACATACACACATGTATACACATATCTATACATCCCTTAAATACACACACACACACACACACACATACACACAAGCTATACAAATACAGCCAGAAATTTAACTCAGTGAGGATTCCAGATGGAGACCTGGGTGGGAAAAATATTTGCAATACAAGAACAGACAATACAGTTCTTGATATTCTGTGCATATGGGAAGTGGGTGTAATTTCTTAATGACACATTACTGGTGGACTGCCCCACTGAGGGCAGGCTAGAAGAACTGCAGAGATTCCGGGGTTTCATAAGAAGTATATGAAGAAGGACCATATCACTAGATCCCCACTGTTGCTTTTTGCCCATGGAGATTGGGTATCTTGAGTTTACTTGACGGTTTTGCACACTTGATGGAAACTCTCATGGCTGTTTATATTGCCTC
The DNA here is from genome assembly GCA_036184795.1 of Tokudaia tokunoshimensis. Classification (NCBI taxonomy): domain Eukaryota; kingdom Metazoa; phylum Chordata; class Mammalia; order Rodentia; family Muridae; genus Tokudaia; species Tokudaia tokunoshimensis. The sequence continues at coordinate 70,812,124 of BTHU01000022.1, read as the reverse complement.
AGGGTATAAGTGCAAACTCTGAAAGCTCTGTTGCAGTGTCTAAGATGGAACAACATCAGTTACAAACACCTATTAAAATATCTGCCTCTAAATAAATGCCTCTTAGAAATACTTGACATGTGTGGCATCCTGGAACAGAGGTGTATGCTCAACAGAATACAATTTTTACAGAAAGTTCTTGGTAAATTCAGTGTCAAGAGAAGGTTTAGTGTGGTCTGTATATGGCAAGATTTGTTCTTCTCATGATAGTCATGTGGTAACTTATGAAAACAGATGCTTTGCCATTTATGACCTGTTCTGTTTCATGTTCTACTGTTTGCCTATAAAGATGGTGTCTACACTAGTCAGTTATTGGAGCTAGAGATGTGGTTCAGTTGGGAGAGTACATGCCTACTATGCATGAGACCCTGGTTCAATGCTAGTACCACATATACAGACATGGTGGTATATGCCTGCAACCCCAACACTCTGGAGTTGAAAACAGGAAGAACCCCAGTTGAACCAGCACCATTTGTTGAAAAGGCTATCTTTTTTCCACTGGATGGTTTTAGCTCCTTTGTCAAAGATCAAGTGACCATAGGAGTGTGGATTCATTTCTGGGTCTTCAATTCTGTTCCATTGATCTACATGCCTGTCACTGTATCAATACCATGCAGTTTTTAACACTATTGCTCTGTAGTACAGCTTGAGGTCCGGGATACTGATTCCCCCAGAAGTTCTTTGACTCTTGAGAATAGTTTTAGCTATCCTGGGTTTTCTGTTATTCCAGATGAATTTTTGAATTGCTCTTTCTAACTCTATGAAGAACTGAGTTGGGATTTTGATGGGGATTGCATTGAATCTGTATATTGCTCTTGGCAAATTGATCCATTCTTATCTCCTTGCACTAAGCTCAATTCCAAGTGGATCAAGGACCTCCACATAAAACCAGACACACTGAAACTAATAGAAAGGAAACTAGGGAAGAACCTTGAACATATGGGCACAGGGGAGAATTTCCTGAATAGAACTCCAATAGCTTATGCTCTAAGATCAAGAATTGACAAATGGAACCTCATAAAATTAGTTTCTGTAAGGCAAAGGACACTGTCAAAAGGACAAAGCGGCAAACAACAAACTGGGAAATGATCTTTACCAACCCTACATCAGACAGAGGGCTAATATCCAATATATACAAAGAACTCAAGAAGTTAGACTCCAGAGAGCCAAATAACCCTATTAAAAAATGGGGTACAGAGCTAAACAAAGAGTTCTCACCTGAAGAATATCTAATGGCTGAGAAGCACCTAAAGAAATGTTCAACGCCCTTAGTCATTAGAGAAATGCAAATCAAAACAACCCTGAAATTCCACCTCATACCAGTCAGAATGGCTAAGATCAAAAACACAGGAGACACCAGTTGTTGGCAAGGATGTGGAGAAAGAGGAACACTCCTCCACTGCTGGTGGGATTGCAAACTGGTACAACCACTCTGGGAAGCAGTCTGGCGGTTCCTCAGAAAACTGGGCATGACACTCCCGGAGGATCCGGCTATACCACTCCTGGGCATATACCCAGAGGCTTTACCTGCATGCAATAAGGACACATGCTCCGCTATGTTCATAGTAGCTTTATTTATAATAGCCAGAAGCTGGAAAGAACCCAGATGTCCCTCAACGGAGGAATGGATTCAGAAAATGTGATATATTTACACAGTGGAATACTACTCTGCAATTAAAAACAATGAATTCACAAAATCCCTAGGCAAATGGTCAGAACTAGAAAATATCATCCTTAGTGAGGTAACCCAATCACAAAAGAACACACATGGTATGCAGTCACTGATAAGGGGATATTAACCCAGAATCTCGGAATACCCAAGACACAATTCACATATCAATAGATATCTGAGAAGATGGAAGGAGAGACCCCTGGTCCTGGAAAGACTGGATGTAGGGGAATGCCAGGACAGAGAAGCGAGAGGGGGTTGAACGGGGAACAGAGGGAGGGAAGGGGGCTTATGGGACTTTCGGGGAGAGAGGAAACGGGAAAGGGGAAATCATTTGAAATGTAAATAAAAAAACTTAGAAAGTAAAAAAAAAAAAGAAAAGAAAAAAAAAGAAAACAGGAAGACCAGAGGTCAAGGCCCTCCCTTGGCTAAAAGTATAAAGTAAGTTACCAAAGCCATAAGAACAAATTCTTCAGGCCTACTGAGAACTCACCCATAACACCATCCCCTCTTTTTGTAATATAGAACATAAATCAATAATAATAAGAGAAGAGTGACTGGGTGACAGAAAGCCCTCATGCTGTTGCTCTCCTCCAAAGACAGATTTTGAAGATTGGAAGCCACCCAAGCCCTCCACAATTCAATTGACTTGTGTTCAAGTTCCACATGCTGTCAGGGTCTCTTCTAGAAGGGGCCAAATGATTCTTGGGCCAAAAGGAAAGAAAAAGGCCATGCTTTTCCAGTTAAATCAATCTCTAGTCACCTTGAAAGTAGAGAAAAATCAATGATTCACACCAAACTCCCATCTCCTTCTTTATGGGTCCAGTAGCAGAGATATAATGAATGCTTCACCAAGTCAGCTAACCAGGCTAATGGCCAAAAATCATTCTATATCAGGAGACATTTTAGATCCCAGCCCCAAATACCCTGCTCTTTTTACATGGCAGCTTTCTTTTCAGTCTCTGAATGCTGAGCTCATGGGGCCTGTGGATTGCCCACAAGGCACCTTTGGCTCCATGAACCAGGAAAGGCACAGATGTGAAAACAAGGTACATATGGTCCTGTGCATCCACACAGTGCCTGGGCCCTGAAGGGGACATGACTACCCAAGTCAAGAGCGCAGAGTCTCTGTACAAGCATTCATGGAGAAGAAAATCTTTGGAAATTTTCATATGTCACAAAGTAGCAACAGGCTATTACTATGCCAGAATTACTGTCTTGGTTTTATGGTCTATTAAAAAGCTGTGTCATAACAAACTCTTAACCCTTTCCCATTGAAGTTCTGTACCTATTATGCACTTTTCTCATCATAATTGCTTGATCTCTCCCAACTCTGAAAAGAGCGAAGCTCCCAATCCTTAGAAAAATTAGGTGTTGGATCAGGCCTCTGAGACATAGCTTCAGTGATGCATGACTTGGTAGTTGGAGCTTCTTGAGGTAGAAATCATAAAATGAGAAGGCAGTAAGCAAGCTTGGGATGACAGCAATAAAGACTCAGGAGGGATAGTCAGCAGAGAATAAACTCAGAAGTGGCTCTGTGGGGAGTTCCAGAGCCTCAGAGTATTGTTCCCAGCAAGCATCTTGACATCTGTCTCTAGCCACATCTGTGTATCTGTCTGTATCTTCTTATAAAGAAGTAGTGAGCATAAGATGGTTCAGGAAAAGGGAGACAGGGTGTTATAGTTATTTAAGTGGCTATTTTAAAGCTATATTTAACCAGACATTTGTACAAAGTAATTATGGCCCATGGCTTTATGGGAGACGAGAACAGTTGAAAAAATTAGGCAGAGATAGAGCAGATAAACGATGCCTGGATTCTCGCTCACCATTTGCCTCATGTGTAATTAATTCTCTCCCTCATGCCTCTAGTTACACTTCCAGACCTGTCTCTACACTTGTAAAGGACTCAGGTTTGGTAGTGGTATAAGATGCAGCTAGATACAAACAGATTGGGGAGCTGGTCCAGAAGCCTGCATAATAACAGCAGCACAGCCATAAAAATGCCATCACCCTCACGTTGCAGGAAGATAAAGCGCGATGCTCATCACAGATGAATGCTTCCTCTCGTTCTGTCCTCGGGCCACAATCAATTGTACATCATTAACAAGACACAAAATCTTTACTAATTAGCTTTTATGATTATATTGTTATTGCGTTGGGGCTTTTCAAGCATTGGAAATCGAGGAGATAGGATGCCCAGAAAAGAGCCCTGTGCAAAGGGGAGGGGAGGACCAGGAGCCCACCGGCCCTGTCATCATCAGACATTTTCAATCCATTCCCATCTGTAATTTTCAGTTCGATTCACTGTTAAGATTAATATTTTAGTAAGAGACTGACAACTGTTAGAGGAGAGAGAGAAGAATATTGAGTGTGCTTTCTCACCAGACAGAAGTCAGCTGTGGAAGTGATCTAACAAGAATAATTATTCATTTTCTCTTTGCTCAAAATCTTCAAGGCTATTTATAATCCTCCATAGCTTTGTTACATGTTGCTCTTCTCAAGATATGAGAAAGTAAAAGTTCTCCTAATTAGGAAGATATATCTTTACGCCAGCATATATTTCGAATGGATCAAAGATTTAATTTAATAATAAAAAATAATAAATTTACCGAAAGTATCCATGAGAGGATTCATTTGTTACATCAGAATAAGAAGGGTAATTTTAAATTATCATACAAAACTCCAGCACCTTAGAAGAAAAATTAGGTAAATTCAATGATATTATTTAAAAAATCGCATGGTAAAGTAGCATTCTTAAAGCAAAGCTTCCATTAATAAAGTTTTAAAATACATGGAAAATTTTTTTGCAATTCATATCATCATCTAAGGCCAAACAAGCAAAGAGTTGCTATAAATCAAAATGACAATGTCCAACAAATCTGAAGCGAAAGACGTAAAGGCTATGAATGGTCGTTTCCTAGAAAATTCACATTTTTCTAAAGTGTATAGAAATATGCCCAATATTGCTCATAATAATCAATGTTGAGATACCACATTTTGATTATCAGGTTAGAAAAGGTCAGAAAAATTGATGACAAATTGTGTTATACTGGGGTGAGAAACAGACCCTCCCCCACAGCTGAAGGGAGTCTAAATTGTTACAAACTGAAGAGGGAGATTCAGCAGTTTCTAAAAAAAAAATGGCAAATGTGTGGCCCTTCCGATTCAGTGATTCCACCTCTAGGAATTTACCCTACAAACACACTGTGAAAGACTCATTTTAAAAATCACTCATTCCAGCATTGTTTGCAGAAAACCAGTGCTAGAAAACAACCTGACTCTTCCTCCATAGGGGACGAGTTTTGAGTTATGAGAGCAATTCCGTGGAACAGAATGATTCTACAAAGTAAAAATGAGATTGTTCTTCATGCACAGATCTGGAAAAAGAAACTCCCCAAGATGTACTGTTAGTGAAAAATAAAACAATATATAATGCAAACATGCTGTATCTTTTGTTCAAAGGGGAGAGAAAATCACATCCACATGTATTTGTTGTTTTAAAAAGATAAATCATGATCCACAGTTCTTAGAGAATGGAGTGCTTGTTTCAAAGGCTCCAAACAGCCCAACACTTCTGTTTCTATGATTCTTTTACTGGACCAAGCAATCTCTATAATGATACTTATACTTTTTTTTCAAAGTATCTTGTATTGACTGCCTGCCAGAGCTTTAAATTTGTCACGATTGATTCTCTCTCTCTCTCTCTCTCTCTCTCTCTCTCTCTCTCTCTCTCTCTCTCTCTCTACCTCACAACAGAACTGCCAGAATGATGGTTTTCTCTCCATTTTACAAATGAGAATACTGAGGTTGACAGATGCAGAGTAAATCAATCAAGGCCCCATAGCTGAGAAGTGGCAGAGAGAGTGTTTGAAACCAGTCCATCTGACTCTAAAGTTTGTATGCAAGTATGCCCTGTCTGCCTAGGGGAGGGGTATGAGAGCACATTCATGTGAACTCCAGCTATACAAGACGACCCCCAGATTTTATAGCTTCAGATTTTTAGAATCTGAGCCACCAGGATAGAGCTCTTGCCTGTCGGCCACTCAGTGCTCCTCGGATGGACCTTGGATTCTCCGTTGGATGAATCAGTTCAGAAGCATGGTGATACAGTGACAGTAAGAACAGCAGAAATTAGTAATTCACTTAATTGACCATGACTATGTAAAGTACCCTCTAGTGTACTTTCAATATCACCATTAAACAGTTCCAAAAGCCAAGGCTTTGATAAAGAAGTGAAATCACTAACCTGTATTGGAGGTGGATGGCTCAGTTCTAAGCTGTGGTCCCCTGCCTCCAGCACTCTTATCTATGGTACTATACTCTCAGCCATGTACAGCAACCATAATTTCAATAGTAAAGTAAGAAGCTGACCCTAGAATACTGATGCTGGGACATTCTTTGCCTATGTGGCTGAGGTAAAGAAGCTGTAGGGATCCCTTCACACAGCTCGCACAAGGCAGAAAGTGGCAAAGCAATTTTCAGACACCCTATGCATGTCTCAGTGGTTTAAATATTTAGCCAAGCTCCCCCTGCTTCCTTCTAGGTCCACCACTACAAATAAAGTCATCACTTAGCATTGTCTTGACCTAAGTTAGGGGTGATTACACTAGAAAGAAATGGGAAAGAAAGGACAACTGAGAATCTGTTTGCCCCAGCTTTTTAAGTTGTCTCATGTGGATGGATCAACTCACAGATATTTTTATAGCAGCATCCTTCTTCCTTTTCCCTCTGTGTTTGATGGAGAGCTTACAAAACATCAATACTCTGTATTTTCTTTTATCACAACCACGAAACTTGCCTTAATAAGAAGTGAGAGAAAGAAGGATGGAAGCTTGAGGTCTCCCTACTCTACTTCTTTGAGAGAATCTCATAATCAAGGTTTGAGTCCTTTAAAACTCTTCTTTAGAGAAGGCATCTTCCAGTTGCTAGTACAAAATCCTCCAGGCCCCATGCTAGCTTATAGAGCTCTCTTTAGGGAAGTTACCTTTTCTTGGGTAACAGCTGCCAAAGGTCAAGAGGGTGTGCCCTTCAGAGGAACTCAGATTGCAGCATACATCTCTTTCCCCTGCATATAAGAAAAGTATCCTGAAACCTGGTTATTGACTTCCATGAGCCTTGCTGCTAACTTCTCCTCCATCCTGTTAAATGCTCTGTACTGGATGGGTCTTTAAGATAAGGCAGTGAACCACCTGATATAAAAGAATCATGAAAGTGGCTTGCGCAGAGTGGATGCCATTTAACTCTCACATCCTCTCCTAAGGAGCCAGACTCTGCTTCCCCACATTCTGTGTCAATGGTTCTAGCTCCACACTCCAGGATTTAGTATAGACTATTCCACAGGATTGCTCTCAAAGTCCTGCAAGGTAGCCACTTTCTTCCTATTCTATTTGCTTTGTGGTACTCTGGACTTCTAGTCTTTTCCACATCTGATCATTCTTAGTCTCTACGATTAAGCCAGTCTTTCTGATGTTTCACTCACACTGGCTCCTGTATTTATATGTGACCTATGGTACCGTTCACTTTATTGAAAGACATTTATTACAGGTAACAGTACATTAATGGGATAATAGAATTAACATTTGGTGCATACGCATCTTCTGGGAGTCATCTGTTCTGTGAAGGATGACCCTCACTGCCTTTGTCTGAGACTAAGAGGATGAATGCACTCACCAGTGAGTTAAAGCTGTCAGAAGCCCTGTTACAGGGCTGGGAGAAGGGAACAGTCTATAAAGGGCTTGCAAACCAAGCATGAGAACCTTGAGTTTGAAGCCCCAGGAACCACATAAAAAGTCAAGTGTGTAACAGGAACACACCTGCCATCCTAGTGCTGGGCGTGTGCATTCCAGGGGCCTGTTGACCAGCCAGTTTAAATGACCTGGAAAGCTCCAGATTCAATGTGAGTCTCTGTGTCCAAAAGTAAGTTGGAGAAGAACTGAGAAGGAAACCTTGGCAATCACACATCTGTGCATGTGCACACACACACACACACACATATACACACAAAGAAACTACTAAATTTGACAAGGTCTGCTTTAGCTAACCATCAAGCTTTAGCCAGTGGATTCTGTCTCTTCAGCCTTTCTGCCCATCTCTCTTCCCCTGCATTCTTCTCCCTCTGTCTCTTCACCAGAAAAGAGGAAACAGAGTGATTGATTTCATCTTCAGAGGACACTCATTTGTCATGGCACATCATGAAATAATGTTCCATGGGTCTTTGCATTGTTCAGGTGATTTCATAAGAGAAAGTTCTTGGTGTATATGAACTGATCTGGGGGTCAGAGAAGACAGAGACTCTTACCACAAACTAACCTTTTCTAAGATTTTATGTATATAGTGTGAGTGTGAATGTGTGTATGTGTATGTATGTGTGTGTGTGTGGTGTATGTATGTGTCAGATGTGTGTATGTGTGTGGTGTGTGTGTGATGTGTGTGTATATGTGTGAGGTGTTTGTATGTGTGTGTGTGGTGTGTGTGTATATGGGATATGTGTGTGTGGTGTGTGTGTGTATGTGTGTGGTGTGTGTGTGTATATGTGAGGTATGTGTATATGTGGTGTGTATGTATGTGTGGTTTGGTATGTGTGTGGGATGTGTGTGTATGTGTGTGTATGTGGGATGTGTATGTATGTGTGTGTGCATGCGTGTGTGTGTACATGCGTGTGTGTGCATGTGTGTGTGCATGTGTGTGTGTGTGTGTGTGTGTGTGTGTACACTATAACATGCATATGAAAGTCAAAGGACGATTTACAGGAATCAGTTCTTTCTTTACACCTTGTAGATTCTGGCTTTCCCACTCAGGCCACCAGGCTTGATAACAAATGTCTTTACCTATGGAGCCATCTCACAGACTCACGACCTTTTCCTTCAATTACTCACCTTCCGAGTGGATAGTCATAGTCATGGCTACATCTCCTTTTTCTCTGCATCAGATGGGAGATACCCAGAAGTCACCCTGTGAAGTCTGATCAGAGACACCATTTTGGTTTTCTGTGTCTGGGTTGTTATGGCTTAAAGGGAATGCTTATGAAGTGTTAAACAGTCTTGGAGGGAGTCGCTAGACAAAATGTGAGTAATTCCTTAGGAGGCGGGAATGGGGACTCTCTGAAAGCTGTACTTTGGAGAAAAAAAAATGTTTACACCGAAATAAGCATGAATCTGTAACTCTGTTTCTCTCTGCGTCCATCTGTCTGGAGAGGAGGGTGTATGAAGGGATCTGACAAGTTTCATCAAGAGAGAAAAACTTGCTCAAGCATGAGGAAACTGTTTCTCTGAAATCCTCGCTTGGCTTCTTCCCAGGGATCTGACTTCTCCTGGGCTTTGCAGCTAAATTCTCAGGGATGTATCCTCAGAAGTGCTGTCTGTACCAACTCAGCTGCTTCTAGAATGAGCCACATTTCAAAAGGGGGAAAAAAATAGAACAAACTGTAGAATCAGGGAGATGAGAGTGAGAGCAGCAGCCATATGCCCAGGATCTTTTTCACCACGCCCTGGGGTTCTCCAGAGCCAGCGCACAGAGTGTGGCGCATGTGGTGACGCTTCCGTGGAGAGACTCTGAGTTGGGTAGCCAACCATCCTGTGCTCGGCTTTGAGGAATTACATCACAGTCTGCTTCTCAATCATGTTAGAAAACAGAGGAAGAGCAGACCCACATTGCCATGCTGTGTATGGGGCAGGTGCTTTGGGTGGTAAATTCCCCCTATCCCAACAAGTCCCAGACCAACTGTCATACTCCTGGAGTCACTTTATAGTATGAATTTTTATGTATCAGTTACCAAAGTCAGCTCAGTTTTATCAACCCATTTCCATATTGTGCTTCACCGTCAATAAGAGCTTGTGATTATCTTCCATAAATATTTGCTTAACTTTTACAATTCTTTGGTTGTGCTCAGAATACAAATGTGCTTTCCTTTTTGAAAGCAACATCACATGTATTTTACAAGTCAGATCAATCTAACATGGATTCTGCAGTTTGCTTTTCTGTTGCTGTGATAAATGCAATATCCAGAAGAAACTTAGGGAAGGGAAGAACTCATTTCTGCTTTCACGTTCAGATCACAATCCGTCACTGAGAGAAGTCAGCTCTGGGAACATGGAGAAGGCTGCCTGCTGACTTGCTCAGTGTCACAAACTCAGTTCGTTTATTATACAACTCAGGCCCACCTGCCTAGGGATGGTGCCACCTGGAGTGGACCGGGTCCTGCCACATCAATTAATCAGGACAATCTCTCACAGATATGCTCAGAAACCAGCCTGACTCAGATAGTTCTGCCATTAATGTTTCCTCTTCTAGGTAGTGTCAGGCTGGCAATGAAAAACTAAGCTGTACAGCAGGAACCAAACCAGGGTCGCTTGGAATATTCTCAGACCTTTAGCCTAGGTTAGTCAGTGTATTTCAACCTTCTAAGATTGAGTATTACATATTTTTTTCTCCTCCTTGGATCCTTTTGGTCCATCAGCAGAAGGGCTGTCATCATGTAACATCACATTGCCTGGCCTTTTCATAGACACAGAATGACCCCATTCCCCCAGGGGAAGGTACCTTGATTAGTTTCCTTTGTGAAAAATGTCTTTGCAGTCTTCTGGATCAAAGAGCATGAGGTGGATGCAAGCTGCTAGAATATTGAATTATCGCTTTCCTTTTCAATTAGTACCCATTGCTGGTACCTTGTGTGACCCAAACTGGAAAAGAATTAGTATATACATCTTTTGTTTTGTTTCGTTTTGTTTTTTAATTTCAACGAGGTGGTTATCATCATACCTTTGGCTGTCAGGATACCTCGTGCAGGTCCCTAATCTCTCCCACCACTCAAAACAGTATGAAGTTACAAGCTGGGGAGGAACCGTCTTAGCTGACCTTTCAATCCTGGGTGTCTTGCTAGGGAAACTAAAAATAAGAGGGAGGAGCCGGGTGCCTTGAGCTTCTCCCCTTATCCCTACAGTCTCAGGGCAGAAAATTATATTTTCTTCTTAACCAACATCAACTGAGGACAGTGCTTTATTTATTTTTTGTTTGTTCATTTGTTTTTGTTTTGGGCACTGGGGTGGGGTGGGGCATCCAACTGCTTAGCATCCCTACTTCATTTAAAACCAACCAGTAGAAACACTCTGCTGCTAAAGCTAGTTGTTACACTATTTCCTGTCATATGGAAACTTCTCTTAATTGATATAACTGTGCTTCACTGGGCACAGCGAAAACTGAGGTTCCTAAAGGTGATCTGGAGTTAATGAAAAGTTCTGAAATGTCTTGAGTCATCAGAGAAAGATTACAATGCGTTTAGTGTTGTTTTAGTGTTAAGGCTTTTATTGTATCTGGAAAATTGGTAATACACACCTAGTAGGTTGATAATATTCTATTAAACTGAGTGTTTGATTTCACATGACATCCCATTTCCCAATAGAGCAGAAAGGCAAAGCCTTCTTGTTATAGCTGGCTGGCTGTTCTGCTCTGGGCAGCGTTAGGCTATTCTTATTTTTTATAGCGAAACTAATAGGTATGAATTGGAACCTACCTCCTTTTTCTTGGTAATTGGGCATTAGCTTTATAGATTTAAATGTGCCCGGCACAGTATTCTAAGTAGGCATGTTCCTAGCTAGAGGGCTTTGTGCTTCTAAATTTCTCAAAGCCTACCATTCTCTTTGGCTAACAGGATTAAAGAGACCACAAGGATGGGACCTCTCCACTACTTTATGACCCCTGCCGTTCCTTAGCACTGGTTCCCAGCTGGCCAGTGCTCTTCATACAATGCAAATATTCCACAATGAGTTTTCTCTTTACAGTGTCTGACTCTGTAGCCCAGGCTTTCCCCAGAACTCGATGTATGGCCATACATCGCTGACTCACCACAGTACTCCTCCTGTTTTAGTCTCTTGAGTTCTGGGATTATAAGTGTGAGTCACTATGCCCAGCTACAGTGGGATTCTCTCCGCTCATTTTTATTTTAGGCCCAATAAAGGCCACGAAGCTAATTTGGAACTGAAAGTCTTCTGTTCTTCATTTCCAAGGGAAAAGAAGTAAGTTTTCTAAGTAGGTGAGGGGTTTAGGGTTGGAAGATAATGATTTCAGGCTTAAAAGTAGACCCAAAGGGAAGCTGACCTCATTTTATTGCCAGAAGATTACACTGTGTATTTATAGATGGTGATATTGACTTCCTGAAGAGAAAAACTAAAAATGTGCTGAGAAATGTTACCATATTAAAGGAGGCATGATTGACATTCTCAGGCAGGTAAATGTATCCATTTAACAAATAACAAATAACACTCCCGGCACCGAAGATTGTATTCTTTTAAGTTCGAATGTTTTCTACAATTTGGGAGGTGGGTGTATAGTTTAGTTAGTACAGTGCTGCCCATGAAGACATTAGAGTCTAAGTTTGAAGCCCTGGCACCCATGTAAAAAAACTAGACACACGAGAATGCTTCTGTAATCCTAGAACTGGGAAGCTGGAAAGACATTCGAACCTGGAGCTCATAGCCAGCTGCCTAAGCTGTGTTAGTTAGCTCCAGGTCAGTAAGAGACCTCTGGCTTCCACATGCATGTGGGCACACGAACACATACATTTACCATATAAATGAATGCATGCGAGCACACACACACACACATAGTGTAATCATTTTGGATTTTTAGGTTAATATTTCATTGCTTTCTTTTTTTTAAATCTCTTTTTCTTCTCTTAGTTTTTCTCTTTTTTTTCATTGCAAGTATGGAAGAAAACAAAAAGCCCTTGGAAGAGCTTGGGGGGTGGGGGGGGCGTCTTCCTTCCCTTTGTAGTATGCAGGCCTTGTGGAGTCATATGACTGAGGTTTCCAGGGAAACAAGTCAAAATGGGGTGCTGGGCACAAGTCCCATATGTCCTTCCCTTCTCTGTTTTTCTGGAGTCTTTTTTATAAGTCTCTGAAGAGCTTTAAGAACCACCACTTGTTACAGGGTAAATCACGATTTTGCCTTAAGAGGCTTTTATGCTTGACACAGCAGATAAAAAGGCATAACAAGAAATCACTTTTCAACAACCGGCATGAGGGAGATGAGAGAAAAAAATTAGGAGAAAATCATCTCTCCTCTCTTCCAAGTTCCCTGAAGGTCACTCACACCTTCCGTGAGTACCGGACTGGCTCCTGTTTCCTCGTGTGGCCATCTGCTGTCGATGTGCCTCCAGTCATGTTTAAAAACAACATCAAAAAATCAACTTGGTAAATCAAATGGATTAACTTTTCCTCTTTACAAGCAAATGCCGATTTAGTCAGTGTTTGCTCTACAAGTATGAATGAACACCTGAGTTCAATCCCAGAACCTCCACTGCTTAAGAAAGCCTGGTATGGGGTCATACACTTAATCCCAGTGCTGAGGAAGCAGATAGGATGATTCTTGAGACTGGCTGAACACCCTGCCTAGCCTATTCAGTGAGTTCCATGAATGACCCTGCTTTAAAAATTAAAAAAAAACAAACCAAACCAATAAATAAAAAATTTGAAAAAGACGGGAGGTTGGACAGATAATGACTCAGCAGTTAAGAGCTCTGGCTACACATTCAGGAGACCCAGGTTCCGTTTCCAGCACTCATGTGGCAACTCAGAAGTATCTATGACTCCTGTTCCAGGAATCTGCTGCCTTCCTCAGGCCACGTATGTACATGGTACACAGACAAACATGCAGACAAAACACCATACACATGAAATAAAATAAAATAAAAAACAAATCTAAAGAAACAAAGAAGCAGACAGTGGCTGAGGGGCATCACCTAAGGTTGTCTCCTGGCCTCTACAAATACGCATGCATGTACCTGTAAACACACACACACACACACACATTCCTTCAGTTGTACACTTTGAGCTACTGTCTTTAACTTTGTCCACTAACTCATTCTTTTTTTTTTTAAGATTTATTTATTTATTTTATGTATATGTTGCCATCCTCAGACACACGGCAAGAGGGCATTGAATCCCATTACAGATGGGTGTGAGCCTCCTTGTGGTTGCTGGGAATTGAACTCAGGTCCTCTGGAAGAGCAGCCAATGTTCTTAACTGATGAGCCATCTCCCTGGTCCCCACTTAATGTGTTCTTTAGCATCTCACCACAAAAACTTAGAACTTTTTTTTGAAACCTGTCAAAGTGCATGCACAGGCAATCCAGAGACCTAAAATCTCAAAAAAAAAAAACCCAAAAACCAAACCTGTAGAAAAGCACACAAGCTAGCTCTTGCCTGGCGATGAAATCTCTACAGGCTTCCCCTCGGTGTGGGCCTCCGTTTTCAGGGGACCCACTACGTTTTTTTTAGTGGCAAGTTGTTACTTATTGAGAAAGCTTGTCGAGAAAGTCCTTATTCTGTAAGAAAAGTATAACATAGCTTTCAAATTGGATTTAATTTTGACTTTTGAGTAAGAAAACCAAGCTGAAGTAAAGACTGCTATGGTAATGATGATGGGATCTATTCTTTGTGGTTGTCACTTGGCAATGACAATCCCAGTTTTAATGAAGTAATGAGCACTCCGACATCTTCCTCCCAGTAAACACATCTCATCTGCCTGTTCTCTGGGGACACATCCTAAACATTTTCAGACACCCTGCCAGCTCTACTAGTGTCAAAAAGATTCTTTCTTTAACCAAAATCTAGATTCCAGCACCGTGTGTGTTAACTGCTCAGCCAAAAGCATAGACCCTAACCAAACTGGTATTAAAATACACATCTTTGTTAAAATAGAAAACATAGACAAAAAGTAGTTCAGATACTATTTTGCAATTTTTGAACACATTTGTAATTAAAATCTTCGAAGCCAGACATAGGAAGGATTCTAGAGAACTTCTGGAATCTTTTTCTGAGACTCCCATCCCTCGCCCTAAATGTTGTGTTAAGAACAAATTTCATAATGTCTGTAAAAAGTGTTTTATGTTGATCAAAATCTAGCATGAAAGAAATTGAAGCTATTTAGCCTGGTGTTATCAGTGGCTAACAGGGTAGAGTGACCACTTTTGGAGGGTGATTTAATACTTTAAACCTTTAAGATGTCACTTAGGGCCCTGGAAAAGGTAATTTACCAAATGATACTTTTGTAACTTAAAAGAATTTAATGGCTACCTAAAGTGAGCAAATCATAGCCCTTGTTGTTTTAGGGTCAGGCCCATGTGAGGCCATAGTCTTTCAAACAGATGTGATTTTATGTCCTTTCAGAAAACAAGAATAAAAAACTTGAGACTTCGAGAAAGCCTGGTGCTTCTGATTTATCTGGCGTGCATTTTTCTGACACATCTAAATAAAGAATAAAATATTTCTTTAAATTTTTTTAACTAAATGTGATACTCTTTTCCATTGATACTTTTGAATCAACATAATCATAAAATCTTCTAGGCAAAAGCAAGGTAGCACTCCAGATCACACAGTAATAATAGCAACCGTATATTAAAAAATGGGTTCACACTTGCTACTTCATGGAATCAGCTGAGATCTCAAAATAAGCAGACCTTTTTTCCTGGTCAGCTGAACAAGAAAAACAAAACAAAACAAAACAACAACAACAAAATCTCTCTTACCTGGTGTTACAGGTATGGGTTAATAAGAAAAGCTTTGAATTCATTATCACTGATATTAAAGCAACATATTTAAAGAATTTATTAAATCTACCCAATCCAATTCTTGGAGTCTAGGGAAAAAAACTAGAAGAGCATCTTACCTTTCTATCAATATTAATTATACATGTATAAGGGCAAGTTTGAATCATATCCAAATAGATATAACGCAATGAATCTAGCCCTTCTCTCTTGAAGAATACATGGTACAATTTGCTTAGCACGAATTTAATTATTTATTATCCTATTGGTTTTCTGTTAACTCTATGTCTGAGTTTCCCCAAATTAGTGAAAAACTCTTTAAAATCTTCGAGTCATACTTGGAGTTGTTTTTGAACTAGAAGGAGTATCACTGCCGACACCTGGAGTAGCTGAGTGGCCCACAAGTACTGAATCTAAAGTCGATAGATACACTGAGTCCTAAAGTTGAGCAGAGGACAAAGCCTTCTGGGAGAGGAAAATGAGGCAGGAGCTGGAGCAGATGAGAAGAGTTTCCTGCCTGCCACACACACACGTCTGACCTTGAGAAAACGAAGGTATTTTAGAAGTTAAAACACAATTTGGGGTCTACCACCAGAATTTCCGCAGCAAGATACGTGATTGGGCTGATCGTTTACATTTCTTATTCCCTCCCAGGTGTGGTGGTTGATCTTGTTGGCTTGGCAGGATCTAGAGTCGCCCAGGAGACAAGGATGACTAGGATAGCTGAGATGCAGAGACCTATCATAAAGCAGGGCCCTGGGTTGAGTCAAAAAGAAAGTGACCTCCACAGTGTTCACTGTTCCCTGCTTCCTGGTTGTGGATGTAATGGGGTCAGCTTCCTTAAGCTCCTGCCACCAGGACTTCCCAGCCAGGATGGATCATGCTCTCAATCTGAAGGTTAACCCTTCAGTTGCCTAAGTGGCTTTTGTCAGGTGATATTGATGCCCTCGGTCCTGAAAGAACACTGACAGAATCATTGCACTAGATTCGTGTTCAGTTTCCTCTATGCTTTATTTGCTAATATAAGAGATCTCCACTCATTTTAAAACTTTTAAATTGAGATTTATGGATAGAAGTCATTATTCACAGAAACAAACATAAGAAAGGCGCTTAACGCTAAACCCGAACATTAAAAGACCTAAAAGAGATCAAGCTGAGCTCCAAATACATCAGGCCATGAATGAATACACTGGACTGATTAATGGTAATAATAATAATTTTCTAAATGAGGCTGTACCCCACATCATTAGCACAGTTATTACCCAACATATGAATGGATCATATCGCAGTTTATTTGGGATTATTTTTTTTTAATTTTGAATGTTTTGCTGTAGAATGGTAGAAAGCAATGACAACAAATGTCTCTCTACCCATAATTCACTCAAAGACTGCTCTATGGCAATATCCTCATGAGTCTGCGTGATGAGGTTACAAATGGCTTCAGGAGATTCAAAGTCAGGTCCTCATGCCTGCGTGCTGATGCTTTACTGGATAAGCCTTGGCAGTTATAAATACGTGTTGCCACCAACTTAGAGTAGATACTTGAGTCAGATAAGCAGGGATAAGTTAGGTCCGTTTTGGATGTACCATGCATCTGGTTCCTTTGGCATACCCAGGTTAAAGCCACTACATCATTGCAAGGACATCTGTCCTACACGTGTCAAGCTCTACAGGAGCCAACTTACAGACCTCCTTTGTTCTTCCTGCTCAGCTAGCCAGACTGTAATGGAGATGTGGCATCCTAATGATACCCTTCATACATGGCTAGGTCAGTAAGCACAGCAAAGGGTTGCTGAAGAGTTGAGGAAACACAGCATCTCTTATCAAAAGTTTTGACTATTGAGGCATTCTTAGATATGCTAAGCCATTACACCTCTGGCTTTGCTCCCTACCCTATTTTCTTTTACAAGTTCCTGCCATACTCTATCCTCTCTATTTTTATTTTGGTACCCAGAATTATAAAGGACTTAAGTCTGCTTAAGATGGAGCATAGGATAGAATCACTGGTGTTTCAGGAAAAATCTCTGAGCACAGAAAGATTTCCTGGTGAAGTCAGAGATTGAGGAATTGGACAAAGAACAGAAACAGGAAGCCAAAGAAAGGACCAAAAGTCAGTGAATAATTTCACTCCTGTGGCCTTGTACCACTCACTGTATGAGGCACCTAAAGCTCTAGAACCTAGGCTATAATAAGTTTTCTCTGTTTTACTTATGGTCAAATGAAAAGAGCAGAAGAAAATATTCATTATTGGCAAATCAGAAATAATTTCTGGTATTGCTGGGATAAGCAAAGACTATTATTTGAAGTCCAGCATTTATAAAGTAGGGTAATCATAACTACACACACACACACACACACACAGAGAGAGAGAGAGAGAGAGAGAGAGAGAGAGAGAGAGAGAGAGAGAGTCAGTCAGGCAATGAAATGTCTGAGTGGGTTTCATTGATTACCAATTCCTGCTTTTCTACACTTGATTCTCACATAGAATTATAGACTCTAGGACTCCTGGTACTTAGAAACACAGGCATGAAGACAAAGCATGCAAGCAAAGACTATATTAAGGGAAATCCCTGTGGCAGCAGGAGCCGAGATAGATGGAGTGGCGGGCTGCCATGCAGTGCAGCCTAAGAACAACTCAGCAGGGCCACTTGGAGTTCTTGACCCAACCCTCACCATGGTCACCTTGTATCTCCCAGGAAAGAACCTGCTTGTCACTCCCCACCGTGTTCAACCAAAGCCTGGGAAAATGGGTCCAACACAAATGTACTCATGTTTCAAAACCCAGCATCGGGGATGGTGGGTCGGTTCCACTGTGGCTATACTTCAGTAAGGGACATGTCATCTGCATCAAGCAGTCTCCAAAATGTCCTAGAATAAATATAAATGAAGTTATTTTGCTATGAATTAGAGATGGTTCAATTTGATTTTTGTAAAAGTTGCAAATCACCGCCCTTGATGTTACTCCTTAGGAAAGAAAGGGTCAAATTAAAATCTACCTGATCTGAAAATTGTTTTTCAATCATATAGCTTTCTCTGAACCATTTTTCTAGTGTGTGTGCATGAATGGTGTAAGGGAGAGAGAAATGGGGGAAGGGAGAGAGGGAGAGATTAGACACACACACACACACACACACACACCATACACACACCTGTCATGTTTGGAGTTTAGAGAACAATCTGGGATGTTACTTCTTGACTTCCACCCCATTTGAGACTGTTTTTGTTCAGTGCTGTGCAGCTCAAGAGCTCCCAGGAACTCTCCTGTCTCTACCTCCCATCTCCCTCGTGAGCGCTGCAATTACAAATGTGTGCTCCTGTTTATCCAGCCTTTAGAGATTCACACTCAGATCCTCCAGTCTGTGAGGCAAACAAGCACTTCTCCCCCTAAACCCCTGTCCCATGCCACCTCTCAATCAGGCCTAAGTCTGGAAAAGGGGAGAAATTCACTAACGTTGGCTTTGTTCTTGTCTTGACGGTAAGGGCAATGGGACGGCATGGAACTGGCAACCAGAGAGATGCAAATGGGCTGTGGGAAAGGCCCAACTTACCTAAACACAGCTATTGACCATGAAGACTTGATGGGGCATCTTCTTGAAGGTTATCAAAATCTTCTTTCTTTTGACTCAAAAGGAAAAAAAAATCCTTGACTTTTAAACTTAGAAGACCTAATTTTTCATTTCATATAAGCAATACGTGTCCTGTTCTGTGGAATGGATGATCTTTAAAAGAAAACAAAATCAGCTTCCATGTTGTTCTTCTAAGTTAAATATGCACATATCATACTTTATTTTAGTCATGTATACAATTTGCTTTCTGTTCATTCAATGTTAAGATGGAGAATGGAGAGTGGTTCTTTTTTTCCAGACCACCTGGGTACCAATACATGTGCAGAGGGAAGGGTTTCTTTCAGATAACTCTTAGAAAATTAGTGTGTGTGAACTGATTTAGATGCAGTTGCATCTCATTCTAATCCGATTATATTATACTTCACTCTCAGTTCCTTCAGGCTTAAAATAATCTGTAACAACAATGACAATATGTTAATGGATTTACTTAAAAATGATTTTAAAACTCAGTTATCGGGACACACTATTGCTGAGTGCTCAGTATTGTTTTTCTTGGGAAGGAACGCAAAGGTCAAAGCTCTATGGCTCCTGATAAAGTTCTTTGTGGAAGCTAAGGAGATAAGCTTCTAGCAGCTAGAGCTAACGTTAATAATAAGATAATGACTTTAGGAATGAAATACCTTTTGTTTTCTTATTCAAAATGAAATGCATGAACTGATCCTGAAAATATACAAATCAAATTAACAAAGACTTGGGGTTTTTCCACAGACAGAAAAGCTAAGATTCTGATTAGCATGATGATTTGGAAGAGACTATCCAGGGTCAGTCTCAAAATGTGGGCTTTGGGAATAATCCAAAGGCCACACAGCTAGAGAATTCTAGTAGTCTCATACTAAGGATGGACATCAAAGGGAAGTCGTGGTGAGGTGTTGCTAAGAAATATGACTATTTCCAGTATTTGGAGAATTTCTCATGTAAAGTGGAAAGTAGCTTACAACCACATAATTGCTTGGATAGATCAGTCTATCTCTTTTGTTTACATATGAATAATGAATAACCTTCAAACACTCCTATATTGCTATATAAATGCATCTGCAATATTCAAAACTAATCACACACACTCTCTCTCACTCTCTCACTCTCTCTCTCTCTCTCTCTCTCTCTCTCACACACACACACAGAGAGAGAGAGAGAGAGAGAAAGAGAGAGACAGACAGAGACAGAGAGAAGTGGGGGTCATATGCAGCAGCAGGCTCTCTTCTATACACACACATAGTCATTCACTCACCCACTAAACACATGGGAAGATTTTTGTTTCTATGGTTCTTTGCCTCCAAATTTAGGTCAAATAAAAGGTGTGTTCCCTAGTGTTGCACAGCTGAAGCATTCTTATTTTTCAAGGTCGATTTCCATAAAAGCTTTTTCCTCATAATGAAGATGCTTATCGGTGTGTTTGTGGCAATTAAAGATATGTATATTTAATGGTCTTGCTCCATCAGTAGCATGTTAGCTACTGCTGGTGTCATAGGTTGCCAATTTACTGTCTAGTAATTGCTACTTAAATACTTGTTTGAGATGGACAACAACTTGGTCTTATGCTAGCTTAGACTCACAATCATGCTTCATCAAGAATTGGAGGAAGAGCTAGCTTCTAATTAAACCAACAACAGCACCTCTAGAACTGTGTAACTTCCACTTCTGTCATTTATAATATGACCTGCTAAAGGAGATGAAAATATGGTGTTAATCAAGAAAAGATCTGTAGAGCTTGCCTCTGTGCAATTTCAAGACAAAATCATTTATGCAGAACTATCATCAGAAAGCATCAAACTCCGAATGTTCCCACATTCTCCAAAATCAAGGAATGGGGAATGAGGTCTTACTCTGCATAGGCATGCAAAACCCTTAAAGTAATTGTTTTTATATTACTCCCCCTACCCCCAAATAGTGATTACTTCATATCTTTAAGTGACAAACACTAATCATCTATAAGCAACTGCCATCTTCTTGTCTAGTAAAGAGGATCAGTCCAACAAGGTAGAAAATATAATCTTGTTAAGACTGATTAACAAATGTCTCTTGACCCTAATGTTACTGTGACAAAAGTAATCAATAAACTAGAAACAGTTGAAGTGTAACCTTGCTGGAGTCCCCTCTATGCAGGATCTCTGTAGTACTGATATCACAAATCACATACCGTTGAGAGAAGCTCGCTACCAACGATTTCCCCAAAACATCCAGCAAGGGACATTAACTTTGAAAGGTACGGGTGGGTTTTCTGTGAAGGAAAGATTTATGGCTTGATCATTTCATAAACCTCTTCATATTGTAATCTTTTAAAAAAAAGATTCATAGTGTAGACATGCATGATGGTACACACCATGGTCACATACTTTGAAACTGGGCTTCATGGCAAGATCCTATTCTCAAAAACAAACAAACAAAATCACAGATTCACAGTATTAATTGGTGATCCTGCTCTACTTTAGTCTATAATATCTCAATATAAAACTAAGACTTCAATTCTGGAAGTTCTGTCCCTCAAAATTAATGTCCCCTCCAAGATCTAGTTCTCCAGGCTCTATAAAGACTTTCTTTTTGGGTCCTTCCCATTGTCCCTAGTATTCTGCTTTGACTCACAACTCTTCATGCTGTATGTCCTGTCTGCAGTGAGCTCACACTTTCTTACAGTTTCAACCATCTCCTACAACGATGGTTCCCAAATCTTTCCATGTCCTTCATATTTGCACATCCAGTGCTACAGCCTGAGCATCCACGCTCCCTGATGCTTCCTTTACTTGGATGGCTCTCCAGGCACTCTATCATGAATAGGTCTCAAGTTCACAAGATTACTTCTGCTTCTTCTCATTTTGGATGATTCTTATTTCTGAATATGTGGCCTAAACAGGAGGTACTTCATTCTGTCTATGATTTCACATGTAGCATGGCACACAGCTATCACAGTGGAACAATCCCATGATGGATGAGAAGGGAAGAACTGAAGATGAGGACTGTGAAACAAAATACCTAGAAAGAGGAGGAGTAAGGGGTGAGACTGTGGGAGGGGACCAGGCAGAGGGCAGCAATCTGGATATAAAGTGAATAAAGTATATTTAAAAATGAGACAGAAGGGAACATACTCCCAGATGGAGCTATAACTTCTTGGCCCCCAGATTCCTGACAAACCATCCCAGCAAAGGAAAATTACACTAAGTGTAAGAACTTCACCTCTGGCATTTTAAAAACATTTTTCAAAGGGTATAGTAACCTCACACCCACCTACTCTGGGTTCTTCTAGAGACCATGTTTGAAAGCCTGCCCACTCACCATGTGGAAGAGAAATTGTGTGTGAGAGTGGGGGAAACCCTCCACTGGCCCTTTAAAGGCAGCCATGATACAGCACAATGCTGTGACACAGGCTTGCTCTTTGAGTTCTAGGCTCCTGATGCCTTGCTGATTAGGACCTTCACTTTACAAATCCATGCCTTGTACCTTCCTTATATGTTGTTCTTTCTTTTGTGCCCTGGGGGAGGTGGAGTGGAGGAATATATATGTACATGTGTGTTCCCGAATGTGGATAAACTGTGTGTGTGTGTGTGTGTGTGTGTCTTTGTGTGCCAAAGCACGACCTTTGATGGCATGCTGACGTCCTTCCTCGGGTATTTTCTACCTTATCTGGGGAACAGTTTCTCTCGTTGGCCTAAAGCCTAGCAACAGGCTAGCCGGGCTAAAGAGCATAGTGAGCCACCTGTCTCCAACTTTTCAGAGCTGAGATTACAAATGTACACCACAACACTGTTCTTGGGGGAGGGGAGGCTCTTACCATGGACTCTAGGGATTGAACTCATGTCCTCATGCTTACAAAGCAACTACTTACTGGTTTATAAGCCATCTCCTTAACCCACATTCCTACTTTCGAATGAGAGAGTCAGTGATTGACAGAATCACAAACAAAGGGAAACAGGGCAGCACGGGTGGGGAGGGGGTGTCACATATGCCTACATTTAAATCCGAGCACTCCCATTCTGCTCAGTGATGCTAAACACACAATTCAAACCTCCATATAGACTGGATTTTAAAATATCTGCCCGTAAAAGCAGCTGTGAGGATTGACTAGATAATTCATATTGAGTGTTAAGTGCATGCTGGCTGTTTAATAAATAGTGGCTAATGCCACTTAGTCTATTGGGTTCATCTTTATTTCACAGACCCTTTTTTTCCCCCCTTTCAACAGAACTACCAGGTCACACTTATAAGTGGTACAGTGCCCAAGTCCACTCAGATAGTCCCAGCTTAATAATGAGCTCTCACATAATTTCCTCTCTAGCTATGACAAAGGTATTAGAAGCAGTAAGCCTGAAATTCAATACTTAGATAAACAAAAATACTGAAGTATTTAGGGTTTCCAGAAGATGGACTGCATTTGTGTTAGAAAGCCTTGTTTGAGTCTCTTACATAATAAAAAAATCTATGAAATGTAATTGATCAAACTCAAGGAGATGAAGAGTCATACAGTCTCTCCTGGCATGAGAACGTGAAGTTTTCTCTGCCTTGAACAGCAAACCTGCCGCTTAGCTCACTAAGCCATCCCCTCCGGCTATGTGATTATATACAGCAATTTACCATCAGTGAAAGAAAATAAACGCTCTCTGTATTGCTCTCTCCCCCCAGCCCTACCTCTTGACTGCAGTAACAAAACTGAATATACCATTTCAACACACATCAGGCTGTGCCTCATCAAACTCTCATGAAGCAAGACCAAAATTTACAGGAAGATTGGTGAACTTCTGGTTCCCCATAAAGGCAAGGAATATACTGATTTTACAATGTTCTGACTAAAAGAAATTTATCTTCCTATGTTGGCACAACATCCTTTCGATACTTATCTGTAAATGAATGGCAATCACTTTTAATCCACAGGAAATAGGAGGAGGAATAAATGGTAAAAAAAAGGGGTTTTTTTTGGTTTTGGTTTTTTTGTTGTTGTTGTTTCTGGTTTGTTGTTTGTTTGTTTGCTTGCTCTTTTACTTTTGTGAGTAGAGCAGAACGAACACAGGGTTTAGCATTCCATAGCCCTGGTGTCAAATACTGCCGCTCATGTCCGTTTAGCTTCGTGGCCTGTTATTTCCATGATTTGTTTTCCCCAGTGAAAAGATCCAGGGATCAGAAGTTAAAAGACCTAATTTCTAATGTCAGTTTCACAAACTGACCACTCAATTTCAATTTTCTTCACTTGTACGGTGGGAACAGCCTGAACGGATGGTGGGCCCAGGCTTGAGTCTGTAACCGTGAGAGACATTCGTAGCGGACCAATTCAGAGGAATCTGATTATCGCTTGAAGCTCAGCTTCCTATCGCCAAGCAATATCATGAATGCATTTGCATTTCTGGGGGAGAGCAGACTCCAGTTCTCCTATTGTGCAGATTAGGAAACATGGCCTTGGATATGCTAAACGGCACTGCCAAAGTTACACAGTTGGTAACTTTCTAAGCCAGTTCTAACATGTGCATCTTTCTTCTGCCTGCAAATGAATGTTCCTTCCCAAAGCCACAGGTTCTGCTGTAAACAGTGCATACCTGCATACATCTTCATGAAATTGACATGGTTCATGCACATCAGGCTAGGGAATATGATTCTTTTTTTCACATGAAGCCAGTTGGTCCCCCTTCTTTTCCTATGCCTGTCATTGCAGAAAGGACTTTACTGGTTACTAGTTAATTCATTGACATGGTGCACTGAAGAGGACATTGGAAAATGCAAAATGCTTAATGGATAAATGATTAGATAGTCACAGACAAATACATGATATATAATATATAGAAAGATAGGTAAGTAGGTAGACCGAAAACAGTAGATTTGTTTTATTTTATTTTGAGACAGGGTCTCTACGTAGCCCTGGCTGTCCTGGAACTCACAGTGTACACCAGGCTAGCCTGGAAGTCACAGAAATCAGCCTGCTTTTGTCTCCCAATAGGGATTAAAGGTGTGTACCACCACTCCTGGCATTCCTTACCTTTTAGTGCCTTATCTCTTGAAACTTTGCCCCTCTTAAAGTAACTGGAAATGCCAAGTAGCCAATCTCTCCTTCTTGCTCCCCCTCCCCCTCACTCTCTCCCTCCCCCCTCCTTCTCCCTCTCCTTCTCCTTCTCTCCCCTTCCCCCCCTCCCTGTTTCCTGTCATGTGTCACTTTATACCTCCAATCTATCACTGTGTATTTGCAGGTAGCCTTTCTTTCTACCCGGATGCTCGGTTACAGCAGTCACTGCTGTCCTCATCACTGATTTATTTTTGAGTGCAGATTCCCCCTATGTATCGTGTCCCAGAAAGAAATTCTGACACCTAAAACAGTTCCTGCCAGTTACTATCCTTCTGTCAGTAGCTTTGCCCTGATTTAGACTGATTCTTGACAGCCTCCCACAGGCAAACACCTGCAGAAGCCTGCGGTAGCTACAGGTGGATTCCAAGACCCGAACTTGATCTGAGCAGAACTGTGGGTTCATGCTGAATGCATCCTGGAAGAACGAGGTGGCCCCCTCTCCCTGCAAAGTTGTGTTGTTATTCAAAGGGAACAAGAATACAGAACAGCTGTTGTTTCAAAGGAGTTTACACAGTCGTTTAGTGATGCGGCAGGGCCAATGGCATTCGAGGGTTATTTCCAAATACTGTATCACTGTGAAGTATTTTTAGTCTTCGGGGGATATTGTACATGGCAGACACATTGTTGACATCTGGCAGGTTCATATGCAGCCACTGAGATTTTTTTTCAAAACAAAACTGTTGCAAAGGATATTTAAACCCGGAATGTCAGTTGGGAATAAAATGTTCCCTTCTTAGACTGTCTTTCCTGGTGTGAAATGTACAAATTCTAAAGATTGGGAGTGAGTCAGTTTAGATATTCCAAAACACATAAATGGAAAGAAAGACTTTTTTTCCCTCTGAATGTCAACCACTTCTAAAATTACAGTACAAACTTCATTGCAATGATTTAAAGAAAAGTAGGAGGATTTTCTGTATGTTCCCTGAACACATTCAAGTATGATACTGTCTACTTGGAAGAGCATCATCACATGCCCTGGAATTGGACAGGGCTCAGATTTCTATTCCACAGCTTCATTGCTAAACGTCAGGTGAATGTTGTAATTAACCATCTGAGTTCAAAAGGGTGGCACCAGGGCCAGCAACATGACCCAGCGGGTAAAGGCACTTGCTACCAAGCCTCAGTTCAATTCCTAGAACCCTAGGCATGATGGAAAGAGAGAACTGACTCTCTGTAAACTGTCATCTGCCCTCCACACACATGTTGTGGCCTGAACACTCCCACACAGATGCATGCATACCCAATATAATAATAAGTAAATGTTTAATAAGGAGGACATCAATATTCCCTGTCCCCTAGGACTATTGGGAAGAGCAAATGGCATATCTATAAATAGTTAAAGCAGGTGTCTGGTGCACTAAGTGCTCAGTCAATGCAGCTGTTATTTTGCTATTATATAAAACGTAATGTACTAAGAAAGGCATAAGGTATTTTTTTTAGACAGATAGTTAACATTAGGTGATTCTTCTTTGAAGTTGATAATAGATTTATAAAACTCTTTCTATGAAATTACTGTACTTGACTCACATTGAAATTATGTAATTGAAAAATGAAAGCCATGCAATTGCTCTCAAAACATTTCCAGCTTTTGCAAGATACTGGTTTTATGCCATTGTTCTGTTATTCAGAAAATGAATATCCAATTTTAGACTAATAGACTAAAAAAAATGTAAAACCCATCTTTGCCTCAGTTTAACCATTTCATTATCTTCTTACACTTCTAACAAGTTTTGTGGAAGAAAGAAGTCAATCAACCTGTTAGACTCTGAGAGAGGGTCTCATGTAGCTGGGGCTGGCCTCAGATTCAAAGTATAAATGCTGGTTTTGAATTCCTAGTCTTTCTATCTCTTCTTCCAAGTGCTAAGTTTACAGGCACATGCCCCTGTGACTAGCTGATTCTCTTAAGCAGGTTAATTTGGAAAGTTTTTCCTATATTTATATTTTGGTTGATAACCTTGATTGTTTCCTAATTAAGACAGTTAGAGCTGAAGCATTCCCGGTGGTACTCCAGCCTCAAAGAGGCGTGTATATTTTTAACAAGAAAAATGATAGAAGACTGGCAACCATAAATTAAGCAGCATAAAGAACAATTGGCGAAATTGGAACTCTAGTTCTTCCATGAATGCCAAGAACACACTCAAAGCAATGTGGAGTATGGCTTAGAAACAGACCACCAATGCCATGTCTAGCCATTGCCTGGTGGGAAAACTGAAACACTCAACAACTGCTAGGTATTTATGTCCCAACTCTACTGCCCTAAGCCACAAAATTGAAAATGAATAGAGGAGAGAACATTAGGAAACCGAAAAATCTTAAATCCCAGTGTCTAAATAATATCGTTGCTGCTGTCACACAGAACACATTTTAGCAGAAGTGTCCAAGCCTGGGCAGAGCCCTCTGGAAGCACACTGCTTGCTGTTTTAGAAACTCCTGACTGGACAGTTGGGTTCCTTGGCAGGACTCGGGTGTGTGTTTACTTTGTTCCTGTTCTCAGTTTTCCAAGTTTCTTATTTCCATGACCCTGGAAACCATGCTGGAGTCTTGTGTTTCCAGAAGCTGTATACTCTGCTCTCAAAGCCTCTCCCTGTTTCTCTGCACCAGGTTAGCTCATGAGTGTCCTGGTGGGAAAGTGATTGACATCCGGTGAGGGCGGAGACTAAGGATAAGGAGTGTAAGCCAGCTCCTTGCTAAACTGCTGTAATTATCATGGCAGCCATGTTGTTTCCACCCTCCTCCGGCTAGACACGAGCCTTCTAGCTTTGCAATCAGGCTGAAGATAAGGAAGTTATCAACAAATAAAACTCAGGCTATCTTTCCAAGAAAGAAAAAAGGGCAAGGTACACCATGGAAATTTCTTAAGTGATTATAAGTTATACTAACTAAATATACATCGTGTAGGATTATAATTTTCTTGATATATAAAGTTCTCCAATTAAAGGACAGATCAAAGTTGACGAGGCCCACAAGAACAGAAACAAGTCAAAACAAATAGTTAAAACATCTGCAATACCTCCCCGCGTCCAAGGCGCAGAGAACCTCGCAGAAGAATGGACTAGCTAAACAATGTAAGAGATGGGAGGAGAGCCAAGAAATACTGCCTTCTAGACATGATATGGTTATACCATCCATGAGCTTAAACTAACTGTCATTACAAAATGTGCACAAGATTACAATCCATCGAAAATCCAGTATGAATGGGGGAGGGGCTCCCGAGGCCCCACCCCTAGTTGAGGACATATTGGCAGTCGATAGCAGCTAAAGGAGAGTCACTGTCTTTTGGATAGGTGGCTGCTGATAGGTTGCCAACCTACCAGTGGATGGCCTCACACCTATGCATATGGAGTCAGCACAAAGTGGACTCAGGAAGCTAATAGCAATAATGTCATGAAGCCAGGAAGGAGACAGGTTACTAAGCGTCAAGGACAATTGGAGGGAGATAGTAGGGATGGATAAGATCAAAATATATTATACACATGTATGAAATTTTAAAGGAGGACTGAAAGTATTATATTTAAAGACAAGGAATGGAATATTAATTATGGTGAGATGAACAAGGAAACACATTGCTTACTGAGGTGGGATACAACTGTGTCCCTTGCCGCTTTTTGATGAGAAAAGATAGTGTCTGTTCCCATGTTTGTTTTAGGGAAGTCCAAGTTATTATTTTGAGGGTGAATGTTGACAGTTCTTAGAGAGGCAGCAAGAAAAAAAATGACAAGGAATCTCTATTCTGTGAGATCAGCACTCACAAATCAACTCGAAGACATCTGATGTGTTCTAACAAATGGCTAACAATGGGGAAGAGACATGAGAATGTAAGGAGAAAGAACCTACAGCAGCTTTAAATGCCAAAGAATGATATGCACACTGTTGTCTCACGTTGGGCCAGCTCCAGCTTTGTCATACTGGGTTTCTCCTCCAAACCATTTGTACCTCTACAGATGTACATATTTATCTGAAAGAAGATCTGTCTTGTTATTTTCTCTCCTCTCCCAAGAGAGTACTCATTTGATTTTAGAAGGGATATTATTGTCAAAGGCATCTTTGGATGTTAGAAGCTGGCGTCTCTCTGTTGAAACTTCTGTAAACGTCTGAACTCTACAGACTCTTTCTCCTTCTTACCACACCACTGGATGGGGTTTAAAATGGTGTGTGCATGTGTGAAATTCGAGAGAGGGAGGAGGGAGGGACGGGGGGGTGGCAGAGAGAGAGAGAGAGAGAGAGAGAGAGAGAGAGAGAAAGAGAGAGATTAAAAAGCAATGGTAGTAACTAGATCACTCTAACGAGTCTTTCCCCACACACTGGAATGTAATTGCTCCTCTCTCATTCTATATCTGTTCTAACGCCACCTCTTCCACAGCCACGTGTCTACTAACTTATACAAAATCCCCTCCATCCACCCCTTTGTCAATACAATCCCTCTCTTATTATCTCTTTGGTAAATAGCACCTCTCATTATTTGCCATGAGATCACATAAAAATTCCCATGTCTTTACCCGGAGAGATTTTTTGACAACAAAAGTCATCACTAATTCCTACCCAGGCTTGCAACTTTGTGTTGGGTACACCAGGGGTGACGATCTCAAGCCTGGAACCGGAAGGGGTGAGGTACTCAGTAAGTGTTGACTAAGGAATGACTAATCCTTCACTCACTTTGTCCCTTTCTTCCTGCTTGGATTCCACTTTGTTATCAGGATTTCAACTACCTACCTGTGATCAAAGATCTCTTTTCTGGAGTTAAGTGGTTGCCATTTGTTAAAGCGATGATAAGAAAAAGAGCTCCCTACACTAGATCTTCCCATCCAAACCCTTGGTTTTCATTGTACACTTTGTGATCAATCCACCATCACCATCACCGTAAGAGTACTCAAAAAACAAAAAGAGGCAAGAAGTGACGTGGATATTGCCTAAGGGATATATTCAAGTCAGGGAAGTCTGCATCAACAGTAGGTCGAGTAAGGACTTTTCAGGTTGTCTTCTGTAGCTTTAAAACACTGAGCTCATACACCGGCTTTATAAAAAGCATACACCTAGTGTTCAGTTGTCTGCACATACAGTACATCTTCCTGGAGTCCCAGAGAAAGTCAGTATTTCCCACAGCGCTCACCACAGCTATTTGCCTTGCTAAGACACCACTAATTTTATTACATGTGATGTTGCACTTTATTCTCACCGCAATATTATTTTAAAAATCATGTGAATAGTCAGCATGGATGGTACATTTCCATGTGCTAGGCATTGTGCTGAAAGCTTCCATGCATTTCTGTGTTTAATCCTCTTTACTCTAGGCAGGCAAAATCATATCATTTTTATTTATTGATGAGAAAACTGAGGCTTTACAGGGCCACACTGATCCAAGGGATAGCTTATTAACAAGAGAAGGAAAACTGTCAAGCACAGTATAGACTTTAAAGGCTTTAAAATGGCCGTGAGGAAAGTAATCCTGATGAATCCTGATGGCATCTGAAGGAATGTGCCTTAGGTTA
Source organism: Tokudaia tokunoshimensis (assembly GCA_036184795.1). NCBI lineage: Eukaryota > Metazoa > Chordata > Mammalia > Rodentia > Muridae > Tokudaia > Tokudaia tokunoshimensis. The sequence continues at coordinate 70,781,727 of BTHU01000022.1, read as the reverse complement.
CAAGTCAAACCTAGTCCAGGAGGGACCCAGCTTCTCCTTAAGGTCAAAGTCAAGTGGACAGGGTGATATGAAAACAGGCCATTCACAAGTTGCACTGCATCCATCTAATCCAAGAATCAAAAGTCCCCAGTGCTCCAAACTTTGAAGCTTCTTTTTGTTTTAGAGAATGTTTCCAAATTTCTCTAAAGGAAATTCAAACCTATGAGCACATACAAGCTTCAATATTAAGGACCATTGTGCATTTGAATAGTGTGCTGTAAATATTTTAACTTAAATGCTACAAAGCTGCACGCAGTAATACTTTGCCCAGGAGAGTGCTTTAAGCAGTAACTTCTTCCCAAATTAAAGACGTTACTGGGTTGATTGGATCAGAGAGCATTAAAAAGTGAAACACCGGTGTTTATTGAGTCAGAGTCGAACTTGAGACCTTCTCATGCTCAGAAAACCCACGCTTACACTCCGCAGCCAGTCATCATCTGTTCAGTTGGGTGATGGCTGGCTAGTCAGAATAGTCAGTGCAGACTGCCAAGTAGAATGATTGCAAATCTAAAATAGCTATATTTCTTTAACTAGTTGGCTTATTTAACTGTCCATAGTTACCAAATAAATGCATCACTTAAGTCTTAAAAGGACTCTAGGTGCTGTGGGCATGTGCCTGGTGCTGTTTGCTTCTGATTCTAATGAAGTTTAATTTCCTATACCCAGTAGCTCCTTGTCTAGTGAACATCTTAAAGTATGGAGAAAAAGATACACTTGAGAACATTTTTTTAAGGGATGTGTATGCAGCAGTGTTCAGTGTGAGAGGAATGCAACCCGCCCCCTTTAAGGAAGTCATGTGCAGGTTTACAAACAGCTCACTAGCATATAATAGTTTGATTACAAAAAAATGACTTATCTTTAATTATTAAAAAAAAAGGAAAGAAAAAAAGAAAGCCTTGTCCTTGAGGTTTGATTCCATTGTTAAGAACCTCTGGTATGGTCACAATATTATTTTAATATACGCATGTGGATTTATCGTTCTTGGACAACATATTTATTATGTGAGGCAAACATGTACCTTGAGTCAGCTAGATGCTGACCAGTAGAGACAGCACAAAATGCTTTGTTCATTCATTTCTATGGAAAGTTTTAAAAGCAAATGGGGACCAGAGTCATGACAAAGACAAGCAAGTGTGACCACTCGCATGGATTCTAATGACTAGCATTCCAGAAGCTTCTTGAGAAAATGTAATCACAAGTTGCTCTCCCTCCATTTCTTACTTCTGAAAAAGCATTTTGACTTGGAATTTGGTAAAATGTATTTCAACCATAATATGCATAAAGATGTCTAAACTGTAATTGCATCTAATTTGAAGGAAATGTTCAGTGGGATGAAGACTGACCTATTCTAGAATATAAAAGTATAGGAGTTCACATTTTCATGATAATATTTTATCATTTTGAAAATTTATTCTTAATAGACTCCTACATTATGTTTCAGTAAAGTGGTTTCATTTTCTTTAACAACCATTAATAGCTATTAGTGGAAAAAATAAGGCTTTATATAGATCATTAAAGTACATTTAAGTAATTTGTAATTGACAATTAAATCATTGTGGCAATGCATTATCATAAGTTTGATAGATCTGCCTTTTTTTAAAGCACCGAGAAGAAAGGCCCCTTTGTAAGACGCCCCAGTGCAGACTATTCTTGCATTTTAATTGATCACAGAGCGCACATTGTCTTGATGTATGTGCTTGGTAATCATCTTGTACAAGTTTCCTTTTGTGAGGATTTTGATGCTGTGTGTGGGAGTCTGGCTCATGCTAGAAACAGCATCCTTAGCGAAGTGTGGAATCAGCAGCTGCCATCTTTAAATCTTTGCCCTCAGCATTGTCATAATGTATAAAATAAAGTTGAGACTCTCCACTCTCAAAGTCTAAATCCCCCATTCTTTCCTTCCCTCTCCTTTTTCTTCATCTCTCTAAAGACCAGTGAATGGGTGCCTACAAAGCCCAGTCTAAGAGTTACCATGGCGATGGTTACACTATTAATTGCAGCCAGCCAGTAGGAATTGTCCAGTCTAACCATTTAGAAGGTAATGTTTATAAATTTTATCCTCTTAAGCTTCTTACCTAGGAAATTTGTGGACTTGCCAGATAGAAATTTTGGTCAAAATAGTTATGTATTGAGATCAAAGTTCAGAAACTTCAGAGACTTTGAGAGGGGAATTCTACTCATTCTTGGATCTATCCTTAAAATATCTCATAGAAGACTGATTCATTTCCCCTATTGTTGATTTAATATAGTATATAGTAACACTAGAATTTCTATTTCATTAGCATCAATCTTGAAGAACAAGAGTAGGGTTTTTTGTATTTCAAACTATTTATAAAGCAAAAAAATTCAAAAGATTAATTTCTCCTAATTGGCTAGAGATATATTAAAGTGCCAGTGGAGTGTTTTGCCTCTCTAATATCTAGAAGTGATATTTTATAATGTAGACATGACCAAGTTTTATACAAATTTGATTCATCTTATAAATATTTATTTGCTTTATTTTCTTACATTTAGTTCCTGAAATTTATCAGCTTCCTATGAGACAAATACATCACATGAAAGTTTAAAAGACATAATGGGAGATTTTTTTAAGTCATTTCTTAAATTTGAAATTAATTAGATATTGATACTGAACTAGTAGAAATTAAACTTTTAATAGAATTCTACAAGAGGAGTGTCATATTATCAGATTAAGTATCTACCTCATATATGAACTATTCAGTAATTTTTAAATTAAATTCGATTACTGAATTCAAGCAGTTGAAAGAGCACTTACAATGTCTATGGTCGACCCTCGATTAGGAGTTCAGCTGCTCTTCCCTTGTCCCTCTCATTGCTGTGGACAGGATTGTTGCTAAAGCAATATGAATGAGTGCTAGTACCAGGAAGTAAAATAGTCAAGGATTCCTGATATGAGTTTACAAAAGGGGAAGAAAACTAACTGCTCTGTGAGGATTTTCAGTGGCGTTGAGAAGCCCCAGGTAAGGTGTAATTGATGGAAATGTTAAAGAAATACTGAGAAGTGTTGAAATTGTTTACTTGCACAAGCTCGAGGTCACCAGGAGCTTCTTCAGAGGGTCAGTCATGGACAGCCTCCTTGGCAGCAGGAATCTTTAATTTTAGTACCGCCATTTCAATTTGACTCCACCACTTGAAATGTGTCTCAAGGTATTAATGAAAGAAATTAAGATTGGCAAGCTGGCAGAGACTCTTGATTCCAAAACACAGGCAACAAAATGGTTGATAAATTAAAATGACCTCATCAGCCAATAGTGAAAACTATGTGACTGTTCTTTAAAGATATTTTGTTTTTGTTTTTTTTTACATTTTTAGGAATGTACTAAAACTTTACTAACGTACAAGTTATTCCATATTTGGAATTCCTCAAATGTGAAATATTATTATAAGTACACACACACACACACACACACACACACACACACACACACACATACCACTTGAGGCTAATATATTAAGAAAACAGGTATAAGGAGACTATTTAAAATGTGTTTCCTAAGTTTAGACAAGCTGCATCACTTGCTTTTAGCATTTCAATAATAAAAATGTAATGTATTCTTTGAGCTTTCTAGTTAAGATGATGTATCAATTTATGGCCCTTGACATAATCCAAAGATAGAATTGTACACTGAAAGAATCATACTCTACAGTTTAATATGGTTTTTACAAGAATATAAACGGTGGTTTTAAATTTATAATGTGTAACATAGCATAATAAATCATTTCATAAGACACTAAGAAAAACTCTGAAGCCATTCTCAATAAAACTAAGCCTGTCCCTAAAACTGGAGCAAGGCAGAAGGGTGGCAGGTAGACAGGAACTTGTAGAACATGATAAAAGACGTCTTAAACCAACCTCTGGACCAGAGATAGACAAGGGAGCAACTTATCATCATTTGCTAATTAATGCTCTCGAAGGTCCTATCATCATAAAAGCCATTTAATTAAAATGACAGATATGCTCATTAGAAACACAAAGATAAAAATTCCATCACTTAAAAAAGAGGTGAACATATGTACAAAAATAAAAAATAGCCAACTAAAAATCTGGAACAATTCAAAGAGATTATATAAGTACTTTAATCAGTGACTCCCCTGATATGGAAACTATTTGAAGTAAATATTGCCTTTTATAAGAGAGGAGACATTGGAATTTTAGTAGTTTAGTGTCTACCTATTCTTCTAGATGTAAAAAGCAAGAACTATAAAGGTGCTACTTTTTCTCTCACAACAAATGCCAATTAAAAGCCTGGAAGAATGACCAGGGTTGTATGTCAGTGGTAGAATGTTTGATTACCATGCACAGGCCCTCCCCAAGTCCCAGACTCAGCCCTTCAAGAAAACAATGTAGTAGAGTTGTTTCAAATGGGGAAAATGATTTACACTTTCTTTGAAAGGAGAGAGCGATGGGATATTCAGATTTTATAAAACAATACTAAACTCTCATATTTAAATTTAAGAAATGGCAGGTGGATTCAGAAGCATGAAATCTAATAAATAAAGATATAAATATTACCTTCAAACCCACTAGGAAATGGGTCATACAATAAACAATACTGCCAAAGAGGCATATGTAGGAAAGAGGGAGAACTCATGTTGCAACTTCATCTTATTTCAAGCACCGAAATTAACTGAACATGAATCAAACGACAAAATAAAAACCAACAAAATATAAAGGTAAATGCTAATATTTCAGGGCAGGCCATTTTTGAACAAAAGTAAATTAAGCACAATCTTTATTTATATGATAAAGTAAATGAACTAGAAATTAATTTTAAAGTTCTGTCTTAAAACCTACAGCAAAGCTATATATCAGATTGCTACAACTCCATTTAAAAAAATTTCTGGTTTATGGCTGAGACACATAAACTTTCCATAAAGGTAGACAAATGACAATACCATTGGGGGAAATATTCACCTTGACTAATATTCAAAGAAATGCAAATAAAACAGTGAAGTAATATGTTTTCAGTCATCATACTTGCAAATGTAAAATTAAATAATAGTGTGCTTCAGAGACCAGCAAGGCATGAATTATACTGGGGAGGGTGTGTCAGGAAGTGTAAATTTCCAACAATGCAATTTGGAAATGTATGTTTAAGCATAAAATAGTTCTCTCCAAAGAAAATGAGAAATGTCTGCCAATATTAGTGTTTAAGACAGCAGTTTTCAATCTCTTGAAGTTGTGACCCTTTAATACAGTTCCTCATGTTATAGCAACCTCCCAACCATAAAATTACCTTCATTGCTACTTCATAACTATAACTTTGTTATTGTTATAAATTGTAATGTAAATATTTTTAGAGATAGGGGTTTGTCAGCAGGGTCATCACCCATGGATTGAGCTGTTAAGAATTGTCTTTTTTGGAGAGATGGCTCAGTGGTTCAAACCACTTGCTGCTCTTGCAGAGGACCAGAGTTTGGTTTACAGCACCAACACTGGGCACTCAAAACCACCTGTAAATACAGCTCCAGGGAGCCCACGTCCTTTCCCTCCTCAAGTACCCACACATAGCTGATGTATACGTGCACAGTCTCTTATAGCTTCTCTCTCTCTCTCTCTCTCTCTCTCTCTCTCTCTCTCTCTCTCTCTCTCTCTCTCTCTCCCTCCCTCCCTCCCTCCCTCTCTCTCTCTCTCTGTCTCTGTCTCTCTCTGTCTCTCTGTCTCTCTGTCTCTCTCTCTCCCTCTCTCTCTCTCTCTCTCTCTCTCTCTCTCTCTCTCTCTCTCTCTCTCACACACACACACACACACACACACACAAATGAATAAAATAAATATTTAAATAGATTTTTCATCTCAGTGATGCATTGTGAAAATTTAGAAAGCACTTTAATAACTCACTTTAAGAAAAAGATAAATAAGTTACAGAATATCAGTGAAATGAAAAAGTATGGTTCAGAAGTTAGCAGAGCATAATCCTCTGGCCGAGGACACAGGAGCAGAGAACCCATATTGGAGTACTCAAAACTGCATATAAATTCAATTCTATGTGACTTAATACCCTCTTGGGGTCCCCATGTGCACTGTATTCATGTAAACAACCCCCAACACAGATATACATATACATGTCAATTAAAAAGAAAAGATTTTTAATCAATCAATACTATGCCAATTTTATATTTAAAAAGGTGAAATATATAAATTGAAATGCCTAAAAAGAAATATAACAAAAGTTAAATAGTCTCTTTTCTGGTTGGATATAGATAATTACAATTATTTCTTTTATATTTATTGGCATTTTAAAGCAAGGCTATGAACATGAATTGCTATCACGATCATTAAAAACAATAAATATTGTGTTTTAGAGAGAATCATGTCCTATGTCCAAATTGTCACTAAATCTGCATTAATGGAATCTAAATTAAGAACATTTTAATAGTAAAGTTTTAGTAATATAATATTGTATGCTCAGTGGGAATTCAATATACTATGTTGATAAGTTCCATTTGTAGCAGGATGCTAAATATAGGCTGAGGGAGGAAGTGATCTTCTGGAAACTTCTGTGTAAATAATTTTTACAAGATAAGATTTGTTCTAGTCTGGAACAGCTTAGACGGGCTCACAAGTGGCCCACCACACCCCAATGCTTGCTTCTCTGCTTGTGTCGGCACAGTGTAGCTATCGTTTGGAAGCCGTTTGTGTTCTCGGCAGCTTGGCATCACCCTAATGATTTTGCAGGTGTTCTGCCATTGGGCTTCCCTGGTAAATATGAAAACAAAATGCATTCTAATGCTTACAGTCTCCATGTATTGTTTTCTGTGTGTTGTGTGTATGTATGAGTGCATGTGTGTTTTCCCTATTAAATATTCCTTTTGAAATACAGAGCTTAGAAAAAGTGTGAGTTTGGCAGCTGTAACTTTTGAATGCATTAAACAGCAGCTTTAATCTTGGGTTATGATTGACAGCAACAGACTACATACCATTTCTTCATTCTCCTAAACATAGTGAAAAACTTGTGTCATTGGTTTTGTATGTGTATGTACACTGTACATGTGTGTGTTATCTGTTCAGTGTAAGGCAAAATTTTACAAAGCTCAGCTGCCGACAGCTAATGAATTTGGAATTCTTCAAGCTGTCCTCTAAGAAGCCATTCTAATGATAGGCTAATGACACATGTACTAAGGGAATGTGACAAGTGTCCCTCTCTTCATCCCTTGAGATGGAGGTTGAGGACAGATGGCAGAGACCGCTGGTGACTAAAGGCCCTCCAAAAGCTCAGATGTGGTATCATACCTGTTTGTCAGGAACAAAACCATCAGCAGATCAAGGGAGATAGATTGTCTAGATCAAATAAAGAAGATCCCTAGAAACAAGGTTGTTTGATGGCAGAATAAATAAAGTTTTATTCTCCTATAGTTTTACTTTTCTTGAATTCTTTGGAGGAGCCTCCTTCCTTTTGTCCTTTGTTTCCCCAGTATTACACGTGGCTACAAACGGGAATGGCAATCATTCCAAAGGCTGGATGGGCAAAAAGGAGTGCCCCCAAATGACAACTTCAGTATCTAGGGTGCCATAATGGAGTCCTGTGTGCTTGTCACATATTGCTTCTGCAATCTGGAACTTTTGATAACATGAGCGTACACACACACACACACACAAATATATGTACATATTTGGCTTCAAACTTGCTGTGTATCAAGGATAACCTTAAACTTCTGATCCTCTCACCTCTGCCTTCCAAGAACAAGGATTGCAGTGTGTGCCACCATGTTCATCGATGGAGATGGAGCCCAGGACTTTGTGTATATTTGGCAAGCCCGGTACCAACTGAGCTAAATCTCTACTCTGTGACCATCTAAATATAAAAAGCAAATCATGCTTTGTTGGTATGCTGGTTTTTATTAATGTGAATTTCCATTGTTGTTTGGTTATTGTTGGTGATGATTATTTTCAGTCTCTCGAGACAGCATCTTACTACATAGGTATGCCCAGGAAGGTTTCAAATCCTCCATCTTCCTTGCAAATCACTTTTCAATCCCATAGTTGTTTGGCCTTAAAAAGGTGCTGACTACCTGTTCACATTCCATTTCCATCCCATACATGTATCTGTTTGTTTCCTAAAGCATGGCTCTGCCACACTTCCCTTTACTGTATATCTTCAACTAATTTGCTCATTTACACTATTGTGCAGTATGTACCAGGAATCTATTGTGTATCCATCACCTGTGTACTGGAATTGTGTAAGGTAACTATGGTATATTCAAGAGAATAAGCTGACTAATCAGTTGCTGCAGTAAGCTACACACAGAGATTTCACACTGGCGTGACCTGCAGCAGGAAACACCTATTCTCCCATGTGCAAGCCTGAGGATCAAGAGTAGTGTGGCACATCTAGGCTGGATGGTTCTCCCTCAGGCCATGAGTCATCTGTGTTTGGCTCCTGTTTTAGAGTAGGTCCAGATCTCCTTCTTGTGTGTATTCTGGGGTTCATGTGGAAAAGGCAGTAGGTTCCCTTGTATGCATTTTTATCATTATGGGCCACAACACCTAACAGACCCTGTCCATACAGAAACATTTCACATAATGTCTACTTATGTTTTAATACCTGAAGCAGATCCCATTGTCAAGCTCACTCCCAGTAGAGTGAATGCATGTAGCCTATCCACTCTAGAGCACTCTAAGGTCACATGATAGGGCCAGAGCATGAAAAATCACCAAAATAATCCAATCTTCCACACCAATTATGACACTAAAGTGTGACACTGGTGCAAGAGCAGTCTGTTCAATGTGCAGAATAAGTGCAGGTGAGATGTTTCAGAAAGGTGTATCTCCATCAGCGTGTAGGCAACCAAAGATGGAGGGTGAGGAAGTCAGCTGGTAGATGATAGATGTAAGGATGGGTGGGTGGATGGATGGATAGATAATAGAGATAGATAGATAGATAGATAGATAGATAGATAGATAGATAGATGATAGATAGATGATAGATAGATAGATAGATGATAGATAGATGATAGATAGATTGATAGATAGATAGATAGATAGATAGATAGATAGATAGATAGATAGATAGATGATAGATGTAAGGATGGGTGGGTGGATGGATGGATAGATAATAGAGATAGATAGATAGATAGATAGATAGATAGATAGATAGATAGATAGATAGATAGATAGATAGATGATAGATAGATGATAGATAGATAGATAGATTGATAGATGATAGATAGATAGATGATAGATAGATAGATGATAGATAGATGATAGATAGATAGATGATAGATAGATGATAGATAGATAGATAGATAGATTGATAGATGATAGATAGATAGATGATAGATAGATAGATGATAGATAGATGATAGATAGATAGATAGATAGATAGATAGATAGAATGATAGATGATAGATAGATAGATGATAGATAGATGATAGATAGATAGATAGATAGATAGATAGATAGATAGATAGATAGATAGATGATAGATGATAGATAGATAGATGATAGATAGATGATAGATAGATAGATAGATAGATAGATAGATAGATAGATAGATGATAGATAGATAGATAGATAGATGATAGATAGATAGATGATAGATAGATAGATAGATAGATAGATAGATAGATAGATAGATAGATTGATAGATGATAGATAGATAGATGATAGATAGATGATAGATAGATAGATAGATAGATAGATAGATAGATAGATAGATAGATGATAGATAGATGATAGATAGATAGATAGATAGATAGATAGATAGATAGATGATAGATAGATAGATAGATAGACAGATGATAGATAGATAGATAGATAGATAGATAGATAGATAGATAGATAGATAGATAGATAGATAGATAAATGATAGATGACAGATAAATGCACACAACACATAGATATTATATGATATGGTAGAGATAAGTAGGTTTGGAAGACGACATGGTTCAGTTTATAAGAATACCCCATACTTACCGAAAAAAAAATAGAGAAAGCAACAGAGACAGAGAGATAGATAGAGAAATAACCTAAAACTTACCCCATTTCCTTAAAACCTCCTAAGAATCACACCACAGAAATCTGATTTCTATAATAATCCCCCTCCAATTCCATTGAAGTTGAAACTCCTGTAGCTCATAGTATGATTGTGTGTAGTGCTTCTATGGGATAATTAAGCTTACTGAAATGATAAATGTGGGGCTTCAACCCAAGGGGAATGCTGGCCTTGTAAACAGAGGAAGGGCCTAGGGAAGATGCTACCACAATGGAAAAGAGATGCTCAGAAGCAACCAACCATGCTGACACCTTGACCTTGACTTTCCATATCGGGAACTCTGTGAATTTCATTTCCATAGTTTAAGGCACTGGTCTGTGGCACTTTGTTTTAGCAGCCCAGCTGACTACACAGGCATCTAGGTAGTTTTTATAGCTAGAGAACAGAACATACTGGGGGTTGTCATTGGTAAAATAGTGATCGAGAGACCAGAATATTTTACACTGTCCATGCTAGCGGGCCCTTCTTTTATCTCACCATGATCACATTGTGGATATTTTTTCTCTTCAAGGGTTCTTTTGTTCCTTTGAGGCTAGTATGCTGTATTTCTAAGATGCCAGTTGCCCAATCTGCTTTTCATTTCCTTGTCTTATTCAAAGAATTTTGCCATTTGCTGACCCATAAGTTCCATGGCATATCCATCCTTAGAATATGAAGTACAGATTCCTTTTGCCAGTGTACAGGATCCATAGTGTGGCCTTGGTCTTGCAAGTATGTGTTTTTCAGCCTCTGGATGCCCATACGAATTTCCTTGGGCTTGCTTGCAGGGCCTCTTCTACAACTTGTCACCTCCTAGTGGGATCATCAATGAAAGCATTCCTTACAAGATTATCCCAAGGCCTCTGCTTGTTTACCTTACATTTCCCCTTCCTCCATTTTATGTGCTTATTTATTGTTTCCTGGTAAATTTTAGCTTATTTTTAGTTGGTATAGAAAATGATGTGCCTAATGATGACATTTCCACCCTATATACACCATTGTATTTTGTTCATATTCACAGGCACGCACACACACACACACACACACACATACCATACACACACCTCTTTCTTCTTCTTTCCCAACTCCTACTAGTCCCTTTCATCACAAAAATGTCTGCCTTATATGTCATAATATACAAGTATTAGTGTTTCAACCTATATGAAAGAAAACATGTGGTGCTTATTTTTGTCTATCATTCCCTCTCTTGTTTCTTTCTCCCTCACTTTAGGCCCTCTCTCCACAAATATACTTCCCTTTCTACACTGATATCATTATATATATACATACATATATATAAATCAAGATTATGAATATGAGAGTAGAATTGTGCTATTTGTCTTTCTGGGTCTAGCTTGTTTTACTTAACACGATGAGTTCCATATGTTTTCTCAAAAATGGCATCATTTCATCCTCCACAGGCAATGGAACTCCTCTGTGTGTGTACACTACATTTTCTTTATACATTCATCTGCTTGCACTGACTCTTACCATATGTTGTACCTTGGAACTCTTATGGATCAGAAAACTTCACAGTATAAGATTCCATACTGTTAAATTCACCTGAAATTTATCTTCTTCCAACTTGATTATTAATTCCTCAAAGACAGAGACTGTGTCTAGTCTTACTACTGAATACCCCATAATGCAATTCAGTCTTAGAAAGCCAATGTTATGGACCTTCAGAAAATGAGTTGCTTAGTCACCACAAATTTTGGCTTTAAATAAATAGATTGTATTATAGAATCTTTGTGTATCATTTGCCATTGAGGTGTTGTTCTCTCTCTCTCTCTCTCTCTCTCTCTCTCTCTCTCTACATATATATATATATATATATATATATATATATATATATATATATACACATATATATACATATATAAGTATAACATACCAGATGTAAACACCTAAAGGATGAGTTGACACGCTAGGTGGTAACCCTTTGGATATAGGTGAATCTTATTGGGTTGGACTATATGAACAGGGGCAGGAAGTTTGAAGTTCTGTTGACTTTTTAGCTGGAGACTGTTATGACCATAGTTTGATGCTCAATAACTCTGGTTCAAAAGCATAGGATGATAGGATGAAACTGGGAGATACCTTAGACTTATTGTGACTTGAAGTAGGAGAGCAGAGATGGTGGAAATTGGTCACATTCTAGAGAAAGTATTGTTCAAAATGGCCTCATCATCTCTGGCAGTTTTTAATTTGTAATATTCAAGATAATTTCTATTTATAGTCAACAAATCATGCTTTGGTTAGAGAACCAAAAATAGACACAAGGGTTTAGTTTGGTTTGGTTTGGTGTTTTGAAATCCTGGTGATGAAATATGGGGCCTTACAGATGCTGAGAAGGTCCTCTGCCTCTGAGCTACATCCCTAGTCGCCGAGCTGTTTTTGATCTGGGTGCTGATAGCCTGTGAATGTTCAGTCCATTAATATTTGATGAGCTGTACACTTACAGGTACTTTTCTTTATTGATACAGTACTTTAAATTTTATGAGTGACATAGAAAATTTTATCTAAGATTAGAGTTTATTATTCCTTTGACTTTTGAAATACTTATGAGAAGAAATTCACAGAAACCTTCAAGAACTACTTTTGCTGTTTGTTTTTTTTGGGGGGGTATGGAAATATGCCTGTTAGAAGCATATATCTTAGTTATACATAATTGTTCTCCTTTCCTGAAGGATGGATTCAGACGTTCCACATTGGCTGTTTTTATTTATGTACTGGATGAGATGGGGGAGACAAGCTCAGCACATTCCTATATCTCCGTAGTCAGGGCAAGTAGCTGAGTGTTTACTTAGAGTTTAGTCAAGCTAGACTTTTCCTTTGACCCATTGAGTGTGCCTCTGCTCACTGCTGTTCCTCTTTTCTCAGCAAGTTTATGGACACAGAAGTAGCCTGCTCCCAGGTAAAAGTAGGCGCACTTCTGGTTATCTCTCCAGTTATCTGTTGGTTTTTGAAATTCTACTGCCTTAAATGTGTACTGCCTTCTTTTCTAGCATCCAAATACATAATTTCTGTCATCACCTAGTGCAAGCTAACACATAACTTTTTATGGATATATTTTCTTTCTCCAACTAGGTCCAAGCATCTTTGCAATGTGTTCAGCTCTTTTACACGGAAGCATCCTCCTTTCCCTCATCCTCAGTTGTCGATTCACTTGGGATTCTGGTCTTAAGCCAGTTCTTCATATTTCACTTTTACTTTTCCTCCTGGCTGATCTCAATCACAGCCATGTTGCCAATGGCCTTTTCAACTCAGATCTGCCTGTGGACATATTGAACTCAGTAATGTGTTCCCAATGATTCAAAGTAGCTTCCTCATTCACCCTGGTTTTCAGAGTGTGTGTGTGTGTGTGTGTGTGTGTGTGTGTGTGTGTGTGTGTGTGATCCTTCTCAGTCAGCAATATTATCATTTGCCGAGTGACCCATGGGGGAAACATCAGAATCATTGTCAACTCCTCTGTTGTGTTCTTCCCAGCCGTTCAGCTGTCCACATTATGACTCTGCCACTTAGGGCTGTAAGAGCATTCTCTCTGTAGCAAGTAGAAACAGAACAGTGATAATAGCTAGGCTCCCTTCCCACCTCTGCTGCTTATTAGGCTTGTTGTCTTTGGTTTTTCCTAATCTCCAAAGCAAGAAGTCCCTTAATAGGTGTAGTATGATACTTTGTATTTACTGAATTTAGTGATTTGATCTTCAGTGGAATATCTTGCACAGGCCAGCAAAAGTCAGTGGCCAATTCATAAAGAATCTCCTTCAAGGCTTGCTCATTCTTATCTGCAACAGTGACTCCCCTCTGCTATTATCCCCATCCTGCTCTTGGTTCAGACGCCACACTAGAAACAGAGTTTTCTTTCTAGAGTCCAGAACTTCCTGTGCCTTCTTACTGCCAAGCTTTCCAGCACGAAATGCAGTCTCCTTCCTCACTCAGCTTCTAATACCTCTCTGTCCTCTCTTCATCACTTCTGTGCCTCTACTTAACTTGTTGGGAATGTTCTTTTGAAGTATGACTTAACCATGTTCTTAGGATGCTTGCTACATATCCCCTAACTATACTAACATGTATAATGATAATGAAAGAGCTCAAAACATTACATGTCTGCCTCCATTATGTGAAGCAGCATCAAATGGGAAGCATTTTAGGCCGCAAGGCTATGAGTCAGGAGGAACTGATTTCAGGAAATGTATGTGAAATGTAACAGCGTGTCCTATTTGCAAAAGCAGGAAGAACAGGTAGGAACACAAGCTGCTGTAGAACTCGGGGTGTGAGAGGGAGCTAGCATACAAGATGCCCTGACAGCAAGGAACTGAGGCCGACACGTGGTGCTGGGTCACAGCTAGAGAGTTGGTTGCGTGCATCAGACCCACATTTGGAACCAGTCTTACTTCCAATTCTTCTTTCTTGCCTATAGGATTCTGGCTTTTGTCAAGATACTACCCAAACTACCCTCCACACCCACTGCTCCTGATCCTGGAAAGTCTCATTTAATCCCACAAGCCTGTACTTTATCAAGTCCCAAACGCCCACATTTATAGAAAGCATGAAAGAAATGCACAATTTTACCTCTTTATAGTTGTTTTAAAGTTACAAAGCTTTGGGTTGGAAAAAATGACTCAGGGAATTGGTAAATGTCCCTGCAGACCTGAGTTGGATCTCTGAGCCCCACATAGTGGGAAAAAGAGAACTAACTCTCACAGGTTTCCTCTGATCTCCACTTATGTGCTTGTGGTAGGCACATGCTCATACCTACAAGCATAGGTTCACTCAAAGACAAGAAATAAGTTAAATATAATAAAAGTTACAGTACAAACAAATATGAAACAGACAAGCTTACCATTTGAGCTCTAGGTACATGAAAGTCCTTAAAGTTAGGATCAGGACCCCCATCCTCCAAGCCTCTGGATCCATCAGGTTCTTGCCTAATGACTCAGTGGCTACTTTCTATAGGGTTTGATAAGACTTTTAGAAATAACATAAAGTAACAGCCAGCCAGTGAGAATAGACGATGTATCAGAAAGATGCTATGCAGAAAACCATGGCCACTGAACATGAATTGATAGTGTTCATCCAATGCTCCATCATATTCTATAGTGGCAATCAAATGAGTGTCTTCATGATTCCAAGCTAGTTCAGATAGAAGGAACAAATATTAAATAACTTAACTTCAGAAGGTGCCACAGAAGGAAAAACAACTCTCCCATCAACTCTCCAGACCATCCTGGTTTCTCTTTCTTTTTTCTTTTTTTCTTTTTTTTTTTTTTCACATGAATTGCCATCTTGGTCTCTGTCTTCTGAAAGGAAGCTCTGGTCATCCCCAATGATGCTCTTTCTTCACACTGGGCAGTCTGCTTTTCAGGATTTGCTAGAGTGGAGACCAGTAAGAGAGAGGACTTTCCCACATTCAGTGAAATCTGCATGCCCTTTTTGGTGCATGGAGAGTGATTGCTTTGCATAGTGCCTCTGAAACTGGCTGTTAGAACAAGCAGAAATGCAGTTGTTTATGCATATGTCTCTCTCTTAATAATAGCAAACATAGCCCAGGCAAGATGGGTTAGTGGATAAGAGAATGTCAGCTAAGCCTGATGACCTGAGTTTGATCTCTGGGACCTACATTGTGGAAGGGGAGAACCAACATTGTCCTCTGACTTCCATAAGTACACTGAGTGTGCACTTGTGAGCATTGTGCACACACATAAATAAACTGGGGTATGATACAAATAGCAAGAATATACTTGACAAATTTTCCATGCAAATGCTACCACCACCTAGCTCAAATGTACCTTCCCTGGGATCTGCCTGAGGCTCAAATCCTTGGCAAATCCTTTAGCCAAAAATGACTGTTCAATCATGAAAGTGTTGTCTACTAAGTAGCAAGAGGTCACAACCAGTTATTTTATCAACTAGGCTACTTATGGTTGTTGATTTGAATGAGAAATCTCCTTTTTGTCCCCAGTAGATGCAGGTTTGATGTCTGTGTTCATTTACAGCAAGCCATCATTATTAGCTTATAATACCTCCTCTTAGATTTACCTAGTACCTCTTTTCAAGAAACTTCTAGGAGTTCCAAGTACTTCATGGTTTATTATGTACATGTACTTATTGATAAATCTAACACTTTCATCTTAAGGGACATTACAATTATTCTTTCAAATTATTCCTCCACCTGCCCCATTCAAACCAATAAGCATCTTCCATTTGAAATGAATGGCTTGTGCAAGGAATCGCCATTTGGGATTTAAGCCACTTCCTGTCACTGGGTTGACAGCCACCTGCTTCCAAAGTGAGACTTGGAATTAGGGAGTACTCATGTAAATAGAATCCTTACATACAGTCCCTCAGAATATCACCAAACACTTGCTTTACCAAATGCCTTTGGATTTTACTTTGGATCAATTGTCATTTTTGTGCATTGGAGAATGACTGCTCCTACCTGAGTTCTATGGTTCTGAATGTGTAACCCCCACCCTACTTCCGCACAAGCCTGTTGAGAGTATGCAATCTGAGTGACCAGGGTTGTAACACACTCTGTTAGTTCTATCCAGGGCTCACCTCTGAGCTGATTTCTCTGCTTGGCCCCTGTGACACCAACAAAAACTTTGCCTCTTTTTTATCTCCTACCCATTATCCTCTTGTCTCTTCCCTTAAGCTCCCTTCATTTTCCCTCACATTATCCCTTTTCTACTATCACATATGTGTGTGTGTGTGTGTGTGTGCGTGTTACATACACTTGCATATATTTTGAATCCAGATTCAGCAGATGAGAGAAAACATGGAATATTTGTCTAATTGTGGCTTATTTCACTTAACAGGGTGATCTCTAGTTTCATCTATTTTCTTGCAAATAACATCATTTTGTGTTTCATTACACCTAAATAAAACTCCATTGTATGTGTATGCCACACTTTCTTTATGTGTCCATCTGTTGATGGAAATCTAGCTTAGTTCTGTGTCTTGACTATTGTGCATAGTACCACAATGAACTCATATGTACAAGTATCTCTGTAGTACACAGGTTTAGATTCTTTCAGGTGTATACCAGGAGTAACCAATTGTTAATACTTGACACTGGCAACCAAATAAATTTAGTATTCTTGGTACGCTTGCATTTCAACACTGTCCTTTGAGAATGTGCATCCTGGAGGTAGGATAGGGTTTTGTAGTGTGCCGCCTTTCATCAGAGGAGGATTTAATTCTGTGGAGACCCTGCATTCTCAGCACTCTTCATATTATGCATTCCTCTGGAAATGGTGCCTTTTTATTACTTCTGCAATGTAAATGTCAAAATGCAAAGACAAGGCACAGAAGGTGGAAAACAGTTGGAGTCATTAATACGGCATGCGAAAATTTAGCTTCTGATTCTGGAAATTGCGACAGAAATAAACTCACATAAATTTACCTTTAAAAAAAAAACTTTTAGGAAGTTCAAATCAAGAAAGATCAAGAAGCTGCCTGATTCTCACTCTCACCAATGATCCCACATCACACTTTCTGACTTTGTCCTATGCCAAATTTGCATTCTTAGCTAAAGGTTTAATTTATGAAGTGAAAAATGTCTCTTTGAATATAGAGGGCACTGAGACAATTTATATTTTTGTTGTTATTCCCTGCTAATTGCTGCTATAATTCTTTCAAACAAATTTCCCCTACAAACCTAATTTAATAATCAAGACTATTAAAATTAACTATTGTTGATGACCCAAATAATAATTTGCCCTCAAGAGTACTTAGTCTGTGTGGCTTTAATCTTCAATTATAATAAACTATGAAATGAATTGATTTAAAACTAGTATCAGAGGAGTAACCTTTTAACCAAGTTTTCATGAACTTATAGTCATCCTTCCTCTCAGGCTGCTACTTATCACATGAAGAAAGTATGAGATACATCACACTAACTGTCCCCTAAAGGCCGTGCCCTGTCTGGTTAGTCTAGAGGCCATGCTCCATGTCAAGGGTACAGTGGACAGAGTTCCCAAGCTTGGTCATTACTGCAGTTCTGTAGGCAAGTCACTTGAACTTTTTAGGTGAGAGTGTGACATTATGCCACCTCTGTCAATGTCGTGGGATGACTAAATACAAGGAGACCTTGAAATTTAGCGCACAATAGTGTGAAAGGAACATTTATGTCATCTGTGTCAACTCATGCCTGAAGTGGGAATGTTTTTTCATATTTGTGAAGAAAAGTACATATCTTGAAAATAATATGATCCTTCCCCCACCTCATTTCAATGGTTTAAAGGGAATTAGTTTCTTATCAAATATTCATTGAATCAATATTCAATAAGAGGACTCAAATGGAGAGAAAGATGATCTATTAGATGTGTGAGGATGAATAGAGGTTAATTCAGTGTACACAGGGAGTCACAAACTTCCTATACCATATGCAAATATTACAAATAGCATACATGTTCTATTCATTCATTCTGTAATCCCACATTCAGCCCATGCAGCTGGAGGGCATAAGGTCCTCAGTCTGTCATCGTAGTAGAATTGGGATAAGTAATAAGCGCTTGCATCAGTAGCGGCCTTATTATTTAGGTCTCAAGACTAAAAAAGAAATGGATAGATAAAAAAGATGTAGTGGTATAGTTCAATTCTGGCCACTACTACTATGGATCCATAATTCATTGAAATGTAGGGAGAGCTATGTGAATATCACAGCAGCAGCCTGAGCCACATAGTTCTACTTTCCCCTGTCAGACAAACCCATGGCAGATGTCCATACAACCATTCTGCTTTTTATTAATATTTGCACTGATCAAACACACCCAGTTTTACAGGCTCTTCATGTGCTTTAAAATAAATTAGCGATTGGTGGCTCCATTTAACTACAGGGCAAAGAGAGCTACAGGGAGGTCAAGAGCCTTCTGCTCCAACACTCGGCACAAGCCACAAGGGGAAGAGGGTCACACTCTATTTCCCCAAGGTCTCTCAAGTTCCAAGTTCATTTACATGATTCTTTTCCCACTTCAAAGGAGCATGTTGGATTTCATAGGATAGCGTTCTCTGGCAAGGCCATCCCTTTTCCTATGTCTACTCGGTGATTTTCATATAGTGTAAGGAAGCAAAGACGTGTGACAATGGAGTTGTCCTTAAGATGAGGCTCTTGTTCCAGGACCTGATCTCTGTCAAGTGGTTCGCCATGTCTTAGAGGTGTGTAGAAATGGGAATGGCTGTTGGCTATCCTTTTGTTTGTTTCCATAGTCTAATGGATGCACCAATCAGGATTATTGGGTAGCAGAGACTGAGGAACTCTCACCTCTATGCTCTCCCCAGATCTCCATGTCCCTACTGTGGATAAGACCAAGTTCAAAAGTCAGGGTTCTTGCAAGATATTGTATATATTATTTAAGGTCCTCAAATATTG
This sequence comes from Tokudaia tokunoshimensis, assembly GCA_036184795.1. Classification (NCBI taxonomy): domain Eukaryota; kingdom Metazoa; phylum Chordata; class Mammalia; order Rodentia; family Muridae; genus Tokudaia; species Tokudaia tokunoshimensis. The sequence continues at coordinate 70,762,320 of BTHU01000022.1, read as the reverse complement.
AGGAGAACAAAGCCCACTATCATTTTCTTCACTCTTATTCGGGGTTATATTTCAAGTCTAGAATTTTACTAGGAAAGATATACTTCATGCCAATGTAGAATGGGGTGAGCATTCAGGATTCACACCAGTATTTGTTGACCCAGGTCTGTTTTGAAATGTTCTAGGTTATTCCATATAAACTGAGGGTGTTCTCAACTTCCAAGGTCAGTATGCCTCCCCTGTGTGATGTCTGAACTTGTCGTTTTGGATGACTACATGTTCAGTCTGTAGTATTTTGTCTTCTCTGTATATGTGTATGCTTAACTTACTGTTTGACTTCCTAATTATGCATGGAATTATTCCTACTCCAATATACAGAAAGGGTAATGTGGTCCACTTTATGATCAAAGTCCCAAGAATATAGTGAAGCAGAGTAGCAAATTTTCTTCTTTTGGGAAAAAAAGCCACTCATTAGCCTTTCGGGAATGAAGTTGCTGTGTCTGTCAATTAGGTATTCAGTGTGACCAAACAATCTTTGTGTTGCCTGTGCTTTGATGCCCGGATTCTGGTGAATGAAGATCTTAATTTATAAGAACTCTGGTGTACACAGAGTTAAAACACTTCCGAGTCTCTTAGCCTCTGTTCTCTGCATCTATGGTCCAGGGTGGAGCTAAGGGTCTTGACCTTGTCACTCTTTCTAAGGACAAGAGGAGAGGAACAGATGAATCCAACTGTGAATGCAGTGTCCCAGAAAAGAGAGGCAAAAATCCCTTTTAAGCACACTGACCTGTTCAAATCTCAGTCCTCTGGGATGCTTTGCTGATAGTTGATAGTGAACCATGCTGTGAGATTGGTTTTGCTTATATATATATATATATATATATATATATATATATATATATATGAAATCATATGTCACTGAGTTGTTTAAAATCTTTCCAGTTTTCAAGATGGTAATTAGGAGAACCCACGCTAGGCTTGAGTGCATGCAAACAAGCTCTCTCTAGAAGACATAGCACACTAGTGCAAAAACATGCCTAGATAACATAACTTGTCGGAGAGGATTATTTCTTCCTAGTGAGTCTGCAGGAGCCCTTTTCTGTACTATTCAGCATTTGAGAGGAGAAGAGTGGATTGAGAGAGGGTGGAGAAAGAGAGAGAGAGAGAGAGAGAGAGAGAGAGAGAGAGAGAGAGAGAGAGAGAGAGAGAGAGAAGAGAGAGGGGGCGCATTAGTGAATAGGGACTGTGGCATTGATGTTTGAGCGCACTTCTGAACTGGCTTTTGTTGAGACTATCAGTGTAGAAAGCATGCGCTGTCCCAAATCCGCTGTTACTATGAGAAATGAGGAGCTGCTTTTAAGGTATGTTGTTGGGTCCTTTGTTTTTAATGTAGGCTTTTCTAGTTCTGAGAGCTGGTGGAGACGCTAATCTTGCCCTGAATCAAGCAGCTTCCTTATCGTAGAAGAGAAAGAGAGAGGAAAAAAAAGAATCTAAACAGAGAGAGGGAAATGAAATTGAGACCAAAAGATTGGGAGGGAGAGAGAGAGCCAGGGAGAGAAAGAAGGACTGTTGTGAGAGAGTTGTGTGTGTACTAGTTGTCTTTTGTAAGCAGACCATGCATTTGCTCCCCGCTACCTATGAGCAGGCAGCGGATGTTTTAAGGGTTCCGAATCAGGCTGTTGGTTCGTCTTTTCCTTTGCAATGTCTAAGCCTCTTTCATTATTATGCACTCTGCATGGAATAATCACCGAAAAAGGAGCTGAGGAGACTCCATATTAGACTTGCGTTCCAAATACCACTCTAATCTGGACTTAGCCACCTAAATAGTCCTCTCGTGTTATCAGGTTTGGATCACTTTATCCTGCTTGCCAAAATGTGTACCTGTTTGGAGACCTCTGTTCATGCATGGCGTCCTGGGTCCTCTTGTGCGGGAAAGCAGATACCTGCTTCTTGCATGGGTGTTGGGGTTCTATCGTAGACCAAGAAGGAGGCACAGCTGACCTTTTGGGAAGCGGAGAGAGAATTATGATAGAATTGGCATCCTGCTTTTAAAAATGCAGTCTTTTGTTTATTTGCTAGCAGACATTGTAGCACTGAATACATCTTTGGGTCTGACAATGGGACCGGTCGAACAATGGAGCTGTCAAACTAGCTTAATGCATGTCTGTGGCTGGTTTTTCTGTTTTGTTTTTGTTTTTTTTCCCCCAACACCCCCTTTTATCTCCTATAATCGTGTTTGTGTGGACTATCAGAGGGGAAGAGCTTTGGGTCTGCTTATTTGTGGTTTTATGCTTTTAAAAATTTATTATCTGCTGTTCTCGGAGCTTTTTGCATTTTGCAGTTATGTTGGCTGGATTAAGTTAGAGATTTATGGCTTGCCTCTCCGATAACTACAGAAAGAAAACTTATCGATTGAGGATGCTTGTGATACTATTATCATTGTGGCAAATGCCTTGTTGATCAGACCTGCTTCTACTGTACTTACTGCCAAGGGTTTTTAAATGTGCCCTTTTTTGTGGACCCAGGGAATGTAGCATAAAAGAGAAGTTATGAGGGAGATGCTTAACGCTTAAGTAATCAGCATTCCTAGTTTTTAGCTTCCCCTTTGGCATCCACAGATAAGCAGTTTAGAAATCCAAGAATAAGAACTTTTGCCTTTACAAATTTGATCACCAACTATTGTTCCATTACTTTGTTAAGTGAAAGGTTTCGATGGAATATATTGCTTTTTGACGATGTTTATATTCTTACAAACTGCATTTCTATGCAAGGCAAATATTCAGATGCCCTTCATTTTATATGTTAAACATTGGTTTCTAAGGTGAAAATACTGTAGGAAAGAACATGGAAAAATCTGGTTCAAACTTCTCAAACGTTGAAACCATTTTTATTTCACTTTAGATGTAAAAACTGAAATTAAAATAATAAGTAATCGATTTACATGAAAATCCTCTTTTTAAGGTTGATGACCATAAAGAATATATATTTATAGTGTTTTAGTGTTTTTGCTTAATGAACTGTTTGTGCCAGATCAACATTATGAGATATGTGTTAGCTCATAGACTAAAACCAAGAGCCCAGTATGAGAAACAAAAGGGGAGTTGTTTCAATGAATAAAATAAAAGACAAAATTGGATTCAAATATATCCTGGTAGAGTTTGGTTCAAATTGAGGATGTTCCACATCAATAAGGAAGGAGATACATGTATTATTTATAAAAAACACAAGCACAAAGTACTAGTTATTCCTTAGATTCAGAGACAAATTTTAATTTTTTCAACCTAAGTCGAAATATTATTAAATACTTAATGTAGAATTATTTACCTAAATGTTATCGGCTACCAGAATTGCCTTTGCAAGTTGAGATTTCCTACCGGTAATATTTCCAGAGCTTAGGTACGCCCAAAGCATATGTGTGTGGTGTAATAATATTCTTTAAGTTATCCATTGTGAATCGAGTGGGTTTTAAAGGCATGCTCGTTATGTTCCCTCCGTTCCAATGGGATCTGAACTGCTCCTTGCTTTGGGTATACCAATAATTGCTTTCAGGATGAGCTCATAAAAGGTAATGGGTAAGGCTTCATTTCATATCCAAGGCTAACCAACTGTTACCAACACGCCCCAGTTCTGCTTTCACAGAAAAAAATTTCATTCTAAAACACAGGTTGCAAATCAGTGTGTGCGTGTGTGTGTGTGTGTGTGTGTGTGTGTGTGTGGTCTAAGAGAAAAGCAGTCTTTCATGCTTGCTAGATTCTTGTCAGGAGCTCATTTAAATAAAGAAGTCACTCCAAGACCACCGTGTTGATTTCTTTTCTTAAATTGGTAATTATTTATCTGTGATATATTCACTTAGATTTCTGATTGCTCATCGTTAGGCTGGACACAGGGGGAACTTCACTTGCCCCCCCCTTCTCTGGTATTCTCATGTATCACCCAGTTTCCAGATTTTGGGGTCCCATACCTCTCTCATACCACCTACCATACAATTCCAGCATCCAATACACAGAACAATGTGTTTTCCTCCATACTCATAGAAAAAGTATATTTGCTGGGAGTTGGCAAAGTTGCCTGTTTTTATTGCTACAAAAGTAACAGGATAATGCAGTTCACACTACACTCTTCACTTCGTGTGCAATGATTTTCCTGGACACTGACCTACACAAGCGGAGAAAGATTTAATTCTAACCTGAGATCTGAAGGGAAGGAATAGGCAAAGATTCAAACTGGCAAAATGGTCTCTTTCACTAGAGAATAACAACTGCACCGGAGACCCTTTATTCAGGAGCCTCGGGAATATTTACATAAATGCATTCAGCAGACCACAGACCAAGTTCTATAACCTCCCACGTATCAAAAATTCTTTTCTTTGCAAGGATGAAACCTGACAAACATTTCTTTATTGACTCTTTTTCCTTTATTTAATGTGACTGGATAAAATTGCAAGATATCCTTGGGGGGCTGGAAAGATGACAAAGAGTGTTTGACTAATATTCATATCTAGAACTTTATAGCAACTGTGAATTGTGCTTGAGTACCTGGGAAGTCATTCAAAGAGTGAATCAATACTAATTATTGTAATCAGGGGGGTTAATTAGGTGAAAATGTGACTGATGGAAAGTTCATTGCTCACAGCCCTGGAAGCCCCCAGGTTGACAGGAGGAAGGGGATCAAGAGGATGATCACATCGGCTTTCGTAAAGAAAAACACAACTTGATTTCTATCATTATGCTAGTGATGAAATTAGTTGGGCAACCTTTTTGTTATACAGATGTTTGAGTGAAAGTGTGAACAGAATGGCTTTGCCTAGCCACTTCTGTACCCTTCTTAGCAGTTTACCAAGTTCAAGTCTGAGTAGTGACAGCCGAGTCCTCTTGAACCACATCTTCCAGCCTTCGCTGCAGAATTTCTTTATTTTGATAATTCCCGAGGGACTCAGTAGCCAGGCAGAGACACTTCTTTCTCATTTCCTGAAAATACAGTTTGCCTCTTTAATTATTGGACTTGCTAGTTTTCTGAGATATGGTAGTGACTTCTTTTAGTCTGTAGAGAAGAAGGGGCTGTGATGGTATGAAATCAACTATAATTTTGTGGCATTTTGCTCAGCTGACATTAGGAAGAGGCTGTTAGGGAAAAAAAAAGGTGGTGTGAGGATAAGGGGATGAGAAGCATTAGGTTGTAGCCAGCTTGGAACAGAAATAAAGTATCAAAGAGCTGGGGTGACTTTGCAATACACAAGCAACAAAGGGGAACTCTGTGTGTGTATGTGTGTGTGTGTGTGTGTGTGTGTGTGTGCGCGCGCGTGCGCATATGTGTGTATGTGTATGTGTGTGCAAATGCATGTGTGTTTATGTGTGCATATGTGTGTGTGTGTGTGTGTGTGTGTGTGTGTGTGTGGTGCGTGTTGGGTTCCACTCAACCATGAGTTGCCACTGGCAGACTCTGATGCGATATAAGGCCTACTTTGTTCCCCAGTACACCTTCACATGTCATAGAAAGTCATGATTACAAATTATCACGTATGGGTATGCTCATCTTTCCCACAGTTTTCTTCTTGTGACCCACCCTAGCACATTTCCTTTTATGCCCAAATTAAGTCAACAGGAAATGACATCTGCAGAGAGAGGGTGGACCAGAGTGACATGTATCATGAGGGCAGCTTGAGCGTCCACTGTTCCAGCCCACTAAAGGTTAGTCTGCTCATCACTGGCTACACAGGGTCAGGATGAATCACTGGAGTTTATAAAGCATAACTATCAGCAGCATACCTCCAAGGAACAACAAAAACCAAAGAATCAGAACTTTAAAATTGTTCCATACCACAAAGTTTGTTGTGGTAGCACAAAGCACCCTGTAACTGCTGGGATGCTGAGACTCGTGACTTTTTTTTTTTTTTAAATCTTCATCTTGAGAAAGCTCACAGTTACATCCATGAGAATTCTGAATAGAAATGACACTGACTTCTATCAGGGAAGTGAGTGGTCTCTGTGTCTAAACCTGACTGCATTTTTCACCTTCCTGGAAAGCCATCCATCTTGGTCCTAATAAGAGCCACAGGTCCTACACTGTTTATCATTCCTTGTTCTTTGAATACCATTTCAGGCCCCTGGAATATTATGCTTTCTTCACAGACAGTATCCTATCTCTTCTCTCTGGGTTAAACTTCGAGCTTTAGACATACCACTGAAACTTAAATTCTAGAAGATTAAGGTTGTCTTTCTTCTCAACTGCCATTTTTGGTTACTGACAAAGATTAGGGTATGAGATGTTATTATAGAAAGCATACAGTTAAGACTTCATCACACTCACTCTTTGGTTGGCATTCCTTTAAGTGCTTATATTCATATAGTCTAATATAATTCTCATAAATATCAAAGTAGTCATGATAGTTGTTCCCATTTTAAAGATGGAAAAGCTGAAACTGAAAATAATAAAGTCACATACCTATAGTCATAGAGATCATAGTGAAAAGGTTTATAACAGGATTCAGCTAAATTCCTTCCCTTGGCAGAGGAAAATATAACAATTTAATATTTGCCTCTCATTTTTTTCTGTTACTGTGAATTGAATATAGCATTTTGAATATGGTACTTAAGGGCTCTACCACTAAACACATATCTAACAATTTGTACTCTCCACCACAACCCTTTGAGACAGAACCTCACTAAGTTGCCAAGGATGGCTTTGAACTCACTCTGTGGTCCAGGCCTGATCCTCTGGACTCAGTCTCTGGAGTAGCTGGGATCACAGGATTATGCCACCAGGCTCAGAGACATTTGCCATTTTAACAAGTAATTTTTTTGTATTGTTTTAAATTATGTCTATGAAGTATCTAGGTTTAGGTATGTTCATGTGAGAGAGTTATGGGGATCACATAGTAATGCAGTGTGATCATGTGTTGGATACCTGGGAGCTGGAGTTACAGACGGTTGTTAGCCACACAAATAGGGAGCTGGGCACCGAACTCCGGTTCTCTGTAGGAGTAGTACGTGATCTTAACCACCGAGCCAGGTATTTGCCATCTTAAAAACCTATGTCGCAGCATTCCCACCAAACCCTTTGATTGACAGGTGCATCTTTCTTTTGCCATGGGTCCATTCACTGCCCACTCAAGGACTCATCAAGACGCTGGTCATCGCTAATGGCCTTAGCTGCTCTATTCTTCCTGAATCACAGTCACTTTATGTATGTTTGTTTGGTTGGTTGGTTGGTTTTAACTTTATTTTCCAGTGTCAATTTTTGGAAGGGCATGGGACTTATGAGCCAGAAGAAATAAAGATTGGAGATAACAGAGGAGGGATTAAGGGAGTAAGGAAGGGAATGATTTGAAACATCACAGCTTCTGCATTCTCACTTGCTTACCTTAGAGTGCATAAGGTCTTTGTTTTAGTGTTAGACAGGATCTCCACATACAACCCATGCTGGTCACAAACTCCTCAACCTACTGCCTCAGCTTTCCATGCACTGGGATTTATAGGAGTATACCAACCACACTTGGCGTTCAAGAAGTCTAAGAAAAAAAATATTCCATGCTTCATTTCTCTTAGCCTTGCAGATACACAACAGAAACTGACGTTGAAAAGAACAATAGAGAATTTCAAAGTTCCATGGATTTAACATGTTAAGTTAAAAAAACGTCATATTGCAGTTATAACCAATCAAACAACGTTCAAGTGTCTTCAATAAAAGACGTTTGTTGGCTGTCAACTAACTCTAAGACTCTTGGGGAGAAAAGAGAACTATGTCTGGAGAAGGATCAGTGGTAAAATGCACATTGATGGGTACTGAACTTGGCCTTGAAGGATGTGCAAGGTGGAAGTGAGGCAGGGGGTAAAGAGGATGTCTGTCTTTGTTATTAAGACCAAGCAAAACAAACTCCCCAGCTTAGCCACTTGCCATCCTTAGCTCCCAAGGTCTCATCTCTCCTCCTTCCTTGCCATGTTCCTACAAAACAGGGCAAACATGACTGTTACTCTGAAGAGAGAATTGAGAGACTTAGGTATTAGGTAACAGCTTTATGCTCAACAAAAGAGATAAAGAGATGCTGTAACATCTTATATTCACCCTGGATAGTTAGACAATGTCCAGAAAATGGCAACATTTCCATGAAGATCTATGAGGAAGAAAGGAAATTTCCTCTAATAGATTTAGTAGGAATTAGCATCAAAAGCAAATTTAAATAGGCATTTGGGATCTTCAAAAACCTCTGCTATAGAATAAAAGTAGTTTCAGATTTGAGCTATTATTATAGGGGGAATTTTTCCTGATCTCAATACCTTGATATATTTTCAATCTACTTGCCACTTCAATAGCTCAGTTATATAATTGCTATAGTAATAATCAGGCTAGCACATTATATGTCTTATCTGAGGATCATGGCAAGCTTTGAATTGTGAGCTATTCGTCTCTAATTCATCTCTACTAAGAAGTAGTGACCACAGGTAAGACTAAGGTCTAGTTGATTAATCAGAATGTTAAATGACTTGTCCGGGTGTCAATCAATCCTTTGACAAAATGAAATTCAGACTCCAACAGGTTTGATTCTTAAATCTCATGATCTTTTTACTCAGTTTGAAAGTATCATTTGTCCTAAAGAATCTGACCTGTAAACTCGAAATCAGATGTTTCCTGATCTTAAGAGCCCAAATCTCTTTGCTGGGCATCATTTATCACTGGAAGTAAGTGCTTTATTTTAAAGAAACCCAACCTTTTAGTCTCTTAATCCTCACTCTTCTTCTAGTTGTATTTGCTCATGAAAAACAAACAAACAAACAAAAACAGAAAATAGCTTTAGACCAATGAAACGAATTGTTTTTTTCATTGGAAATTCTGATTGCGAATAAGATCTGCTTCAGTCAACCCGGAGCCGAAAGCTTACCACATCCATTTGTCGATTTCTCTCTCTTCCCTTTCTGCCCTGTCCCTGCCCTCTCGGGGACCTCGTGTTGTGCCCGAGACTGGGCCCTTCCAGCTGTCTCTGCCCAGCTGTTGTATTTTGTCAAGCAGCAATTTCTCCCTTTTAAAATCTGACAACTTGGGAGAGAGTCAGATAACTTTCTGTGGATTAGGGGAAATATTTGATGGGCTAGGGCGTTGACGGGTGGATTGCAAGGGAATTAGAAACGTCACTCTGATAAGTATACATTTTGTTCCTGGCGCCAGTCTGGCACCAAATAAGGGTGCTAGTATCATTTGACAAATCTCGGCAACTTCCAAAAGGGTTCTGGAACATTCCTTCAAAGGCTGCCCCCCATTCCCTCCAATGTCTTCCATGTGTGAATCTCCATGCTAGACAGGGAAGCCTTTTTTCTTCTCCCCACCCTTTCTCTAGACTTCTTCGAAATGTTCACATCCTATCTTCTTGCTTTGTGGTACACAATCTCCTATCCTCCCCCTCCTTCCTCCTGGCAACGTCTGGAAAGAAATCCTGCAGCTCCCTATAGAGACAGCTGTTGCTACTTCAGAAACCAGCCTTGGTCAAGGCAAGTGACATTTGATTTCTGGTAGAAATAAGTAACCCTCGGCCAACTCCTCTCTTCACTTTGGTAGCCACCCACGCCGCCTCAAACACACAGATGTAGAGAAGGGTGAGACTTTGTCTGGCTCCCATTTGAAAGAGAGAAAGAAAAAGTGGTGGGGTGGGGCAGAGAAAGGAAGAGAAGGCTGAACAAGAAAAACTGAAGGCTTGCAGAAGTCGGGTAATGGAGAAAGGAGAGAAGGGAAAGGTCAGGTTAGTGGGGGAAACAAGGCGATGGCTGGGGTCTGGGTCTGAAAGACCCAGAATATTAACGTTCTCTGCCCTTGGAATGGAAGCTCCTGACAGCCCTGGAGGGGCTCATTTTCCAGTTCGAAGGTAGGTATACAAAGCAGCAGCTTCTGTTGAAGAGCCTTTAGAAGGAAGACAAATTCACCATGCTGTATTTTGGCTCTATTAAAAACAAATTGGAAAAAAATCCATAACAACATATGATTGCACAATGTCAGTAGAAGCTGTTCTCTTGGAAGATAAGACTATTTAATATCCCCTTAAAAATGTAAAGTGAATGTTTAAGTAACTACTTTATCTTCCTGGGTTTTAAATCTTACCTATGTAGTTGTAGGAATGTGCTAAAGATGCACTCAATATAGGGAGAACAGACGTGATAGTTTTAAATTTATGATTAGCAATATGTTTATTCTTAAATGATAACCCTTAGGCACTAAAGCTATATTTATAACGTATTGCTTGAGGTTGTTTAAAATCTTTTTGTAAGCCATTGTTTATTTTTGGAAGTTGCTGGTGAAACTGGAATGAGCCAAGTATAAACACATGCCCACAAAGTCAGATACTCTCTCAGGTACTTAAAATTCATATATAGATTTCAAGTTTATTACCTGGAAATGATGGAAAATCCCATAATAGGACCTACATTTCTTGCTCCAAATGGCTCTGAGCACACTAGGATTGCTTTTGTTTGTTTGTTTTAAACTGAAACAACTACGGTAATAAAATTTGAATCCAGAAGTGTGATAGGGAAAAGATATTTTAGCCTTTGGTTTCTGTTGAGTAGCCAGTAGCAAGGAAAGTAAAGAAATACTTTTAAAAATGGGACTTTTGGGGTTCAGTGAACAACACTAACAAATTTTTGTAGATTGCTGATGGCCAGTGCTTTTAAAGGTACAATTATGTGGGAAGTTAGAAATAGGATTAGTAAAATACAGAAATTGGTCTGCAGAAGAAAACAAAACTTCTTTTATCATTTAGACATTAATCATGGTCTGTCAAGTCTCAGTTTCAAATGCAAGTATCCATTTTGCAAAACAGCAACAACAAGTTGAAAGATCCACCATCAGTGGATGGTTCCCTGAGTGGGGTGGAAGGAAGAGGATTCATCCATTTCAAGCAACAGTGCACACTCTCGTGTGAGATGCGTTATTAGCACCCTGTTTTATCGAGGGTGGTTTTTAACACTGGTGATAATTCAGTGTTCAAACAATGGCCACTGGACAAAACAGTGTGGGATGCTGAGGAGGGAAAGCGGGGCTGAAACAGCACAGTGCACTGCCTTGCCTTGGAAAGCTGCATGTAAAATGAGGTCATTCAGAAACTTTCCCTTGAAGTGCTTCCAATTCTTGAATTGCCTTTTGTTTGGGAAATGAATAGCAAGTTGATTAAAAAAAGGAGACAATTAGGGGAGGCAGGGGGATGGGGCAGAGAGGAGCTAAAACTACGAGGAAACATCATTGTTCCTGTGCCTGGTCCCCAGGGATTTCTGCACAAGGTGGTGCCACCAACTAGTTCATGTCCACCAGAGAGAGACCCCGCTAATGTCCTCGTCCCCTTTCATTGCTCTTGATAAGATCCTTGGCTTTAAAAATCGCTCTTCATTGAACCCGAATGTTCAATTGTGGCCCAGCGAAGCTGTCTGCCAGTTAATTTTAACTGCCAAAACATGATACCTGATGGCTCACTGCTATATGGAGATCTAAAAAGGAGCTTTGTTGAGTTGTTCTGGGGGTGTTTTTTCCCCCCCTTTTTTGGCCAAAATGGTAAAAAGTGAAATTGAAGCTTTTCGTCCAAAGCTCTTTGGCTTTTTATTTTTTATTTTATTTTTTATGTTTAAGCTGATTTTCAGAAGTGGACAGTGTGCATGTGGTGTGATTATAGAAGCTGAACGGACATTAGAAATCAAATTTGTCATTGGGCGACTTTATGAATACCTGTCTAGTTGGGGAGGGCGGCACATTTCGCCTCCCTGCTGCTTCTCCATCAGGTGCCTATGCAGCCACGCATCATCTGTGTATTTGCCAGCCAGAGTGTTTAAACCCAGCTACACTCTGTGAGCGATTCTAGGTTCACATCACTATATTCCACGCAATGTGGTTCTCTTTTATTTTTGACCCTCGTTTTGCTTCTAACTTCAAATGGCAAACGCAAATGTGGTTTGAAAAGCATGCTACACAGTAGTTGTTAAATAAGGCAATAACCTATGCACTTGTAATTCTCTCCCTATGACCTACTTACATCCTCCTTCACCCTCCTTAGAGTATGATTAAAAGCTGCTTTGAATCCACTATTGCCTCAAGGGATTTGAGGCTAGAATTTAACAAACTGCTGAGAAGGCTTAAGTCAGTAAGAGGGCTTCCCTACAGCGTCCTCTAACTAATTCACATGCAATTAAAGAGAAAATAAATATTTTACAAGTGTGTATGTCGATGAAGCATTTCTGCCTTATAGAATATAGGTACCTACGGAGCTTGGTTCTGTAGCCGATGTTTTTCTGTATGGTTGTGTTGGTTTCAGAGGCTGGTTCTGTTCGGTCTGTCTCAAATTTACTATCTGGCCAACTCATTTTATGCATTCAGGATTTATGTAAATAGTATATAATAGTCAAGAATGTCATGTTGTTTCTTCAGTTATCCAGCTAACTACTTCAGTAAGATAATTTCAAAAGTAGTTGACAATGGCTTGGTAAGGAGTAAAAACAGATGAGAATTAGGAGGAAATGCTTGGGTATGGTTTTGACCTAATAATTCATTTTTGATGCAATTGTCTGTGAAGTGATTATAAACTGGGACCTGACTCCTCCAGAAAGGCAGTATTTAAAAAATGAAAGTTAATCAACTCTTCCATCTTAACTACCTTGCAGTTAGGAGGCTAAAAGCCAGTTGAAGAAGGAAATTCTAGTTAATTAAATTTGTTTGTGTGGATTTAACTGAATAGCACAGGCCTGTTACTCCATATTGCTCACTTACTTATCTGGATTTAAAATTTTGTCTTATAATCTCCAAGGACAGTTCTCACCGTCACACAGAGATTGGTGAGGAAAATGTGAATCTTTTCTTTATATCATGTCTGATTAATTTAACTATTGTTTTACTTAGTTATTTAACCATTTAGCTACCATAACCCAGGCATTTCTTCATTTGTGAGGAAAAACCCAGCCCCTTAGTACAATATTCTGGTTTTCTTTAGAATAACAACAGGATAGAGTAGACATAAAAAATTCAAATACAACCGTAAATGTATATACATCCTATGTCAGTGTTAGTATGTAGTATGTATGTATGTATATATATAGATAGATATATATATATCTCATTGTATACCTGCATATTCATAAGTGTATACACATATATTACCTCAAAGTTCAAAACATGTCATTTGAAGATAGAATAAAGAAAGATATTTTACCACAAAAAGTAAACTATAAAGTTTCTGGTACGTTTACAATGTTGACTTAGAACAGAAAGTTAAACATACATGTGGCTACGCTGAAAAGTTTGCTTTCACCCAAATAGCCAAACAACAAAGACAATAAGTCTTGCTATGAACCACTTTTCCTGAAAACTTTTGCTAAGCATCTTTTCGGTTTTCTCTCAATTCCTCTTAGCACCCCTTCCCACAAATCATCTTAAATGTGATCCGAAGTTACAGGGACTGGCTTTTACTGTTCGAGTTCAATAATAGGAAATGGCAATTTTGCGATCCACACTCTTTATTTATTTAATTTTTTTTGAAAGCAATGTTATTTGTGACAGTTTCTCATTTTAAGGCCCTTTTCTTTCTCAACATTTAAGCAGATACCGAAGGCAGCACGGTTGTCTTCCGGTGTGTCACTCGTGTGTCACTCGGGCCACCGTGTCCGAAGACAGTTACTTCCACTCGGGCAGATTGACAGCGGCACCCCAGGGGCGGCCGGCCAGGCTCACCCCGGGGGGCGGGGCACGGAGGTCGCGCGCGACGCCCGTCCCTAGCCGCTTCGCTCTCGGAGTGGCCGTGGGAACCGGGCGGCGACCAGGGCGGGCCCGGGCGACCGACCGCCGCTCGGCGCGCCGGGCTCGTGGGGCCGTGCGCAGAGGCCGGGGCGAGCGGGCGGGCCCGCAGGGGTTAAGCGCGGAGCGGCCGCCCCGGGAGCTCCGCCCCCGCCCGCCGCACCTGGCGCTCGGCAGCCAGGCCGCCCCGGCGCCGGCCCGCGGAGGGGATTGGTGGAGCGCGCGAGGGAGAGAATGTGACAAGTGCCCGCTCCGGCGGCCGCCCGGGGAGGCCGCGCGCACCTGTCCCTGCCTGTCTCGCGCCGCCCGCGGCCGCTCGGACGGACGCGCGCACAGCCCCCCGCCGCCGCCTCCGCCACCGCCGCAGCTGCGTGCGCCGAGAACATGACTTCTGCCTTCAAGCTGGATTTCCTCCCGGACATGATGGTCGAGGGCCGTCTGCTCGTTGCTGACAGAATGTGAGTGGCCGAGGGCCCGAGGGGGCCGCGCGGCCGAGAGTGGGGCGTCGTCTCCTCGGAGGCGGCGGCCGCCTCCCCTCCGCAGCTTCTCTTCAGAGGACGCGGCTGGGACGGCGCAGGGCCGAGCGGGGCGAGCGGGCGAGCGGGGTGAGCGGGGCGAGCCGGCGAGCCTTCCCCGGGGCGCGCCGGCGCGGGGCTGGCGGGACAGGACCCGCGAGAGGTCGCGCGGCGTCCCGGGGCCCCGAGCTGGGCGGGCGAACCAGACGGCGGGGCGCTGGGTCCGGGGCGGGGCGGGCGCGTGCTGCCTTGCACACCCGTGCCTTTAGAAATGCGGGGTGGCCCGGCGGAACAGCCCTGGCTCTCGCACTCAATCCCGAGATGGGAGAGGAGGACGAGCGAGAGACTGAGAGAGAGATAGAGGATAATTACACGCCCTTAAAACTAGCCAGGTGTACTCTCGTGCGGAAATTAGAGGTAATTTTTTACGTAATCGGGATGGTTTTTTCTGATAGGTAGTCCGTGATTTAATAATTAATGTGATTCTGGCGATTTTGCGTGTCGCCAAACTAGGATCGAGCGGTTATTGGGACAAGTAGAGGGCTGGGATCCGCGGGGAAAGAAAACTATGTGTAATTTTTATCTGGCTGGTCCGTCTTCGTAGGGAAGTTTCTCTCTTTAGCTCAGGAATCTCAGTGGGATCCGCTTGTATTTCGGGCATGTTATGTAAAGAAACCCCAGATAGAAAAAGGATTGCCAGATCAAGATGGGAAAGTCTGTGTCCTCCTGAGACATGGGATGTATATAATTCTCTTGTCAAGTGAGGTATTCGATAATGTATCAGCTTTAGTCGGGGAGGGTGCTGCCGTTGGTTAAATGATGTACAAATTTTTCCTGCTGTCTCCACTGTGAGGCTTAACATCCATATTCTTTCTGGCACCTTTTGTTACTCTTCCAAATACTCGGGCTATTCCAGGCTTTTTGATCCATTTCGCTGGCAGCTAACTTTTCCCTGTAATACTAGATTCTTTTTCTGGTATGTTAAGTATTATGAGTTGAGAATCTTGAGAAACTCCACAGTGGCCAATTATTGACGCCCTAGAATTAAAAAAAAAATATCAAGTGGAAGATAAGGATGATAGAATCTGTTAAATATATATTGTCTTTTCTGTCGATGTTAGGGTCGCTAACTTGAGTGGACACAGTCAGGTTCACTGTCTCAGAGTTAATCAGATAACAAATTAAAATATCGAATCCCCCTTTGGCCCTTTCCTCTGAAAAATTAATCTTGGTTAGTAATAGTCTCATGATGGTTTTGAGAGATCTTTATCCTGTCCTCTTAAAATCCAAATCTTGAGCGTGCGCTCTCTCTCTCTCTCTCTCTCTCTCTCTCACTCCTTATCTGCACATGAGTTACTTTGCAAGTCTTCCCTGTTTTTCTCTGGTTTTATCTGATAGGTAGTCTGGGATGTGCTAGAATGTTAAGGGTGAATCAGGGCGTGGGATTAATGATTATGAATTTATGGTCACCTGCTATATAAATGACAATATATCTAACTAGTGAATGCTCTATGAATTTAAAGCATTAATGGCCTCTGAAAGATGTAGTCTCTTGTCAATTAAATTATGGATTATGAAAATTTAATTCCTCCTTTTCATTTGGTAGATGAATGTGGCTTGTTCAGACTCTTAGCGCTGAAAAGAGCCTTTGTATCTCGGCCATGGAGTTTTGGGGTTTTTTTTTTTTTTATATGAATCTTAACTTGACTTCTACCCCACTTTCCTTCCAAAAGTTCGTGATTTCTAAACGATAGCCTTTGGAATCAATCCCAGGATGTTTTTAGTGTTTGTCAGCTATTGCTTAAATGAACTAAGAAAAAGGAAATTTGCAAATGATACCGTTCTTGTTTGTTTCCAAGATAACTGTTGTACATCTCCCTCCTCCTGAGAACACTGAGACATATTTTCCACAAGAGTGTGTGGTTAAGTCACGTTAGAGATTGTGTTTGGGGGCTAGAGATATATGAATGAGATCATAACTTTTAAAATGCTTGAAACCCACCTAGGCGGTGTATTTTATAGCCATATTTGGATACTGAAGAAGATAGCTGTGTGGATTTATTGTTTGGGGGACTGGTTGTCATGGGTGGTATATTACCATGTGACCTAAAATAATGTCTGCTAGATATTGGCCTGTTCATAAAAAGGGGTTTAAATAAAGCATAGGGGCTTTTCTGGTGTTGATTTTCTAAAGCAGAACATATTTTCTCAATGGCGTTTTCCCACAGGAATATATTAGATAAGTTTGCAAGATGTAATATGTTTGAGTCCTCCAGGCAGATGAACAAATAGGTTTTGAGATGAATTATTACGCTTGATGGCCCCATGAGCCATCCAGTGTTTAAAGAGCCCAGATCATTTAAGACTCTGTAGTGATATAGAATTGCTACAACATATGCTTCAAAGTTTTGGGATTTTAAACATTCAGTAACAAAACTGTAAAAGGAAATAAGCATTTTAAATAATATTGCTGTTAGAGTTTTATTTTTGTGTGTTATTATAAACTATTATTCATAGCAAAGCGTAATGAAAATAGGAACTGATTTTTAAATTCTGTTTTAAACTGGGGCATTTGGTTTTCATTGAGAATGGGAATGAGTGTTTCCTCTTTTTTTTAACCTCATTAATGATACATTTAGAGTCTCTTATCTTTGGCTTTTTTTTTTTAACAGAACCAATATATAAAGGCTTAGAAATAAGAAACTACAGGTGAAACTGTAGCTTGAAAATTAGTATCAGTCTTTAAATTTGCAGAGTTAGACGACTAAGAAGTTACTGATGAAATCTTATATATATTTTTCACATTCAGTAAGTAGCATTGAAGAAAATAAGCCATCCAGATTGTAATAAGCTTGGGGAATTCATCTGCTTGTTGATAACGGGCAAAAAAATATCTGTATGTGAGTGAACTGAAACCTGCTCCTCAGGTCCTCACTGTTAGCCTTAAAGCAGGTTTTGAGTCTGTCTCCTCTGACCTCATTTCATAGATTAAGAAACTCTTACAGAGTAATAGGAATGACCTCAGGAGGCAGCCATTACTGTTTCTGTGAGAGTGAAAATGCGTGTTTAGTTAGTCGCATGGCTACTGTGTACCAGGACGCTTGATTTATATGATCTTAATCATCAAGGTAGGTCTAAAGGTTAGGTAGTGTTCCTGTTGTACAGAAGATGCTTGAAAACCAAAATTGTATCATATAAGAATTAATGTGTCACCTGGATCACTATACATACTCCTGTTTCTGTTTCAAACTCAGATTACTGTGTATGTTTATTAGCTAATTGACTAATGAGAATATATAGTAATTTAAACTTTTTAAAGTTTAGCAGCAAAGTGAAGATTAAAAGCATTTTGGGACTTTCTCCCCACCTTTTGTATGGCTTTTAAAGTTTACATGGAAAATGACAAGATTACGTCATTTATTTATTCCCCAGTTCCATAGTGGTCATGGAAGGAGGCTAAGATGAAACTGAAGGGAGAGCTGTGCATGTAAACAGCTCTTTCCTGAAGACTTTCAGAGCATGTGGTGGGCTTTTCAGTTTACAGTACTTACTTTGGTATCAGCTGCCTTCTGAGGCTAAAAGTTCTTGCCACGTAGCTTTTCAAGAACTCAAATGTTATCTTTGATCTGGGCAGAGGTATTACTTTAATTGTTAAGTCTTGCTATTTAATTGTAATGTGCTGGATTGAGATTGCTCCAGCATCTGTTGATGAGATTCCGTGAACTAAGAAAACAAGAGCCTTGAAAGACAAGATAAAAAGGAGATAGGATTTTCAGATATGCACCTAGTAATTAAGATTTCATGGGATGATGTTTTCTACCTTGGAGTGTGTTTTCCTCCCCTAACAGCTATAATAACACTATTTGGCCTTTGAAGAATGCAGTCTTTTTATTTTACATAAATCACCAAACTTTTAATTTCTTTTTAGCCGTGTGTGTATGTATGTGTGTGTGTGTGTTATTTTGTTCCTTTCAAGTTAACACTCATTCAGTTCCCAGAAAACAGGTAATGTTTTGATATGCTAAATCTGTTACACATGAGTGTGCATACAACTAGCACATTAAGTATAAATATTGTGCAGAAATTGAAGGTAGTGTTTATAACAGGAATCTGAGGTCATTGTAAGGAATTTAAAAATCAAACAAAAATGAACCACACTCTCATAAATGTTCAATAACAATACATAAGCATCCCTTATTAGCATTTAAATAGAAAATGTTATACTTTCAGCATGTTTTAAGGAGCTAAATTAATAAGTCATTGCTGTGATTTACTTCCAGATTTGAACTTTACTCAAGTTTAGAAAGTCAGTATTTCAAATTTAGAATTTTATTGCTGGAGGGTTTTGTTTCTTCAGGGGAGGGACATATTTTTCCCCCCCTAGGAATGGATTATGTCATCACAAAGAGCTAGGTAGTTCTGATCACAATATTTGTTTTACAAAACCACAGAAAGGAAGGCTTTAGAAAATACTAATGGTTTCCGGTTCATTAGCACCTCCAAGTTCTCCAGCCACCCTGTCTATCTCCACTATCGCAGAAGTATCAAGTCATATAATGAAGCCACCATCAGTGCTGTGCTACCTGTGTAGCCGTGCAGAAAATGTATTTTTATGTTTTCCTTAAGAAAAAGTGCTTGCTGAACCTAAGAGAAATGGAGCTGCATGTTCCTGGAAAAACCTTTGTGGGAAACAAAAACTAATTAGAGCAGTAAATGTGGTGCTCACAGGTAATTGTAAAATAATTATTCCCCTTTAGCATCATCACTGCTTAATTGTGCTATCCAATATCTTCCTGCTCTGAATCCAGATGTGAAGAGATAGCAGCCTCCTCCTCCTCCTGGGAATGTCTTTTTCATTTAGTGTGGGTTGCACACTCCTCCTAAAGGACTTGTAAAAGACAGAGGAGAACATTTAGGGAGGGTTTGAATAGCTCCTCTCTTCCCGTTTGTCCTCAATCATGACAGAAAGTGATTACTCCAACTATTTCTATAGAAATATGATTCCACTTATGTGGCTGAAATGCCTTCTGTGAGCATGTCGGAGATTTACACGTTTTTTAGTGCTAACCCAGAGGTTTATGAACATTCTTTTTTATGAACTGCAGATTGTATATTACGCTCAATGTTCTTTGGATACAGAGAGTAATATTTTCAAATCAGCTGACAGTTTAAAATGTAATGATAATAAATATGTAATCCCATGGCTTTCAAAATGGTATATGAGTACACATTCAGATTTGGGTTTAATTTTAATTATTTCAGTTAACAAAAGTCTCAGAAAACTTGGTACAAAATATTAGATACAGCTTTTTTTCTAAAAACGTACACAGATTTAGACTATGTCTAAAATAAATTACAACACACCATTTTAGTTGATTCTGTACTGTCCTTTCATGCATATGTAGCCTTGAGGTCAGATTAGTTGAAATAGTCTGTACTTCCTTTAGGTCAGCATCAGGGTAGGAATCGTCCATCTGGGTGACCACTTGACCCAGTAACAGAGTTTGTAAAATGAGATATGTGTAATGGTTTGATTTTAAGTCTCAATAGTTAAAGAAGTGCGTCTCTTCAGTGACAGGGTATCTTTCTCTGACATAACCTTGGAAGCCATGTTTGCTACTCCAGGAGCTGCATTTTCTGACATTTATTTTTAGGCTTATTTAGGACTCAAAATTTTTCCAGTGAATTTTACACAATATTCAGAATGCAGTTAACTTTAGCCAATTTATTTGACATAACTTTAGACAGTTTAAAACTTTTTACAAACTATAGATTGTAGTCCTATGTATTTTAATTTTCTATGCTAAGTCCAACATCCTATGATTTTTACCCTAAACAACTTAACTTTCATGCTTTTACTTGAGTTCATTAAATTTTAAAATGGTCTTTTCCACTCTCTCCCTATGAAATCTATCTTTGTTTTTCCTTATCTCTTCATGTAGCAACAAAGTTAGGTCTTAGTTTTCTGATATAAAGAGACTAAGTTGATCCTGAGTGCTAAAAGAGGCAAAAACTTTATCTGTTTGGCAGTGGTCAGTAGATATAAAGTGAGTGTGTGCATGTAAATGTATATTTATAAGATTCCATTTTATCGATCAGAATACTTCACTTTCTTGAGATACCTTCCATTGTGACAAAACATACCTTAGCTTGTAGGTTATTACGTTTATAACTGAATTTTATGTTTTAGGAGTATTTTACACGTTGACCAACCATATACTACAAATTATGATTACTGTTGTCCAAAGGTCTCAGAACTGTCTTAACCTTTGGCCTAGACCACTTTCAGAAAAAAAAAAAAAGGGAAATCATTTTGATAATTCCATTATGTATTAGTGGGTAAATAGCTGGGACCTCACCAGTATAGTGACTTCTTTACACCTTAGTGGGGCTTCAGTGCGGCAGCTATAGCTGCCTCACACACATGATCTGCATTTGAATAGGCTGGGCAATGACTCCTCTCAGAAGAATCGGCAGGAAGTCCTGTTTCTTTCCCTGTCTTTAGATGTGATGTTGTCCTGACTGAGTCCCTGTGTTGTAGTTCTTTGGCACTGCCATTATTTTATGAACACTATAGATATCATCAGTCACAGCTTACAGTTGACACTGAATACAGCTCTTGAAATTTCAACTGTTGTGACGGGAAGGAATCCAGCACTTAAGCTGAGCATTTGACAAAAAGGAACATTATGAGAGATTGATGAGTCTATGGCCCCTAAGAACTTACTGGCATAAACAAAGTTAAACACACATGCAGAACCTCAGCTCCTTTGTCTCTTTGGAGCTGAAGTAAGGTACTGGGTGTTAGACAACCAAAACATGCACTGGGTTACAGATTGACATTTGGGTTTATCCTGGAAATTCTTAGGAGAAAAATAGCAGAAAAAGGTAACATGAACAACATTAAAAAGGGACAGCATTTGGTAGGAGATTGGTGTATAATTACTCTTTCTGCTTATTTATTTTACTCTTTGGTTTCTTTGTACTCGGCCTAGACTCAGTGGGGATACAAAAGTCCATCTTTTTTTTTCTTTTTAACGTTTTCTTGATGCCTTTATTATCTTTTCCTTGTACACATCTTTTACTTTACTCTTCTCTGAAGCCCACATGGTTTATGACCCTTTCCTGAATCTCAAGAAAGGGTCGTGTCCATGTCTGACATAGTCCTCAGAGTTGGATTTTTGAGAGAGAAGAATCAGAATACCTATATCAACCCTAGAACAGCTGCATACTTCTGTGCACAGATCTCTGTTTTGACTTCCTGTATTATAGAAGGGGTGTTGAGGTTTTGGGTTGAACATACGGATAGCATATTTCAGAGTGATTGACTTTATGGGTGCCACTGTCTATATTTGACTATGCTGCAGCTGTGTTTGCTTTCTCAAAATTGTCACCAGGAGGCCTCGAACTGCAGTTATTCACTAAATCCATGCTAGTAGCATCTTTCCTCAGGACTTGCATTATCTAATAGATCATCTTTCACATTGTTAGTTTCTAGAGATAACACCTTAGCCCTCCAAGAAGCCTGAGTATTATGAGTGCTATTTGGTGTGGACAATTCTATCTAAAAATAATCTCCTAATAATAAATTTGCCTTTCTGTTTACTCATAATCATATCTACCAGGATTCTTTCTTTTCACACCATGTCTATATTTTATTAACTCCTAGTTTCTCCTTTTCTTTCATGTTTGTTTAGATGTTGAGAAGTTGCATCTGCTGATGGGTGGAATGTCTTCCTTTTCTCAATTACTAAAGCATTTTGGAATGCATTTTTTTTTAAAACAATTTCTGATGTCTTAGAAACCTCTAGCAATTGGATTGGAGACACAAATCTTTTTATTTGATTGTCATTACCATCAATTTAGTTTTCTTCGTAAGAACTTAGAGATTTTTTTTTTCTAATACAAAAACACCATAGTTCTATGGCCACAGGTGGGTTTTATTTTTAAATGGAAATAACTTCTCTTGTATTGTTTTGGCCATCAGGGATGTTTGCTTTGGTATGGTAGTCTCTAGAGTCTCTTCAGCCCAGTGTGACTAGGTATCCTTTATTTGATTTACCCTAGTCTCCTGCTGAGTTAAATTCTACTTTGGTTTATACCAGTTTCTTCCAAGTCTCAATTGCCTTGCCAGAATTTCTCAACAAGAAAATATGGGTAATAGCTTTTCAACTGTCACACACTTTTATTTTGAGACTAATTTGGAACAAGGATGACAACCTAAATATTTTGGACTTTCATAGTACTTGAAACTGACCACACATTCTCCTGTTTCCTGGGAGCATCAAATATAATGGAACCTCATTATAACTGAGCTATTAATGTTTTTCATTTCAGTACATTCATATTGTAAAGTCTCAGGCAAAGAGCCATACAACAGTATTGTTCACCTGTAAGCTTTCAGGAACTGCTCAGTCTCCAGCATAACATTATGATGACTGATCTTTTTCATTCTCTTTCTGCATGATGTTAGAGAAATATAATGCAGCTTATGTTCTAACTATGAACTTGTACTCAGACTTCCTATTCTGGGATGAGATAATGCCAAAGCAATGTCTTTATTCAGTATCCTGATACATACAATCTGTAAAGCTCATCTCTGCACTTACTGAATGAGATTGAACAATCTGATTTTGCTTTTAGGATAAAGCAATGTTAAGGTTGGCTCTCACCACCTGGCACCTCTTGGCATTTTAGAAACCCAGGCAGATTGGAATGTGGAAGGGAAGTGGTGCAGCTTTTGCAGCCCAATGGCCTCATTAGCTGCTCTGGCCACAGCCCACCTGAGGAACACAGGATTAGTAGCTAGAGAATGGAAAGTCCCAAAGGGAAAAAAGTGATTTTTTTTTTAATTTATAATGTGGCATAGGCTGAGCCAGTTGAGCATAGTGTATGAGCTACTTGATGCATCTAGGTGTTACCCAGCTGCTGATGGATTTTAGTTCTTTTCTCTTTGTATTTAATAAAGAACTTCCCCCTTCTCCAGACATTGTTGATAGACTCCTTAGAGTCCTAAGAGATCAGAGGATCAGAGTAACTGTCAGTGTGAACATTTGATCCTGATGCTACAAATCACCTCATTCTTTTAGATCAGTCATGACCATCTTTTCTTCAGAAGTCAAAGCCTTAGAATGTGAACCATTGCCTAGGAAATAGCCTCTATAATGGACCACAGGAATACTTGGTCTCTACTGTGGAGAAATCTATAAGCTATGGAATTGCCCTCACAAACACAGTCTCTTGCTCCCTAGAGTAGAGCATTTCCTGTGTAAGGTGAACCAGATGGGGACTTCTGCTGACCTATAAGTTTGTCAGGAAAGCAAAACTAGGGCCCTGGTGGGAAACTGGCAGATCTTCAGAAAAGGGGGCTAGTTGCACAGATACTGTTTCTATGTGAAATAATCAGTTCTTTGGAATTAGCATGGTGCAGAGATATGCCAGGTTCTGTGCGTTTAAAGAAGAATGTTGCAATGTTTCTCTCTCTCATCATAATATCAGCAGTGGGGTTTTCTGTATTTGTTCCCCTCTGCTGCAGGAGGAAGCATCTCTGATGATGGTTGAAAAGGCAGTGATCTATAAGTGCAGTAGAATGTCATTAGAAGGAGTCATTTTTTGTTTCTTTTCTTTTGTTTTTTTAAGACTAGTAGTACTTGGTTTTACCCTGGGTCCATGGACTATTTAGTTTCAGGTTCTTGATGACCCAAGCAGCATCAGGTATGGGTTCCATAGCATATAGTGGGCTTTAAGTTAAATCAGATAATGGCTGGTTACGTTCACAAACTTGTGCCACCATTGTCCTAGTGTATCTTGCAAGAATATTTTCTTAATATCTAGATTTTGGAATTCTTTATATAATTTGGACACTCTTCCTCTATTAGACATGTAGTTGGTAAAATCTCTTGTCATTCTGTAGACTGCTACTTTATCTGGATGACGTTATCCTTTGCCTTGCAGAAGAAGCTTCTCAGTTTCTTGACGTTCCATTTACTAATTGTTGACTTTAGTGCCTGTGCTAACAGTGTTCTATTCAGAAAGTTTTTTCTATGCCTCTGAGTTCAAGGCTGTTTCCCAGTTTTCTCTTCTGTCAATTTCAGTGTATCTGGCTTTATGTTGGGGTCTTTGATCTTTTTGGACTTGAGTTTTGTGCAGTGATAAGTATAGATCCATTTGAATTCAAGTACATGCGGTCATCTGGTGTCACCACCATCATTTGTTGAAGATGCTGTCTTTTTTTTCCCAATGTGTATTTCTGGCTTCTTTATCAAAAACTAGGTGTTCAAAGGTGTATGGATTTGTGTGTGGTTCTCAAATTGACTCCACTGATGAATATGTTTGATTTTGTGCCAATATCATGTTGTTTTATGTACTGTAGCTCTGTAGTACAACATGAAATTGGGGGTGTTAACACTTCCCTTGGCGCTTTTATTATTAGGATTATTTTAGCAGTTGTGGAAGTTTTGTGTTTCCATATGACGCTGAAAATTTTCCTTTCAAGATCTGTGAAGAATTGTGTTGGAAATTTGTTGGGGATTGCATTCAATCTAGAGATTGCTTTTGGTAAAGTGACCATTTTTACTATATTAATCCTCTTAATTCATGAGTGTGGGAGATCTGTTCATCTTCTGATATATTCTTTAATTTCTTTCTTTAAAGTCCTAAAGTTTTTAATCATACAAGTATTTTGCTGCTTTATTAGAGACATCAAAAGGTATTTTATATTATTTGAGGCTGTTGTGAAAGGTGTTGTTTGCCTGATTTCTTTCTCAGTCAGTCCATTTGTCATTTGTCAAAAGAAAGGCTATTGGTTTTGTGAGTTAATTTTGTATCCTGCTACTTTGATGGAAGTGTGTATCAGTTGTAGAGTTTCTGATGGAAATTTTAGTCACTTTTGTATACTATCATATCATCCGCAAATAAAGATACTTTGACTTCTTCCTTTCCAATTTGCATTCCCTTGTTCTCTTTCAGTTGTCATATTGTTCTAACCAAGACGTCAAGTACTGTGTTGAATAACACTGAGAGAGTGTACAGTTTTGTTTTGTTCCAGATTTTAGTGGACCTGCTTTGAGATTCTATTTAAGTTGATGTTGGCTGTGGGCTTCCTTTAAATGTCGTCATTATGTTTCTTTTATCTCCTGTCTTTCCAGGATTTTTATCATGAAGGAGTGTTGGGTTTTCTCAAAGTCCATTTCTGCATATAATGAGAAGATCATGCATATTTTTGTCTTTCAGTGGATTATATTTATCAATTTATGTACGTTATACCATCCCTGCATATCTGAGATGAAGTCTAACTGAATATCATAAGTGATATTTTTGATGTGTTCTTGGATTCAGTTTGCAAGTATTGAGATTTTTTTGAATCTATATTCATAAGAGAAATTGGTCTGTAATTCTTTCTTTGTTGGGTCTTTATGTAGATGGAGTACCAGGGTAACCGTGGCCTCATAAAATAAATTGGGCAATGTCCCTTCTGCTTCTGTTTTTTGGAATCATTTGAGGAGTGTTAACACTAAGTCTTCTTTGAAAGCCCGATAGAATTCTGGGCTAAAACTACATGGCCCTAAAATTTTGAATTATTAGTCTTTTAATTACTGCTTCTATTCTATTAGGGGTTATAGGTCTGTTTAAATGACTTATCTGATGATTTAACTTTGGAAGTGGTATGTATCTAGGAAATTATCTGCTTATTTTAGGTTTTCCAATTTGATGGAGTATAGGTTTCTAAAGTATGTCCTTATTCTCTGGGTTTCCTTGGTGTCTTTTATGTCTCCCTTTTAATTTCTAATTTTGTTAATTTATATTTTCTCTGTCTGCCTTTTAGTTAATTTGGATGAGGGTTTGTCGATGTTACTGATTTTCTCAGAGAAATAACTCTTCATTTCATTGATTTTTGTATTATTGTTGTGTTAATGATTTCAGTCCTAAGGGTTTTTTTGTTTGGTTGGTTTTTTTTTGTTTTTTTTTTGCCATCTACTCTTTTTGGGTATAATTTCTTCTTTTGGTTCTAGAACTTAAAAGTATGTTGTTAAATTACTAGAATGAGTTCTCTCTGCATTCTCATATAGGCATTTAGAGCTATGAACTTGCCTTTTAGAACTGCCTTCATTGTATCCCATAAGTTTGGGTATGTTGTACATAAAATTTCATTCAATTTTATAAAGTCTTTAATTTCTGTCTTGACCCTTTTTAAAAAAATTCAGTAGTGAGTTGTTCAGTTTTGAGTTTTTGAGCTTTCTGTGGTTTCTGGTGTTGATACCCAACTTTAATCCATGGTAGTCAGATAGGATGCCAAGTATTATTTCAGTTTTCTGAAATTTAGTATCTGTTGAGATTTGTTTTGAGTCTGAGTACATAGTTTTGGAGAAAGTTCTGTGAGGTGCAGAGAAGAAGGTATATTTGTTTGTGTTTGGGTGAAATGTTCTGTAAATATATGTTGAGTCCATTTAGTTTATAACATCAGTTAGCTCCAGCATTTCTGTATTTAGTTTTGTCTGCATGGCCTGTCTGTTGGCTAGAGTCGGGTATTGAAGTCTTCCACTATCAGTGTGTGAGAATCAGTATGTGATTTAAGCTGTCTGTCTTAGTGTTTCTTTTAAGAACCTGAGTATCCTTGTTTGGTATACAGACGTTAAGACTGGCAGTGTCTTCTTGGTGGATTTTTTGTTTTCCTTTGAGTACGCAGTATCCTTCCCTATCTCTTCCGATTCATTTTGGTTTGAAGTTTGTTTTGTCAGATGTTAATATGACCATATCCTCTTGCATTGTCAATCTGTTTGTTTGCAATATCTTTTTCAACCTTTTACTCTGAGGTAATGTTTATCTTTGATGTTAAGGTGTGTTTCTTGTCTGCCCCAGAAGGATGGATTCTCTATTTGCATCCATTCTGTTAGTCTATGTCTTTTTAATAGATAATTGAGACCATTAATGTTGAGAGATATCAATGTACACTGTGTGTTGACTTGTGGTGTGTGTGTGTGTGTGTGTGTGTGCGCGCGTGTGTGTGTGTGTGCGCGTGTGTGTGTGTTTCCTCTCTGATTTTTCTGGTCTGGGATTATTTATTCCTTGTGTTCTCTTGGGTGTGGTAGGTTTGGATTTATAGATAGACATTGACTAAATTTGGTTTTATCATCCAGTGTCATATTTTCCCCCTCTATTGTGAGGGAACGTTTTTCTGGGTGTAGTAGTCTGTGGTCTCTTAGTGTCTGCAGCACATCTGTCCAAGCCCTTCTGCTTTTACACTCTCCATTGAGAAGTCAAGTTTAATTCTAGAAGGTCTGTCTTTATACGTTGCTTGGTTGCTTTTCCTTGCAGCTTCATTATTCTTTAATTTTTATATGTTTAGCTTTTTTGATTATTGTGTGCTGAGGAGATTTTCTGGTCTAGTCTGTTTCGTGTTCTGTATGCTTCTTGGTTGGCATCTCGGTTAGGTTAGGGAAATTTTCTTCTGTGGCTTTGTTGAAAATGTTTTCTGTGTCTTTCACTTGGGATTCTTCTCCCTCCTTCCTCTATTCTTATTATTCTTAGATTGATTTTTTTCAGTGTCCTAGATTTCCTGGATGTTTTGTGCCAGAATTTCTATATTTAACTAAAAACAATTTCATAGTTGTAACCAAAACTCTTGTGTGCTTTTTTTTATACTTTTCTATCAAATGCCTTTTTATTTTATTTCATAGCAAGACACAGCTTTTTAGTCTGTAAGGCAATAGTGGTGTATATGTGTCAGTGGAAAAGGGGACCATATTAATGTCAAGAACTATGTGTCTGAGGTAGATGCTTACCTATTTGAGATTAAAAAAAATACCTTAGATGTGGATTCTTTTTCTTCACTTATGGTTGTATATTTTATCAAGAGTTTTTTTTAAAGAATTTATTAGACACCTGGAATTTCACTCTGAGATGAACTTCCAGCTTCTTAATGTTTGCATTTGATTTAGATGAACAGTTGATTTTTGGCAGGTGGACAGTACCTGTAGCTCTTTTTTTTACGGATTAGAAAAAGCTCTTAAGCAGTGTTTGGTCCCTTTCATCTCCATTAGTTGGCAGTTTTATGCAGTATCTTTTCTAGAGTTAGATATGTTCTTAACATTCTCAAATAAGCCATAGAATAGTCAGTAGATTAAGTGAAATCCAGACAAGATGGTTTATCTAAACAGCTCTTGTATGGGACCTGTTTTGTATCAGGTGTCATAAAGTTACCCTTTCCTCCTCTCTGGAGCATAGCTTTTCCTCAAGTGGATAACCATTTAATTGGATCCTGAGTTTCCAGGAAACCATAAGTTTCTGTCCTTTCTTTAACATTGAGTGTCTGTAAAAGTTAATAGCAAAGTTAGAGAAGAATTCATGCATGGGTTGATCCAAACTACCAACGATTTCATACCAAATATTAGCTTGTAGAACTGCCTTTACACTTGGCAGGAGACAAGCACTGTAACCTAAGAGGATATGATTGGAGTGGGGTTTTCATGCCCCATGTGCTTATTGTATTCTTGCTACTGATGCAAACATTATCTATAATTACATTTTCAAGTGACTGAAAATTACAGGCTTTGTTGAACAAAAATACAGCCAAAGAATGGAATGTATATCCACTCTGTCCTCATTATAGGGCTTTCAGAAATCAAACTATAAGACCCAATACCATGGCTCTCAACTGTGTGATACCAGCTCCTTTCTCTGATGTTTGAACACTTTGTCAAAATGCCGGGTTTCCGATGATGGTCGTGTAATTGGAGGAAATGCTGTTACTCCTTAGTGCTTCATTTGCTACGTTGTCATCTCAATCACTGTAGTGTCTCCTCGCACAGATCTTCTGTTTCCAGGATGTAAACTAAGAAACCACAATTTAGTCTAGCTTCAGGCTCGAAGGGCAATAAAGAGCATTTGTTAAAGTACAGATACTTTTGCCTTCCTGGGGAAGGTACAGTTGTATTCTTCTGACTGTATGTTGTACTCATAAACCCCAGCCATTGTACCACTGATTATAAAAACAAAACGTTCCTATAGGGACCCAGTGCATTGTGGGTTCTTCTCTTGTCCTTAGAATCTGGCCCTCGTACAAGAGAAACATCCTGCCTGGTTTCATACTTCAAGACACATACTTCAGACGTCATTTCTAGTAGCAGTGAAAATCTAGACCATTTGGATTTTTAAAAGGAAAGTAAAAAGAGTTAGATATAATGTAGCTTATATTTTGTTCATTATTCATGATTTTAAAAACCATGAAATACAAAATATGTCTTGGCTTAAAGTAGAAATCTTACAGGAAGAAGTTATGATTTTATCGTCAATTTGTTTTTAAAGACCAATTTTACAGTTCTTTTGCCATATTATGGTATTATAATTCACTTTCCAGTCAATACTACAGCCTAAAACTGTTGAAAAATATTAAAGAAAAAAATATTGTGATGACTTTATTTCACAGGAGCAGCAAAACAGAAAAACAAGATTGTACTAAAAGCTCATGAACTATTTCTGAATCTTTTGTTTTTCTTTCTAACAGATGAGCAAGTTTGTTATCAAACAAAGAAATATTTATTGAGTCAGAATTAAATGATTGCATGGTTAGGACTGATGTACATACAGTAGATTTCCAATATGAATGTTGAACTATCTTTTCAAACAGAATTATAAGTTACAATATAATTTATGTTTTGAACAGACCATTTTATAGACTAATATGAAGGTTTCCAATTACATTATGTATTTTTAACGTTTGTAGAACTGAAATAAAATAACCAGGGATTGAATAAAAGGTTATCTAAAAGGTTAAAACCTGCAAGGGTTTTTTTGTTGTTGTTATTTTTTTTTGAAATGTAAATGTATCATTACAGCTTTATAAGTAAGCTCTGACAGTAAATATTCTGAGAGACAGGCAGTTTTTATAATTGTCCAATTATAAGGTATAAGTGAGGGCAACTCGGAATTGTCTATTTCTTAAGGTTCCTCTATGAATTACAATCAGTCTCTCCCCCTCCTCCTCTCCTTCCTTTTCCTGGATTGTTTTTCTTGATAGGTTGTATTTTTGTTTCTAAGTATGTGAACTCTTGATATCTTAGATTCTGAGCCAATCAGCAAAACTCATGTTAAGAAATGCAATTAGCCCAGAACTAAAGTATATTAGCCTTTAAAGTTATCTAGTGTTCCAGGTTTCTTGTGTGCCTCCGTAGTAGCAAACTGATTGTACTGTGGTCTTGTCAATACAGTACAAGCCAGAAACTACACTGTAATAAACTGCAGCTTGTTCTGCAGACTGAAGTTAGCATTCAGTTGGACAGCTGAAGAATGTTTAGGAGTCACGCTGACCTGTTCAGGTGAGGTGTCACTTGTTTTGTGGAAACAAACTAAGTATCTGTTTGTACTGGACTCTAGTTTTTATATAGTGTTTTATAATGCTTGCCAATGAACGAATTGCTACATTTATTCCAAGTATAATACTTCACACATTCAAAGTCTCATATGGACTGGATATTTACTGACTTCTCGGTGTTCTAAGAGTTTGTAAAATGTTCTTGGAGTATAGGCATTAAACAGGAGGATATTCTGAGTTTTAGCCTGTAATCTTCAGAAATATTTGTATCTTCTTCAGGGAGACACTTAATTTATCAAGAAGGATCTTCAGTTTTCATTTTGTTTAATCCATGTTGAATTAGTCCAGGGTTTTTTTGTTGAATCTTCCTAACTTTCCATAGAACTTGATTTTTTTTTTTCAAAAGAGTAATTTCACACTTAGTCCAAAAATGCCGTAATATCTAATACATAGTATGCTAATTTAGAAAAAAATTAAGTTAAAAAATTTGCACATGTCTTTAAGCACGAGAGAAAGAGGCAGTGTGGGGCATGTATATGTGGTCTGCACACGTGTGGGAGGACACACAGTCTATTACTCTTTACCTTATTCCCTTGAGATACCTCCCACTGAACCTGGATCTAGACTGACAACTAGCAAACCATAGGTCCAACTGTTTTCCCCTGTCCTTTAGAGCTGAGGTCACAGGCCTTTCATCAACATCAAACTTTTTAACACTTGTTCTCCCCAGTCCTCAGGCTTGTGCAGCAAGCATCCTCACCCACGAGCCATTTCCCAGGTTATGACTTTCACTCGTTAATCTACAGATCATGTAACATTAATATTACATTGGCACATCAAGATTCTTAAAAATAATTAATATATTACTTATCACCAAGACCACTGGAAAAAATACAGTGTCTCCATGACATTGTTCATGTACATTAGTACTTTTGTGCTCCTGGTTCAGTTAGCTTGTGATAGCAGGAAGTCACCATTAACCAAAATTAATCAAAATTTCTGTCTGAAAAAGCTGTAAGAGAGTGGTGCCCCCCCCCAGTTGGATTTGAGCCTGCTGGGACCCGCAGGATTAGTTGTGTAAGCAAAGAGGAGGGGCTTTTGTCTGGCCCTTCTTTTGCTCCCTGAACTTCCTTTAGAAGACTTCTTTAATTTATTTTAACGGTGAGGAGGAGAAGGCACAAATGCTGCGAGTAAGAGTAGCGGATAGCCCCACTTATTGGCGTTCAGTTGTGACCTCCAGTTCCTTCACATTCTTAGCATTGAAGGTACAGTGAACATGTGGCATGCTCTGCTAGGGTAATCCCAGGTTGTCACTGTTGCACTAATGCCATCATTCATAGTGTACTCTTCTGCCCTAAAAGCTTGACTAGTTTGCATGATAGGCAGTGGTACCCCTCTCAGGTGCAGCTGTGTCATTCACTTTTGTGACTGTAAAGGTGTGCTGGTTGTCAAAAACAGATCCACGATGTTAATACAAACCTTTCTACAAAAATGTTCAGGAAAAGAAATTTTTATCTTCTCTCTAATTAAGCAAGCAAAGATATGGCAACCTTTCCTTTATTGTTTCCAATGTGTTAGCATGCTATAGGGCACTTTAACATATGCCATTTCCTTAGGTTAGTTTTATTCCTTAACCCAGATCCTTTGTATTGGAAATTTTTGGAAATAGCTTTCTTTCAACACCCTTCACCAGTACCCAGCTCCTTGATGAAGGACCCTGAAATAAGAAAAGGTTAGACGGAAACCTTATTCAGTTAGTCATGAAATAACTTTTCCTCCTTCTAGAAAGTTCAGATAGGAAGCTAAGATACTTCTGATGACTATCAACTCAAGTGTGACTGGAGTCAGAAACCTCTCAGATGATCCTGCCTTTGTTTGACCTCACACTGCCCTTCCTGAAACCGCAGCAGAAGAGCTCAGTTGAAGCATAATGACCCCAGACTTACTTTTGAATTTTAATCCCTGGAATACTTTTTCACTCTATAATATCAAGTTATCTTTCTTGTACAGTACTCGAATTTCAGAGGATTTGTGAAATATGTGTGTTTAAAATTGATTTTCTGATTTTTACATTTATACCCAGCTGTTTGTTATTCAGTTCAGCCATCAGCATGAGTCTCAATGGACCGTGTAATGTGCAGCTGTAGCCAGACGTAATGTTTCCTCTCCCTAAATGTTTCTGTTAGAAGCTTAGAGAGGCAGGCTAAAGACTGCTGATAACCATGTTGCCTGCATTAATTCCCCCTCTGGAGCTACACAAATCTGCTTGGCAATTTTATTTCATGACCAACAAGCAGAGCGATGTTTGTGATCTCTATCCCTGGTAGTGATGTTGACAGTGTATATCAAATCCATCTGCATTGATATGGAAGGTACTTGTACAGCTAATTCAAGCTGCAGGAAGCTGTCTGATCTGCATGCATAAATACACTAGAAGCAAGATTGTATTTTGGAAACATAAGCCAGGATTCAAATAAAATCCTTTGCCTAGATTAAAATAAGTCCATAAACTAGTTCCTTGAACAGAGATTTTTTTTCAGAAAAATAATTTTATGATAATTTTTCTTTAACTTCTATAGTCAAATCTTATTTCTAATTTGCATTTATTATTCAAATCTGCGTTTTCTTTTGTGTTTATATGATGTATCCTTGTTTAGAAGCTACAGCTTCTACTAAATTTAATTACTTCCCTTTGAGGCTTTAAATTGAGGGCAGATTCTATTAATTGTTAATTACTTTCCTCTGCCGTTCACACAGTAAAGGTACAGTTACTAATTGAGGGTCTGCTGTATAGTGACAGGTAGCTTCTTCCATCTCAATATTTAACTTCCTATGGATACATATTTTTTATTTCTATAATCTTTTATTGATACAAACAGACAGACATTTAACTGATACATTGTCTATTATTATGATCTAGTATCCTTACATATTATAGATAAATAAATGGCAATTATGTTTGACTCTATGTTGCCATCTGGTGGTATGTACATCTCCTTTGCCCCACCAAGGCCAATCTCCAATGGGAAGATGGTGTCCTGAAACTATTACATAGGCAGTTTTCAATCCCTTGTTGGTGGATCACAGCAAGAGGAAGCCTTGCTATCAGAGGGCAGGGTCATTTTCTCGCATTTTT
Source organism: Tokudaia tokunoshimensis (assembly GCA_036184795.1). NCBI lineage: Eukaryota > Metazoa > Chordata > Mammalia > Rodentia > Muridae > Tokudaia > Tokudaia tokunoshimensis. Next base: position 70,728,629 of record BTHU01000022.1, on the reverse strand, counting down.
GTCTCCTTAAAATTCTTCTCTTGATCTCTAAATGTTTCTTGCTCCTTTTCTGTTTACTCTTCACACCTCCCATTGTTCTGCCTGAGTATGGGCACCTTTGGCACCTAACTCTTCTTTCAACTTTCCTTTAGTAAGCTTACATACACTCCTGCCATGTCTAGGCTGAAGGGGAATGGAGTACAGATTTGATTTTTTTAACATTTGACATTTTTATCTGCTTGTCTCCTGTTTTTAGCCTCAGTAGCTAGACTTAGAATTAGCCTTGGTCAGGTTTGCCTGCTTATTGATAGACATTCCAGAGTTGCCCAGAGTCTCATTCAAGTTTATTAAAAGCATTGCAGATTCAACTAAGTTTAACTTAATAAAACTAAAGACGTTCATTTACGTAACTCAGGATTCTTCAAGATGAAAGTTCTTCATGAACTAGTTTGAGTTATTCTCACTGACATTTCATTACTCACCTTAAAATGGGTTTGCTGTGATACTTAGCTTTTATATTGTGTTCAGTTTTCACGTGGTCCTAAAAGTGTTTTTTTTTTTTTTCTTGTTTATCTTCTTCCTTTGGGACCTGGTCTCAAGTCCTTGTTGGTCCGGAACTCTCTATGTAGTCAACTGGCATTGACCTCAGAAAAACCCACTTGCCTCTGCCTCCCACATGCTGGGATCAAAGGTGTGTGCCATCATATTTAGTTAGATTTTAATTTTTAAAAATCATAAATGTGGATATCAGGTTGAATTAAAGTAGTAAATAAAAACAGTTGAGATTTTCTTATTTTTTGGAAAAGGTTGTTTTAAAACATTAACTTACTCATTTTTACTTGATTTTGCAAAAGTACCCTGTAGTCCTTAGGATTCTGAGTAGTAGTTGAGTTAGCTCATATAGTTGCCATCTCCAGTCATAATGACAAAAGAGGAGAGACGGAGCATGGAAGAGGCTTTCTTTGTGCCCCTGTGTAAGCAGCAGTGGGTGCTTCTGGGAGAACCCAGCTGTACCAGCAAGGATGAGCATGAGAATAGTAGACATTGAAGCATCATTTGAGAGTGATTACCCTTTCTGCCCCCCGTACCTTCTTTTCTTATTAGAATCTCTTTGAAGTCTCTGGACTATATTCTGAAGAGAGAATTCTAAGACAGCACACATCTAAGGTGATTTGCAGTGTAGTACTCTGCCAAGTTGTGCTGGTCGAGGTATGTGGTGATGAAATTAAATGATCTTTCAAACTGAGGTGCTTATTAAGTTATTGATACAGGATGGTTGTTGACTTGGGTGAGGTATGAAGATAATTCTATTAGAAAGTGATTATTGGACAACCAAAACACACCAACACAGTAATACTTATTGTACTAGGATGGATAGTAGGAATGCTGACAGGTTTTCTGCTATCAGGAAAATGTTATGCGGTACACAGCTATAAAAATGGTTTCTGGAATAAAAGGTAAAATATCTACTTTGTACTGATTTTTGTATATATTGTACACATAAGTTATGTATAAATCATACAAAAACATAAATAAATTATAAAAGTAGGACACATTGTTCTTTCTTAAGGATTGTGATTTTCAAACGAGCTATATGACCTTAGTATAAATATCCCAACTCAAACTATTTTAATATTTGCTGTACTATGTATGGGCTTAAAGTCATAATTATTTCAAATTTTACTAGTTGATTTTATTTTTATTAGAACATTTCTGGTAGTGATGATGTTTAATTATTAAACGGGATTTTCGAGTTTAAACTGGGAAATTTTAAACTGGACATGGTGGCTCATGCTGTAATCATAAAACCTGGGAAACTAAGGCAGGAGGATTTCTATGAGTTCAGGGCCAACTTGGACTATATACAAAATTCCAAGTGAAGAACAAAAAGAACAAATCAGGAAAGTTTTATAAAATTTTGGTTGCTAGAGGATGGAACGGAACTTCTGCAACCAACCATTTGTCTTTTCATGATACATATGTATATCTATTCATTACATACACATAATGAACATGCATGTATGTTAATATTATAGATCAGCACCCTAAGCTGAGTGTTTCTTTGTGTCCCTATTGTCCTGACTTGTGAATGTACACATAGGTGTCTACACTGCCCTTTAATGGCATTGACTGTGTAATGGCAACATTGCTGTTGTATAGTCTCTCCTGGTAGTCCTGAGTAGATCCCAGGGTAAAAGTGAGTCTTGGGACCCTGTATCACACAGAAGAGAAAAGGTCTATTCGGTGAAGATCAAAGGGAAGTAGAGAAGTCATACTGCTGGCGTTGAAGTGAACAGATGCTAACAGAGTGCCTCCTGTATCCTAGAATTTGTGATATAGAGGCCAAATGCATCTCACCAGGGCTACTATCAGTACTTCTAGCTATATTCTCCTTACTTACCCCTTCTGCTAGTTATATGTGTTCAGATTGAGAGCAGGAACTGCTGTATTTACAGTGTAGATCAAACATGTCACAAGATTAGCACTCTAATTAATCTTTAGGATTTGTTTATTTACTTCAGGAGACTTCATAACGTGTTTCATATTTGCCCAGGTACATTTTTTATTCTCTTCATAGCATGTATAAGCTTCTAGGTTCATATTATTGAAAAATATTATGGTTTTTAAAAGTGGTTAAAGCCAGTCAATAGAAGATATATTAAATTTACATTATAACTTTGATGATTAAAATGGAAACTTATCACCATTAAGGCTAATTAAGAGATAGATAATTATTAAATTCTACACTATATACTGGTTGACACTGGAAGAAACCACAGGCTAAACAATCCAAATAAATAGGTAGATAAATGTCTTAATTCCAAGTGATTTCGAAATGTATATATGTTGAGGCTGGCAAGGAGTTTTGCAGTGTTGTCCCTGTGTGCTTTGCTTTTGTCAAGCTGAGAACACACACACACACACACACACACACACACACACACACACACACACATACACACACACACACACACACACACACACACACACACACACACTGGAGGGGGATCATTGAGAAGAACAAAGTGTGTTGTACTGTGTTGATATCCTTGAGCTGTAAGAGATTGCTTTTCTTTTTCTTTTCTTTTCTCTGAAATGGTCTCACTCCAGGCTGGCTTCTAACGCACCACAACCTCCTGTCTTGTGCCCCACCACACCTGGATATTAGATTTTATTCTTTAATTGTTTTAGAGTTTAGTGCAACTTAAAAAAAAAAACGAAGTTTCTGTTATTGATATGGGGACACATGAATTTAAAGTAAGTATAGGACAAGAGGATGTGAAGAAGTATTCATGGCAAGGCATTGCAGAGCAAAGGGACACAGTGACTTTCTGAATTCTTTGCTGTGGTCTTGTGTGAATTGCCTCCCACAGTATGCAGAGAATTCATAACAAGCATTGACAAGATGTAGATACAGGGTTTTAAAGAAACAAAATAGGTTCTCTGTTTTATAAATATACTTTTTTATGTGTTCCGTTTGATGAAGATTTTAAACTACAATGACAGTTTCACAGCAGACAAATTGGATCCCATAAAAATAACAATAACTCATAAAAGTGTTTAGAGTCATAATTCATAAGGGATTTTATGTATGGAGCAGTAAGACCCAGCCCTAGTCCTGCACGGCAGCGTAGGGCACTGCAGTGGTGCTTTGTTTTGGCTTCAGCCTTTCTCCTTTCAGGATTTTCCATCCTCCAGGGTTATATGTTGTTTCTGTCTAACTTTGTCTTTCAGAAAGGTTAGTTTAGCTTTGTCTTCCTTCCACTCACAAAATCTTGCTGGGTTTGGCAGCTATAACAAAATACCATGGACAGAGAGAGGGGGGCTTAGACAACTTACATTCATTTCTTGCGGTTTGGGAGGTTAAGGTGTTCAAGATTGCCATGCAGTCTGTAGGTTTGGATTTAGTGAAGGCTTTCTTATTGGCGTACAGCGAACCACTTTCTATGCATCCTCATATGACCTCCTTGTCTAATTCCTTTTCTTCCTCTTATGAGGGTGTTAATCCTCTCAGGGGCTCCACGTTCATAAAATCATCTGATAAAATCACGGTCCAAAGTCTCTATCTCCTAATACTATCACATTGGAAGTTATAACTTAAACACAGGAGTTTTAGGAAGGTTGTAGATACACAGTCAGTCAGTAGCAGACTCTGGTAGAGTCGTCCTAAAAGCAGATCCCAGGAGAGACTGAGGATCTGCAGTCCTCACTGTCCTTGGCTTAGCACTGTATTTTTAAATCAGATTACCAGACAACTCTCCCAGACCCACTAGGGCTGGGTATAGCCAAGTGGTTGAGCACTAACCTAGCCTTTATAAGACCTTAAGTTTGAAAACAAACAGCATATGTGCTAGGTATCACTGACGTGAGAATGTCTATAGACACATACCTTAGGACTTCTATTTTAGAATCTGGGGACGAGCTCTTAGAAAGCCATTTTCAAAGTCCCCAAACCGTCTTATGAAATGCAGGCAGAAAAGAATAATAGAAAGTGTAGATATATAGAGTCAAATATGTAAGATTTCATAATTACAGCATGATATATTCTACTTTTTCTATAGATTTTAAATTTCTGTCCCAATTAAGAAAATTTCTTACTTGACTTTTAAAAGAATTTTACAGTGAAGTTAATATACATTCGTTCACAAAAAGATAGGCCCTTTTCTCTGCCTTAACCCACTCACATTCCTGTCAGACTATTTTCAGGATATAGCATTAATTCCTTTGCAATGCAATATGTCCTAGAGAGTTGACATACTGTTTAAGTTGATATTAATCCTGTGACTATATCTTTTTAAAAATTCTGGAAGGACTGGTTTTTATGTGTTTGGTATCTTCATTGGTTTTGGCTCCTGTAGCTGTCTAGATTTCATAGTATCTACTGGGCAAGTTACTGATACCAATCTGCCCACTGGGACAGATTCTGGATGTTGTGTTAGCCATAGTAGAATCAAGGGAGCCAATGACTTTGGGGGTGAAATATATGTTGGCATGATAAAAATTTCAGTTGTAAGCCGGGCGGTGGTGGCGCACGCCTTTAATCCCAGTGCTTGGGAGGCAGAGGCAGGCGGATTTCTGAGTTCGAGGCTAGCCTGGTCTACAGAGTGAGTTCCAGGATAGCCAGGGCTACACAGAGAAACCCTGCCTCGAAAAAAACAAAACAAAACAAAAATTTCAGTTGTAAGATGAAAATAAAATAAATGGGAAGGCTTCACATATAAGGAGATCACCAAGAAACTTATTTTCTGTGTGATGGGCAGTTTTATTTTTTTTTAAAGTTTTATTTATTTACAATATGTGAGTACACTGTAGCTATATTCAGACACACCAGAAGAGGGCATCAGATCTCATTATGGATGGTTGTGAGCCACCATGTGGTTGCTGGGATTTGAACTCAGGACCTTCAGAAGAGCAGTCAGTGCTCTTAACTCTGAGCCATCTCTCCAGCCCGATGGGCAGTTTTATGTTTACCCATTTAAGATTTCTGTTACTTTCTCAGTAGGGTCTCTTTGTAAAAAAGAGCTTTTAAAAGCCTAGAAACTGCATTGTGTTAAATGGGCTTTAAACTGAGTGCTGAAGGGTTAGGGTTCTGGGGATCCGAGGAGCAGTGTTGTGTTAGGAGGCACAGTGGATATGTCCATACCCGAGACCATAGCTTATACACACTGTGGCTACCCTCTCACACCAATGACCTGACGACCTTGAGGACTTTAAACACTCTCACTAGTGTTTCTTCCACAAGCTAAGATTTCAGTCTGGGTTTTCTTTTCTTTTCTTTTTCATTTCTTCTAGGAAGTTGTCACTATCTTTGTTTTAAAACAAGCAAACAAATAAAAATTTAAAAAAGTACAAAACCCCAAGTTACATACAATTCATAGCCATGATAATCACTCTACTAAAATGTATAATTTAGTATGTTTTCACTATGCTCACAAAATTGTGCAGCCATTACCTGCATTTTCAGAACAATTTCATCACTCTTAAAAGAAACTTCATACCCCATAATTTTTACGTCCCAGCCCCTCTCCAGCTACTACAACTGTAGCAACCTTTCTGAAACATACTTTCTGTTTATTAATTTTCCTGCTTGCACCTTCTGACATTTCATATAAATTCAGTCATAAAACATGTAAACCTCTGTGTTTAGCTTCTTTGATGTTATAGTTTCTTAAATGTTAATCCATACAATTTATGCTAATTCCTTTTGTGGCAAATAATATTCCATCACATGTACAAAATGTTACAATTTATTCATTAGTTGGTAGATGTTTAGGTTGTCTTGACTGTAAGAAACAATTCTGCTACCAGTATTAATCCATGTACAAGGCTTTTGTGGGAATTTGTTTTCAGTACTGGGAATAAAACAATAGCACCTCTCAGGCTAGGCATATGAAGTTGTACAAGTTCTTTCTCTGTAGACCATGCTGGGCAGGAACTCTCAATCATTCTGATCATACTGCTTCTTATATTATGCCATGCCCAGCAGAACATTATAAAAACATTCATTTTAATTGAGCCTATGAATAGAATTTCCAGGTCATGTGATAATTTCTGAGGAATTGAAACATTGTCTATGTTTTACCTTACCACTATTTGTGTATGAGTTCCAGTTTTTCCATGTACTTTCCATTTGTTATTGTCTGTCTCAGTATCATTCTGTGAACTCATGTCTCCTTTTCAAAACCATTTTTTTTTTAATCTGCTACACTTCTTCAGGAAAGCTGGATGAGGACAGAGGAAAAGAATTTAGAAGAATCTATTTTGTTTTCTTGCAAAAATAGAGCATTTGAATGGGGCTTTGAAGTCAGAACAGAACACACTCAGACACCATATTCTCAGCACAAAGGAGATTTTATTACCCTGAAGGGACAAGTTGGGCCTGTCTCTAGATAGGGCAAAGACAGCAGCTGGTGTTTCTGCAGGAGTGGTGTTAGGAGAAAAAGGTAGTGTTTGTAAGGATGAGTTGGTAAGACCTGATTGGACAAGTTAGCCAGTGTAGCCAAAAAATGAATTTTGACTGCTGGACTTTGATGTTTTAGTAATTGGACCTTGGCGATCAGCTGCAAAATGAGTTAGGCATAAGGAAGTGGCCAAATAAGGAGCTAGACTTGGTAGAAATGTAATTTCATGATTAACAAGGGAGGGGGTGGGCAAGATCTCTGGTGCTGTGTTTGCAGTGGTTGGACTGTTAGCCCTTCAGCACTCATTCTTCTGGTTTCTGTGATGATCCCCAGTTGTGTGCTCCTAGCCCCAGCCTTTATTCTAATGAGCTTCAATAGCCAACCACTTACTTGACCCTCTCTACTTCAGTGTATACTGGGCGTGTGGAACTTCGCATTTCCAACACCAAACCCAATCTTTTCATCTTTTACCTTCTTATTTCCCTAAATGGTAGCCAGGTGCTTGCGGGAAAATCCTCATATTCTTGACTCCTGTTTCCCATTCTCCAGACATAGTTAATCAGCTAAGCTGTCTTTGTGTTCAACATTTAGCCATTCTTGTTCAGATCACTTCTGTGATATGTGTGGAGCACATATGTGGTCAAGGGGAACATGTAGAAGTCACTTCTCTCCTTCCACTGCCTGGCTTCCAAGGGTTGAACTCAGGCAGTCAGGCAGGGTAATAAGTGTCATTTAACCACACTGAGCCATCTCATCATGCACCAGCTTAGTTCTTAAAGTTTACCTACATGTTTCTTTATCAGAACATTGTTCTGACTTCAATAGCAATGACTAGCAGCTAGCCATTTTCTGTTAGTATTGTTACAAATCTCTTTTGAGACATTTTGACTGTTTGATATCATATGCTTATTTGTTTATTTTCTAGTTTGTTTTCTGAGTGTATGCTTCAAGACAATGGAGAATTTTCTCTTTGGTTTGCTGCTGTCTGTGCATAGCCTAGAATACCATTTAGTTTATAATAGGTAGTCAGCAATTATTAAATAAATAGGTATTTCATTTCTTCTCCCTTGAATCACTTGTAACATTTGTGCTGCCACTCTACATTGGGTGAACCCTTAATCTTTCATACATTTTAGAAAGGTGTCCATATATCTTGGTACTGTCTTTTGTAACTTGATTTCTTTATATATAAATTTTCAGTAGTTCTAGGCTTTGAGATCTCATTTGAAAGATGTTTTCCTCGTAAGTAGTGAGGATTATGATGATAATATAATTTTTATAACTCAATCTAATTTTAATATAATAGTATGGACCCTATTAGCTAAGCATGTGGTAATAACCTTCTATTATAGCACCCTAGGATATAATATTATAATAATTTCTTATTGCTGTGGTTCTACTTACAAGGATCTCAGTTATATGCACATTGAGCTTTCATAGTTTAAGAATAAATATCCAGAATCAGGATTTGCCATTGAGAAACTTGTCTAAAATGTAGAATACTATTATCTAAAAGGATTTTGACAAAATATGTCATATTTAAATTTCACCTTTTTGTTTTAATAAGTCATTCTTAAATCATGTTACATGTTTCACCTAAAATTCCAGATTAAGTGCCTTTTAGCTTTTGTGTCACCGTCTGTGTGATTTAATGCAATTGCCAGAGAAGTAAGGTTAAAATTAGTTTTGCAGAGAATGGTCTAGTACATTAAATAATTAAGGAAGACATGAGATAGTGACTGAAACTTGGGTCCTGTAGTCATTTGTAGGAAGGTTTGAATTTTAATTTTATATTTATATTTTAATGTGCTGTGTAACAGAGAGGTATATGATATTGCTAATCTTTCTTTTGTAATGTGAAATGAATAACCAAGGCAGTGAATAAGACCATGAAAAGCAAATAAGTATAATAAAATGAGCAATAATGCTTACTGCAGGTATTACTACAGTTAATGCGTTTTAACATTGTGTATTCCTTGGCAAAGTGATGCTGGAAAGATTATCAGGTAAGGAGAGTAAGAACTTCAAGTAGAACAATAAATGCAAATATATCCCTTCTGCTTTGCTCCTAGAACCTAATAATGATTGGTAGAGAAAGAACTGGAGCTGCCTTTAAGCCTAACAGAACAAGTTCAGAATAGATAGATTCCCTTGAGGGAGCATACCTGTTTATCACTTATCTAAAGCTACAGAATTGGTTTTTTGTAGTACTTTGTTCTAGACTCACTGGATCATATGTTCCTTTGTGAATCCATATTCTTCTTTCTGTGTATGCTTCCAGCAGTAGAAGTGAGAGGAAGAGAAGGTATTCTCAAATGCTCTGGCTTTGTTTTGAAAAGCAACAACCCATCCTAGAGTTTGAAGCTTCAGTGAGATCATCAGACCTTGTGCTCTGTATCCTTCTCAGCCTTGCTGCTGTTTCACATTTTCATGGCTCTCCAAAGATACTAGAGGCCAGTGCTTCTGCAATCACTGCAGGGCTTTTGTTTTGTTTTTGTTTTGTAAAACAAACAAACAAGCCAAATCCCAAGTCTACCCACAGGGGGCTGCAGCTTCATTGGGTCCAGGAGGGGCTAAGAGTTTGCATTCCTAACAAGTTCTGAGGAGGCTCTGGTTTGGGTGCTGCTGATCAGGAAATCACAGCTGCCAACCACTGCTGTGTGCAATTCGAGTCTTCCCAGAGTGCTTGGCCCAGAGTTAGACACACAGTATGCTCTCAATAAGTGCTTGTTGGTTCACGCATCTAATGACACTGGAATGAAATATAAAGGGAAGATAAAGTATATTAAGGTTCTCATTAGGCACGTTGCCTGACTCTCATTAAGACTGTCCTGATTTCTTTTCTTTCCTGGCCATGAGGGCTCAGTGCTAATTTTCATGGCTCCTGTGGTCCCTGAAGTACTTACGATCACTGTCATCTAAGTTAAGGCTCTCTTTATCCTTTCTTTCTTGATTCATTTCAGACAAATTACTAATAATATACAGTAGAACCCGTAGGACTAATAAGTGAATGAGAATCCGTGTACTTTGCAAAGAATTTGGTAAATAAAATTTAAGTTTGACTATAGCTGCTTCCACTAAGCTAACATTTGACTGAGTTACTGGAGAGAAGATGTATGAAAAGAAAAGAAAAGAAATAAATTATGCTTGTAGAGAAAAAAATGGTTGGAATTGCTAAATTCATTGTTTATTTCTCTCACGATTTTCTGAGTGTAAGCATATGTATATTTCCTAACCAGAAAAGAATTTTTGAATGATTGTTTGCCATGTCATTTATATTCCTCCTATTAAAGTGTTTTAGAGAGAAAGAGTATTTTCCATCATTAAAACAAGAAACAACAACAACAAAACCAAATCAAAACACAAAAGAGCCCAAAACCAGCTTTTATGAGTTTTGTAAGCTTTGACTTTCATAAACCCTTCACTACAATGCAAGAAGAAAAATACTGTACACAGGTTTTAAATGTCTTTTCCACTGAATTTCTGAATGTAATTTTCACTCTGCCCACAGCCAACATATGAATTCAGTTTTCAGAGTACTGTTTTCCTTAGAGTCCCTGGGACACTAAGAGGATGTTTTGTGGATGAAAAGGACTTCAGCGGAAATAAAACTTAGTAAAACAAATTTAAACAAAGTTAAGCAGGTGTCTTTAATTTGGGACTCTAGAATGTTTGATGGTTGTTATAAATTGTGGGTAAGGAGAGAGGTATATCTTCAGACCTTATATAATCATGGGTACCTCTGGTACTGACACTGAACTGAACAGAACAGATGTTGGAAGTTCAGCATACATCAAACCAGACTCCATTCCTGAGTCAAGAAGACTCGGGTGAAGAGAGCTAAGCTCTTCATGTCGGTAGGAGGTCCACAGTTTTGTTTTAATTTTGGGTGGAAGAGAAGTGGTGGGAATCTTTGGAAAGATGTAAAGTAGTAAAGAGTTTCCATCCCGTGCTTTTCTTACTAGTGAGACCTCAGGGCCTTTCTGGAATGTTGAGTTCTGTCTAAAGTTTTACTGAGATAGCAACTTTTTCATTCTCTAGTGCCTCTATTTGCACAGTTTCATTGTCTAATTCATCCAGTCTGATAGTATTGCCAGGTGTGCCAGAATGAAATGCTGCAGGGAAATCTTATATTTAACCCCTTATATCTGTCAAATTTCAAAATTATGGAAAATTCAACTATCAATTTAAGGTCCAATCATTTACATCCTAAAGAAGCTCATGAATCCTCTGCCAAAATGGAGGAGGTGTTCTTTGCCAATTTATGCTCTTTCCAGACTCATTGTCTGCACCCTCCCCTCTCCCTCCCCAAGGCACTATTCTAGTTAGCAATACTCTGCCTGTAACATTGCTTTTCCTGCTTGGTAGGAAATGTCAAGGAGGTGTAGTTTGAACTGTGGAGGCTATTAATCTCCATGACAGTGTCAAGGGAAAGAGTACAGTTTTATACCTGCAGGTTATTAACACTCCTGACAATAGAAAGGTGACATTTTTTTTCTTTTCTCTGCATTTAGGCTCTTGCATCTTGAAGAAAACTTGCAGTGAAGAGAATATATATTTTAGCTGTTTTAGAATTGCTTTCATGAAAGTAGGGTTTTCTCAGGTTTGCAGTATAGTTGAACTTTTAATCCCTAAGTGGGTATTAAGGATAATAATTACTCACCTAAGTACTATCAGCCTCTGGAAACAGACCAACCGCATTTGACAGCAGTATCGTACTTGTTAAGGTGCACTGAGCTGTGAAAAGGCACCCGGAAAGCATCCAAGATGGAATTTAAGAATACAGGCTTCCTGTCTTCTTAAGGAGTAATCCAAACTTTTAACTTGATATATTACAGTGTACTTTTATTTTCTGTTTCAGCCAATCTGGTTTGTATTCACTGACTGTACTTATGAGTGTAGGTGTGTGAATTAGATGGCTTTAAAACTCCAGATCGTGCACACTTTTAAATATGCCGCTTGTAAATGTTTCAAGTATAGAATACCTAATTTAAATGAATGAGAGGAGGCACAGACATCATTGGAATTGTGAGGAAAACAGAAATTAGATATGTTACAGCCTTGTTTTTGTTCTGCATGCTGCCTTCATGTGTGAGAAGCCAAGAACACTACAAAATATGTAGAGAATTGAGTAAGATCATAGGTGTAACCTATTAGCTTGAAGCATTAGCAAGAAGGAAATCACTTGATTGCTGTCTGTTATTATATAACCGTGAACAAACTGTTTTGTTTGTTTTTTAAGCCTTTACTTTAACCTTGGTGGAAAAAATGAAGCAGGCCTCCAGTCTTCCAAACGCTGCTGCTGCTGCACTCTTTGTGCCTCTCCTTCACCTCCAACCACATCTCCGCATTGGAATGGGGATAGGAGTCTGAACTGAGAGCCAGGGCAGTTGGACTTATGGTTAATATTTTACGTGTGTTCAGATGTGCTGGAGTCTGTGTTCTCATGTCAACAGGCTTTTACTAGCCCAGATCCCTTGTTTGTATCTAATCATTTTATCGTAAATATAGATGGAAGAATGCTAAAGACATAGCTCGTGAAAACACTATGAGCCGCAACCTCTGATTCTTTTCTGGTGTGAACTGCTCTGCAATCTGCCTTTATTTGTTGCCTGTGCTCTTTCCCCTTTACCTCTCAACTGTGGTTTCCCCTGTGCTTCTGTTTCTCTGACTTGTTTTTCTTTAAAAAATTACTTATAATTTGGTATTTGTATCTCTCATTTTCTACACTACCTGATGTTTCCTGTGCATAATATGCATATCAATTCCTAGAGTTTGAAATAGAAAAGGCTATAGAGAGACTGTTAGAATGTCTTACCAGCTTTCTTTAGGCAGTCACTAAAGAGGGTGTTAGGACATCACCCGTATGGAGAACTAGTAATGTCTTCATAGATTTCCATTGCGTGTGTCCTTTCTCAGGGCTGTCAGGAATACTTGCTGGTCACACATAGCATCCGTGACCCATCAAGTGTTCAAAGGACGAGCAGAGGCAGGCAGTACTTGAATGGTCTTCTCTGGATTTGTGGCTCAGCTGGACTGCTACAGCTTTCTTGCACCCTCTGGGTTTCTTGATGAACTGGCCTCCTGCTAAGGGGAGGGAACCTCAAGGCAATGGGAGGAATTAATGAGCCACTGAGAATGAGACTCTCTCAGAACAGAATGTTGCTTGTGTCCCGAACTCTTGGTCCCTAAAGTTTTCAGAGAAACCCAATATAAAGACTTTTAAAACATCATGCTTATGTTGATCTCTTTTGAATGGCAAAACAAAATGGAACATTTAAAAATCATTAAACCACATTGCTTGAGCATTATGTTGAGCTTGGGTTTTAGAAACTTCTGGGACATGCATGAGATGCTTGTTGCTACTAAAAGACAGAAATTGGGGCAAGTAGAAGACATTTATTGTAATGTTGCTTTCCTTGAGCTTGGTTTGTTTTAATTTGATTCTTCTGGACTGTATCAACTACTGATGGGGAAGGGAGGAAGGCTATTTCTCACTGGTTCACAGTTATATGTAACTAGGTAGGTAGGTATATAGATGGCTAAATATATGGAGAGAGATGGGTAGAAAGATAGGTATGTAGGTAGGTAGGTGGTAGGTAGTAGGTAGATGGATGGATGGATGGATAGATTGATAGATAAGTAGGTAGATAAGTAGGTAGATAGATAGGTAGATAGGTAGCTATCTAACATACTCTTCCTTTAACCCGTTTGAACAATTTTTTTTCTGTAGAGCTTGTTTCAGCTCTCAGTAGGTCCTTCTTCTCCATTACTGCATCACTGCTCTTACCATCTGGATTCTTATGTGCATCTGTTTGGTGTTCACACTAGCATTTTCTACCCCAGTAGCCAGCAGCCTACCCTGTGGAGCCATGGCCATTCTCACAGTGTTTCACGGACCCTGCAGTCTAGTCTTCCTTGCCATGTCTCTTTTTACTTTTCACTCACCGCATCAATGAGACTGTTTCTCACTGCCTGCCTCTTTGCTTTTATCTTTATTGTTCTGCATAAAGTTACCATTTAGGTTGAAGGAAAGAACAGCAAGAACCCAAGTTCTAAGAGAAATTCACCTGTTTTTATCAGTCTGATCAAGATGCATGGGAGCATGACTGGACAGTTGTGTGACTGAGCATTGCTTCTTAAAGCAGGACTACAGAACTCAGTCTGGAAGACAGATGGGTTCTGAGCTAAAGAGTTATAGTCTTTGGTTTTCTAAAAACGATAGCTATCCTTGGAAATAATTTGCCTTTTAGAGGCTTACTAAACAGGACATTTATAAACTAACTGTGCAATGGTATGACATACTTTGAAAACATCTTTTCTATATTTCACATGAAGTACCTTCATTACATTTTGAATATTGAGCTGTAAAATTGAACTGTAAATATTTATCTTGGGTTTCTACTTACTGTAATTTATGCAAGACATTTATTTTTTACAGGAGCCTTAGCTTTTAGTTTTGCTTCTCTTTATGAGCTACCTTAAAAAAAATAATAACCTAACTAGTGTATGTGAAAATGAACAAGATGTCTCAATTTAGCCTATTTAGTGGTTATTGAATGAACATACATACTCTTAAGTAACAAGGGAGGGTGCTATGTTAATAGGGTTCCTGAACAGATTGTATTCTGTTTATAGGTTTTATTCATATTATTGTAATATTTTATTTTTATTAATTTATTTAAGTTTTCTTAATACTATCACAATATATTATGCTAATATTACTACTAGGTTTGCACTTACTACATTTAAAACTAGCTAATGAATACTTATTTGTATGACTTATTACCAAAGATATATTTAAGTGCAGGTGGAGCCAGCTGAGAACTAATGAAAGTTTTGAGCTTCAGATAAAAGACCTTCGTATTTCATTTATAAGAGTCATCATATGATGCTTCTCAGACTTAATAGGTTTTTGGTTTTGTGTGTATTGTATATAATATGTAAATGTATGTATTTGTTAAAACTTTTTATAATTAGGGGAAGTCTGAGAGGAGTTAACAAGTAAAGACATTTTTATATGGTGTATAAAATTTAGTTTACGTACTTTAGTTTTTATTACTGTGGTTCACCTTTGCTTGATCTAGTTGCCTAAGATTTTAGTTTTGTGTTCTTACTAAGCTCTAGATTGTTTGATCTCAGGGTCACAGAGTGGACGATCTCAAGCATGGTTCTTGATGTGATCATTGTGAGGACTTCAGGTCGCCGCCTTCGGGTCTCAGATGGATTTTTCCCTGTTGAGAACTAACCAGTGCAGTATGTTAAAGTGAAAAACTAGCTTCGTATAGGAAAAATAGAATTGTATTCTTTAATAATCAGGTTGGCACTTACGGTTTTTGGTGAATGTCTCTAGTAGTAACCATATAAGAGTTGTACAGTAAGCTCTGTTAATATTTTGTTTGATTCTAGCATGGCTCTCAAGTAGCTGGTCCTGATGTTATAGTGGAATTTATAGTAGGGAACTGTAACCTGGGAAGATGAAGGCAGTGGATTTGGATTCTAGAACTAGTATGTTGTGTGGCAGAGA
Organism: Tokudaia tokunoshimensis; assembly: GCA_036184795.1. Taxonomy (NCBI): domain Eukaryota; kingdom Metazoa; phylum Chordata; class Mammalia; order Rodentia; family Muridae; genus Tokudaia; species Tokudaia tokunoshimensis. The sequence continues at coordinate 70,713,221 of BTHU01000022.1, read as the reverse complement.
GCGTATGATTTCGATATCTGCTGCTTTTCCTTAGAGTATTTGTAGCTGCTCTGTACTAGTATTTCAGAACTTGTCAGATTCCTGAATATAAAATTTCATGTTATGCTATTAATTTATTTCTTTCATTAGAATCTTTAAAAAGGTTTCTGATTTACTCTTTGTTTTTGCAAATCAACCCCCCCAACCTCTCTCTCTCTCTCTCTCTAGAAAATCAAGGTTATAACAAAATTTGATTCTCCCAGGATGGAGGACACCTTAAGAAACCAATACATAAATAGCTTTAAATTATAAATCATAAACATTGTAATTAAGTGATGCTTTCTCTGCTCTTTCTCCCAGACACTTTGATAGCAAAATGCCACATAGCATTCTTTTGTTGCTTAAGTAAACTGTTAATTAGTTATTCTTCAATAGACCAGCTCTTCAGTTAAGTAAATGAAGTGTCCTGATATTTTTTACATTTTCGAGTGCAGAATCCTACTTTATACTGCTCTCAGTCCTTTCTATAACCTGAGAAGCATAATGAAGGAAACAAATACACTCAGATGCAATCAGCACCATCCCAATTGTGTTGATTGTGAAAAATAGTTCACTATCATTTTTCTTTTTAAGACTCCCAGGGTTAAGCTAACAGAACTTTACTTTTTATACCAACAAATCATGTCTTTGTTGTATAAAACATGGATTTTAATGAACTAAACCAATCTCTTTGAACATTTGTAGACATTTGATTCTTCTCTGGTAGCTCATCTTGATTATATATTTGACAGTTCTGTTTATAGGTTTTATTAATACTATTACAAATACTAGATTGCATTATTTAAAAATAAATAAAAATAGCCTGGTGTGGTAAGACACATTGCCTGTAAGCTAAGCACTTGGGAAGTTAAAGCAGGAAGAACAAGACTTCAGGGTCAGCTTGGGCTATATAGCAAGTTTCAGGCTAGCCATGGAGACATCATGAAACTCAGTCTAAAAAAAGTGGGGGTAGAAAGTAAAGATGTGCAGACAGAAAGAAAAGAAAGCTCATTTTGATATTACCAAATATAACCACAAGTAATTTTGATATATAATTGCTACTATCTTTAGATAGCAACAAGTTTCCAAGTTTTTCAAGTTGCGAGGAATGACTCAATCTACTTAAGTCAGTTAATCTAGCATGGCATATAGGAAGTACACAGTAGGTACTCTTGAGTCTGTGTTAAAGCCTGTACATATTCGTGTAGCTGTCACAGCAAACACAGCAGATATCCTTTATTCCTCTCCACCTCTCCCTCAATAAAGCCTTGATTTTCATCTCTCCATCCTTACCTGCCGTCCTGTGATCACTTACTGTAGTGTCATTAGGAAGAGTGTGCTTGTTACCCAGGGCAGTACTTCCTGGACCCAGAGGGATGTATAAAATGCTTAGATGGTTTTTTTGAAGCAGTTTCTCACTGTGTAACTTAGGCCTACCTCTTACTTTCAGTCCTCCTGCCTCACCCTCCCAAAAGCTTAGATTATAAGTTTATTTACTATCATGTTGACTCTAGATTTTATTTGACAATGAAAGACTTTAAAAACTAGCTATTAGTCATTTACTTCACATATTTTAAAAAGAAATAGATGATAAATGTACATTAAGATTGTCTTTTAGCCCTTGGGGGCTCCCAGAAACTGAAGCACCAACCAAAGAGCAAACATGGTTTGGACCTAGTGCCCCCCTTTGCCCTCACACATATGTAGCAGATGTGTAGCTTGGTCTTCATGCAGAACCCCCGACAACTGGAGCGGGGACTGTCCCTGACTTTGTTGACTGCCTGTGGATCCTATTCCCCTAACTGGAACACCTTGACTGGCCATAGTGGAAGAGGATGTGCTTAGTCCTGCAGTGACTTGATGTCCCAGAGGACCTCCCCATTCTCAGAGAAGGGGAGGGGGTAGGGGAGAGGTTGTGTGAGGGGAGGGGAGGGGACTAGGGGAGGGCTGCAATCAGGATGTAAAGTGAATAAATAAATAAATTAATGAAAAAAAGATTGTCTCTTAGGGGCTGAAGAGATGGCTCAGATGTTAAGAGCACTAATTATTCTTCCATAGGACTTGGGTTTAAATCCCAGCACTTACATGGCAGCTCACAACTGTCTGTAACTCCAAGATCTTACATCCTCACACAGAAATACCCGCAGGCAAAACACTAATGCACATAAAATAAAGAATAAAATAAATAAGGATTCTTTAAAAATTGTGTTTTAAATAATTTCAGGATATGCTAACATGTAATTTTAGCCCTTGGGAGGTAGAGGCAGGAGAATCTGTAGTTGAAGATTATTCTCAGCTGCACAGTGAGTTTGAGGCCAGCCTAGGCTGTTTGAGACCCTGTATCAGAACAGACACTCATGTCCTTGTTGATCCTGTTCATAGTGGCTTAGGGGAAACTCTGTGGCAGACCGCTAGTGTATGTACTGTTCTATGGAACCATCAGTTGGCCCACAGAGAGCAAATAAAGGACAGGGCATGAGGGTGAGACTGTTTAAATACTTTGCTAGTGGAGTCTGTAATAGATGTCTGCAAACTATTGTTGATTGTAAATTTGATTACATTATGAATGATACCATAATGGTCATTATGTATAGCCCATGTGTTTATATATTTGTGCCAATTTCTGTTGAACCAAAAACAGAAAAAATGAAAAGACATTCTCATAATTTATAATTTTTCCACTATTTTACTATTCAGTATGAATTACAACTGAAAAACATTCACATGAAATTAGTAGATTTAATAGGTTTTCCATTTGTAGAATGTCTTTAAAAGTCCAGATTGATGACCATCGATTTTGTATTATGGTATCATCATAATCACATTTTACACACCCAGATTTCTTTTTCAAAGTTTCTGAATTGAAATGACAGAGAAAAATAGGATGTATTGGTTTGGTGAGAGACAATGTTAAGGACAAAGTTTTAACATTAACAGACAACCCAAGCTAAGAGAGTGCATTTAGTTTGTTTTTGTTGTGTCGTCCATGTGCCTTCATACATCATGAGCTTGTGAGTGGGTAAGCAGAGTCCATGTGCTTGACTTGAATACTTTTTAGATCAGTCCTGAACCTGTGGAATGAAATTTGAATTAAAGAACAGTTTTATTTTGCTGGCCCCAAGTTTGCGTATCTAGAAGATATTCAGAATTAGTAGACAGAGTACAAGGGCTCCAGCCCCACACTGAGAGCTCTGTGTGCAGCCTGCATGTTTGCTTCCTTTCCTCTCCCATCTGCACTATCCCCTATCTGGCCCTTGTTAAGGTCCCTCTTGAGTCTCTACTGCTGTATTATTTAAACCCCAGCTACAGCACTCACTGCAGCAGTGCTCAAATCTGCTTTTGAATCAGAAAACAAAGCTTTAAAAGCAGCCAGGGGAGCCACACCAAAGAGTAGAGATTTTGTGACAATGGCTTAAATCCAGGAAATGCATTTAGAGTTTTTGTTTGTTTTAGGTAGAATTGACTTCAGCATGTTTGTCCATTGAAAGTGGAAAATACTTTTTTCTTTTCCAGAGACTTAGGATTTCTATTCTATGTATTGGTGTGTGTTTATCATTTACTTATATTCCATCCCTTATTAAAGACTCAAGTGTGCATTTAGGACCCTACAAATAATTTATTCGGCATGTACATTATATTCTTTTACATTCTGTGGCATTTATCGGGTTATTCCATAAATGAAATATTCTCGTGCAAAATGAATAATTACATATTTTGCTAGATAACATCTACCTTTTAAAAATTGCATAGCTGGGAATATATAGCGAATAGCATGTTCTATAGTTTGCAACCTGTCAGTTGGTAACTTTTTTTAACCCACCTTTCCCACACTGACAGATAAAGAGAAGTCAATCTAAGATTCAGTTAAAAGTAGAAGTCCTACAGAATACACAGCAATTGAAAAGGTGGGAGAGAAATGGGTGTGTGTTATTGAATCTTTAAGGAAACAAGGCAATAAGGAGTGTTTTGAACTTTATACCAAGAGAATTGAGATGAGAAAGAACAAAAATGAAATGTGTATAAAGAGTGCGGATGCATTTCTTGGTTTGAAGCCTCACCAAACATTTTAGGGCATACAAGGCAGAGGGATTAATTTTCATTAGCACAGCAGACCACGAATCGTAAGAGGTAAAGAGGACGCTAAGTACAGGTGCTAGAAACAAATCATTTTGAACGACGGTTGCATTCTAATCAGGCTGAGTGGCATAAACATTAGAAATGACTTATGAGTGTAAAGCAAAACAGAAATTATAGAACCAGGGAAGTTTTATGTAGTGAAAGGCAAAGGCCTTCTGGAGGAACCCAAGGCAGTAAGTATGTGTCTGGGGGTCAGTGAGAACCAGTGGATCAAGGAGTCCAGTCACCTGCTCACCAATGGAAGTCAAATTGTTTTGGGCCTCAAAGGAGGCTATACTGGCTGCAGAGCCTGCAGGATATGACACCATGTGTGTGCAGATGATAACCTTCCTGATGAAAACAGTCAATCTTGAGAGCAGGAAACACAGCCCCTGGAAGAATAAGAGATCCACAACCCATGTTTTGGGATATGTCTCCATAGCTAATGAACTGATATGGGTCAGGGGAAGTGTGACCAAGTGTAAGAGCACCATCTAAGCCTCTGGGACGTTTTGTGGTCTTGTAGTTCAGGGAGTGAGAGTAGGGGTGTGTGTGTGGAAGCCCGTGAGACCACAGAAATCTAAACCTAATACCCTCACCTCTTGCTGTGGGAAGATGACCTTTGCCGGAGGCAAGTTATATCATGAATATAGTCAGGTAATCACCTTGAGAAAATCTCAGTTTATTAAGAATTATTCTATATAAAGAGAAAAAGAGGAAATCAAATTAATGGAATTATAAACAACTCCTTTGCTTGGCACTCTCACAAAGAAAGCCCCAGACCTGCCTTGTAGGGGAGGACGCCATTTGAGCATTAATCCAAGGAGGATGAAAGGTTTGAAAGTAGGGTATTAAGTATGGGAGGCAGTATAGTGATGGTGATCGTCAGATTATGATTTGGGACTAATAGGATTCACAAAATATTTTTAAAGCCTTTCCTCTCTAAACTCCAGAATGGTTCCTCTAACTCATGTTGACAGAAAAATGAGTGTTAATTTAAGATACTGTACCCAACAAGATTCTAACATTTACTAGCAATTTGCTACCATGAACAATTATACTGAGCAACAGAAACTACTTTTCAGTGTTAGAAAGATTTGTTAAATAAATCTTTTGTTTTCTCCTTCTTTATCCTGTGTAGGTTTTTACATTGCCTGAAAAGAAGTAAGAGGCTAAACATGGTGAAAATACTTTCCCCAGTCAATGGGGGATGTGTTATCTGAAGGAAAAAATATGTGAAACTCGAAGGTTTATCCTTCTCTTCTGGAGCCATTGGAGATTTTGGTGTATTTCAGTTGGGGTTTGATGTTTAAATGAGATTGATGTAAAAGAATATACTCTTTATTTATAGATAAAATAGCAGACCAGTTTAGCCCAAGCTCAGCCATGAAATAATATTTTAGTGCTTTTCTGTCTACAAATTGTCTTCCTATAGGCATAATATATTTAGCTGTGCCTGCCTATGGTATGTCTTCTTTTTTTTTTTCATTATTATTTATTTTATTTTATTTTTTTAATTTACATTCCAAATCACTTCCCCGTTCCCGTTTCCTCCCTCCCCGAAAGTCCCATAAGCCCCCTTCCCTCCCTCTTTTCTCCATTCAACCCCCTATCGTTACTCTGTCCTGGCGTTCCCCTACATCTAGTCTTTCCAGGACCAGGGGTCTCTCCTTCCATCTTCTTAGAAATCTATTGATATACGGATTGTGTCTAGGGTATTCCGAGATTCTGGGTCAATATCCCCTTATCAGTGACTGCATACCATGTGTGTTCTTTTGTGATTGGGTTACCTCACTAAGGATGATATTTTCAAGTTCTGACCATTTGCCTAGGAATTTCGTGAATTCATTGTTTTTAATTGCAGAGTAGTATTCCATTGTGTAAATATACCACATCTTCTGAATCCATTCCTCCATTGAGGGACATCTGAGTTCTTTCCAGCTTCTGGCTATTATAAATAAGGCTGCTATGAACATAGTGGAGCATGTGTCCTTATTGCATGCAGGTAAAGCCTCTGGGTATATGCCCAGGAGTGGTATAGCCGGATCCTCCGGGAGTGTCATGCCCAGTTTTCTGAGGAACCGCCAGACTGCTTTCCAGAGTGGTTGTACCAGCCTGCAATTCCACCAGCAGTGGAGGAGTGTTCCTCTTTCTCCACATCCTCGCCAACAACTGCTGTCTCCTGTGTTTTTGATCTTAGCCATCCTGACTGGTGTGAGATGGAATCTCAGGGTTGTTTTGATTTGCATTTCCCTAATGACTAAGGATGATGAACATCTCTTTAGGTGCTTCTCAGCCATTAGATATTCTTCAGGTGAGAACTCTTTGTTTAGCTCTGTACCCCATTTTTTAATAGGGTTACTTGCCTCTCTGGAGTTTAACTTCTTGAGTTCTTTGTATATATTGGATATTAGCCCTCTGTCGGATGTAAGGTTGGTAAAGATCATTTCCCAGTTAGTTGGTTGCCGCTTTGTCTCTTTGACAGTGTCTTTTGCCTTGCAAAAACTTTGTAATTTAATGAGGTCCCATTTGTCTATTCTTGATCTTAGAGCATAAGCTATTGGAGTTCTGTTCAGGAAATTCTCCCCTGTGCCCATATGTTCAAGGTTCTTCCCTAGTTTCCCTTCTATTAGTTTCAGTGTGTCTGGTTTTATGTGGAGATCTTTGATCCACTTAGAATTGAACTTAGTGTAAGGAGATAAGAATGGGTCAATTTGCATTCTTCTGCATGTTGACCTCCAGCTGAGCCAGGTATGTCTTCTTAATTTAAAAAAAAGATTCATTTAAAAGAGTTCCACCATATTCCTATTTTACACCTGGTAGCTTTAGTAGCTTTCCTTGAATGTGTTGTATTAATGTATGAAGTGTGATGTTTTTCACTAACCACTCACACACTTGGGGAGTAGCATTGTTCTCTTTCCTTTGGATGTGAGACAAACTGTAGAAAAGATTAAAGCTCTGCCCACACTCTAGTGTTGCTCAGATACAAGTTTCTGTTCACATTCCAGCACGTTCTCCGTCCGTCCTCTCCAATGGCTCTGTCCCTTGGTGATGCTGTTTCAGTGGGTCAGCTCACGTGTGTTCTGTTCCTTAATCCCTGTTTTGGAATGGAGAGAGAATGTTTCAGTGCATTTATGTTTATAGTATACCTAATAACTTGGTTAGCCTCACAGGAATGATGGGATATTTGTTAGACATTTTGATGAGCTGGAAAGCAAACTTTTCAGAGAATTTACTAAGCAAGTAAAAAAAAAAAGGGCAATTGGGCAATGGTTTTTTTGTTTTTTTGTTTGTTTGTTTTTGGTGGTTTTTTTTTTTTTTTTTTGGTTTTTTCATAATGAAGTATTTGGCTTGTCTCATAGTCCTTCTTAAGGAAAAGTCTGCTGGAAGCAGAAATTAGGAAAGATGGTAAAGCACAGACCATGTTAATGTCTCCCATATAGAGGCGGATTTTAAACCTCTAGAGTTCAAAGCAAGGATCTGTGCAGCTGCAGTAAGCTGGTGGCTGCACACTGTCCGTGTGTGCCCTGGAGGCAGAAGATAGACTGTCCAAGGACTTCCTGTCCCTTAGCAGCAGGCTTAGTCCCCAGCTCTTGAGAGAAGAGTGCTTTCACTTCTGGAATCTTTATAGCAAGTCTTCTTGACTCTCTGAAATCTCAAACATAAGTTCCCATCTTCTGACAGTAAGATGAGAACACAAAATGTAAATTCTTAAAGTTTATCAGATTTCAACCTTGAGATGCTGGTCTGTCCCGTGTAGATACTTAAAAGTAGTGAGTTGGCCGATTGCTTTCTTTCTCTGATTCATTTAATACAAAAGCTTCTGAAATGCTGATCTTTGAAATTATGAGGCCAGACCTCAAAAAAGAAAAGAGAACAAAACGGAAGTGAAGAAGGTCCTAAGTGGTGCTGCGAGCCAACTTCTGAGTGCAAGAGAGCACAGAACATTTGAAGGCAAAGCCCAGTTTGTCTCATGTTGCCACAGAACCATTTGTCCTTGGAAAGACCAGAATTTGATTTTGTTCTGCTGCCTGAGATAACATGAATATGCTTTGCATTTTAATTTACCCCCCCCCCATAGATACTAAGTAAACATCACTCAAACACCTGCTACTGTAGGGCAGATGTGGGTGCTGCTTCCCCCCCCCCGCCCCCCGCATCCCTGCACAAAAAGTCATCTGTACTTCCTAAGGACTAAGGTAGCTACAGGCTAGATTCTATCACTATCATATAACTGATTACAGAAAAACGCTACTTTGGTTATGGGACATACTTTCTGTGGTGCAGCGTCCTAGTGTTTCTGATTTTCTTCCTATTACAGCCTTTCACTGCCATAGCTTTTAACTCTGTTGCATCTGTTAGCAATTCAGGGCCATCCTTCTCTGATGCACTTTTGAGGAGGAATGTTTAGAAATATGCATGCTACATGTAAAGAGGTAGAAGCCTGTTAAATATTTGCTTCTTATTTGAAATCTGTGAAGGAAATGCTTAGAAATCATTACGTAAGAAATACTGATTTGAAATGGTTAAGCAGCTACTATAATACTTGTGATTTTCCTATTAAAACATAAGCATAGAAACATTAAAAGTAATTATTGAAGCTGTAGTATTTTAATTATCCATTTTTACTTCAAACACCTCTCCCTGTTAGACATCGTATACATCATTTTCTTTTCAAGAGTAATTTGGAACTACAACTTTTACATGAAAGCATCATGTAAATAAGGTTTAATACTTCATTTGATAGTAAATAAGACATTATTAGAAAATGCTTTCATATTTTAGTTTTAATATCGGAATGTCACACCAGTTTGGCAAATAACTTACACTGATATATTGGTGGTTGTCATTTTTACATATACATGAACTTTACCTAAGTAGTATTTTACAAACACCGATACTTGGATGGTTTTCTCACCAGCTAAGTTGTAGTCCTAAATGTGGAGCTTCAACATTTGACATTTGGGGGTGTTGTTGTTTTGTTTTGTTTTACCTTAGTCAGGAAAAGGAAGAAAAGATGTGTTATTTTGCACTCTACATGAATATTGTAATGTCGTATAGAGTGTTCTTCAGTGGAGTTGTAGTCACTCAGTTGTAGTACAACAAATGCTAAACACTCATACATTTGTTCAGAAAATACCTTGTGTGGCTGCTGTGTGTGTCAGGCCTGCCTGAAAGCTCCTTCTGGAAAGACTTCATCAAGATATCATCCTAGAGTTTATATTTTAGCTTTGGTGAAAGGTATGTCAGTTTTCCTTAAATCTGAATGCACCACTAGCAGAATCATCTCATTTTCTGTGGCAGATTTAAGGTAATTTGTGGGTACAGACTGAGTTTCTAATCAGCTCACAGGGCCTCATCTTTGTTTTCTTTTAGACTTTTGGATCTTGTTTCTTCTCAACAGCATCCTTTATTTGGATCGAATCACTGTTTACCAAGGTCAGACCCACTATCACCCCTCATAATGAGTACGCTGAATTATATTTTGTTTGCATGTAGTAAAGAAAGGGCCTCGCTTAGTAGTCAACAGCATTCACAGCCTTTGCAGATCTGAGTTTGGTTCCCATTACCCAGATCAAGTGGCTTATAACCACCTATAACTCTGGCTCCAAGTATCTGATCCCCTATCTTGACCTTCTGAGAACATGTTCACACACTCATCATATGTGCACATTAACACACACACACACACACACACACACACACACACACACACACACAAATAAAAATATAAAGAAAGAGCTGATTGACTTTGTAGCACTTCAGGTTCCAAAGTTAAAGCCAGATAGGTTACCTTTTTACAAAGTGAGTACTCAAAGGTATCATTTAGATATGAAAGATTTGGAATGATATAATGGCTTAGCAAGTAAAGGCATTTGCTGTCAAGCCTGACATCCTGAGTTCCATTCCAGGAACCCACATAGTAGAAAGAAAGAGCCAACTCTTTCAAGTTGTTCTCTGACCTCTGTATGTGCACCATAGTGTTTGAACACTTCTAACACAAAGTAAATAAAGATGTAATTGGAAAAACTAATTAAATATTTGAAATTATTCTGGTATTTTGAACTGTTGTACTTTAAATGTAGTCTAGTCATTGCAGTCTCTTCTGCATCTTTATAACAGTCTCTCTCCACTCTCAACAACTCTACAAAATGTTGATATATAGAGCATGAACATCAGGGATGAAATGCACATTCAATTAGGCCAGAGTCTCTATACTGACCTAAATAACAGTCCATTCATGAGGTAATGTGACTGACAGCCAGAGAGAATCTATTGCCTGAGCTGGGAAGCCTGGCACAGCACACACTCTTCAGTCATCAGAAAATCATTGAAAATTAGACCAGGCAGGAAAATAGTGCAGACATTTACAGGTCTGATCTCTATTTCAAGAACAGTTCTTTCTCGAGCTGTGTGTGTAATTAGTTGTCTAGATTGGACCTGGAAATCCTGCAGTGCATGCCTTCATTAGAACAAAACCCCTTGTTATCAAAGGAGTTTTGTGATTAAACAATTTTTATATTTTAAACTTCTTTTGTTTGTTTGTTTATAACTTAGGAAGCTCACTTTTTATCAAAGAATTTCTTCTTTGGACATTTGGTCAGTGTATCTTGGGAACTTGGGATAGCTGTAAGTTTGGCAACAGTTGTTATAAGAGTGACAATACCTGTCTTAGAAACGAACATACTGTATTGTGTATTTAAGTGTTGGCATTTGTTTCTATTGCTGTGATAGAGCACCATGATCAAAAACAATTTGGGACAAAAATGGTTTATTTCAGCATATAGGTCCACTCCACAGTCCATCAAGAAAGGAAATTGGGGCAGGGAAACAAGGCAGGAACCTGGAGGTAAGAAATTGAAACAGAAGCCATGAAATTACATTGCTTACTAGCTTGCTCTTCAGATTGTGCTGCACCTACTTTCTTATAGCACAATGGTTCTCAACCTATGGGTCACAACCCCTTGGGCTAAACTTCAGTCTCCAAAAATTATGAATCATGAAACTAGCAAAATTAGTTATGGAGTAGCAACAAAAATAATTGTATGATCTGGGTCACCACAATATGAGCAACTGTGTACAGCTCTTACTAAAGTGTTGCAGCCTTAGGAGGGTTGAGAACTATTGGTACAGTAGAACCACTCTCCCAGGGGTAGCACTGCCCTACTGCAACATCAGTCGACAAGAAAATGTTCCATAGGCTTGCCCATGTTCTGGTACACAATTTTCTCAACTGAGGATTCCTCTTCCAAAAAGATTCTTGTATTAAATGACAGAAAAACTATTCAGTGCTGCACTAACAATGATCATTTACTTGCTGTTTGAAAATATGAGATTATCTTGTCCCTATCAAATTTCTTCCCATAAATCTGACAATAATTTTTTAAATTTGTTAGAGGAAACTCCTTAAACTAGAAAAACATAAACTTGTAAGATTCTTTTAAAAAAGAAATGGGTCAGAACAAATTCATAAAACAAGTTATTTTAATATCTAGTAAATAATTTTTTGGCTAAAGGTTTTCTGATCATTTTGGTTAGTGGTTTTTGATTTATTGTCAAAATGGGAACAGAATAAGATGTGGTTTTACTTTTAGAGCTAGCAGGGGAAAACTTAAAAGTAAAATGAAGTTCAGATTTCATTCATCCAACAAGTGTTTATTGACTATTAAAGACAAAGGCAGATAGTTTCTCCTAGCTTTATGGATTATGCAATCTGGTAGGAGAAATAGAAAATTGGTAATGCAATAGCTATGCTAAAAGATGCATGGGCTAGGGAATTTGGTGAGGGAGTGGTTAAAGATGATGTTAGTGTGGGCTTTATGTAGAAGGAGATACATGAGAACTGACAAGGACGTAACAGGTATACCATATGGTAATGTAGGGGTACTCAGGGAAAAGGTCCATCTAATGACAAGGATCTGGGAGACAGGATTATTGGAACAGAGGCCTGAGAACTACTGTGGCAGTTGTGGAGTAAAACTAGCTAATGGGTGGAAGATAGGGCAATTTTGCACTTGCAAAAATGTGATTTTAGCAATGCAAGAAAAGCTTTGAAAGTGATTGAGCAGAAGAACAAATGATCTGGTCCTATATATTTCTTGATATTTATCAGAATTTGTTACTTTCAATTCTGTCTTTTCTGGAATGAAACACTAATTCCCATGCCTGAATGATGAGTGAGAATTACACATTGACCTGGAAGTGCATGCAGAACCTATGGCCCCCACTCTCTCCTTCTCTCCTTCTCTTTCTCCTCCCCATTCCCCCACCTCTGTGTGTGTGTATGTGCGGGTCTGTGTCTGTGTGTGGGTCAGTGAGGATGGAAGGGGAGGGGCAGGGTCAACTGCTACTTGAGTCAGCTTTATGTGAGACATAATTAATTATGACAAAATTATTTTTTCTGCGTTCGAGGGAGTAGGGAATTGGGGTGGGGATGATTGTTGCACATTTGCCTACACATGCTCATGTTAAATCGCTTCCTTCTCTATTGATACCACTGGTGTGGCTATTGTTGGCTTGAAGTGAAACAATCAGAATAGCAATTGTTTTTTGTTTTTTTGTTTTTTTTTGGGTTTTTTTGGCTCTGCAGTAACTGTCATGTTGTATGATAGGTACTGCTGCCTAAAGGTAGAAATTATGTACATCATAATTGAAATCAGGGTTGAATTTATGAACATCAAGTTACTTCTCATTTAATGTCACTTCAACCTTTTTATGAATATTGATGTCACCTCATGACTTTGCTGTTGTATTTTGAAAGGAGGGTGTAAAAGCTCTAATAGCAATATATGAGGTGAAGTAAGTTCCAAGGAAGAAACCATTATAACTTAGAAGACTATGTGAGTGCATGTGTAGAGGACAGGTTTAACCACAAGCTTCTTTGATTTGTATTGTGTGGAAACAAACATTCTGGTATGCAGGACAAACATATTTTGAAGTGTGTAAGAGGTAAATTCCCGACTTTTTTGTGGGGATCTTCCTTACTGAATCTGATAAGGAAAGATACTTGCAAATGTGTAATATCAGTGGCATACCTGATATTATACTGGAGCTGTCTTTCTATTTTCCAAAGAAAATTGAATTGTCTGACAGTACCTGAATGGTACATACTCTACTTTTAAAATAAATTCCATACATAAGGAGAAGAGAGTACAACTTTAAAGAAACACGAAAACAAATAATTTATCATAGCTCTTTCATTAGTGCTATTTAGTATCCACTGTTTCCTAACCAATAAACTCCCCATTCTGGATAATTGTAACAGAAATAGAACATGCTTGCTTCCCTGCTGTCCTTCAGTAGGTGGGCAGAGGGAACACTGGGCAGAATCAGATCAGGCATGAATTTAAATCTCTTTTCATGTTTATTGATTCTGTGTCCTTGAACAAGTTGTTTAACCTTCTAAATCCCATCTTTCCATCTGTGAACTAAGACTAGTAATAGGTATTCATTTTTCAATAATTTGAGAATTAAAATAGAAACCACCTGATCCTAGTAGGTACTTAGTAAATGTGTCCTTTACAACTATTAAGGATCACACAATGGGGAGTAAAGTGGGAGAAGAATGAAAATAGATAACTCTTGTAGAAAATTTTAATCCCAATATGGGTTTTCTACCCTGTCTTGATCATTCAGTTCCCAGATAAAAGACACACAACTTTTATTATTTATAGTAAGCCTTAACAGCACAAGAGCAGGACAGATATCTATGCTCTGTACTATTAGAATCTATTTTCCTATAGATAACCCAGAGTTATCCCTTACTATGTTTCATCTGTACTGCTCTTAACTCCAATTGGCCAGACAGAGCAACATTTTCATGACTTACCTCACTCATGGTGACATCTCCTCCATTCACCTTTTCGCCCTAGTGGTTCTCTCACGACACCTTGCTCCAAGCCTGGGAACCTTAAAATCTGTCTGTGTCTCTTCTGCCCAGCTATTGGCTGTTGGCATCTTTATTTAGCAATCAGAAATAACTTGGAGGCAAGATCACATAGCATCACTTGGGTCTACATGCAGACTCTCTTGTCTCTAGGGCAACTAGGTTTTGAGGGCCTGCATTTATCATTACAATGCACAGCAAAAGACCAAACCTCAATAATTCCCCTTTATAGTCCAATAAAAGACTCATTTTATCTCAGATATAAATTGAATTCAATTATAACAATTAGGAAAATTAAAAGGTATGATATACATTTATAACATCTAGCCTATTATATTTGGCAATTTATTTAAAGTATTTAATCATCTTTGCTAATTTGTGAGTTTACAATTCTGTACCTAAGTCATTTTTGATCTTAACTTACATTACCATCCTAAAACCATCTTTTTAAATCTACAACACTTTCTTTAATGCTAAACAACTTAAGTTTAATGTGAAAGTATAACTATCTAGTCTTTTTTTATAATAATTTTATTTTTTTCTAAGTTTTTTTTTTAATTTACATTCCAAATCATTTCCCCTTTCCCGTTTCCTCCCTCCCCGAAAGTCCCATAAGCCCCCTTCCCTCCCTCTTTTCTCCATTCAACCCCCTCTCTTTTCTCTGTCCTGGCGTTCCCCTACATCCAGTCTTTCCAGGACCAGGGGTCTCTCCTTCCATCTTCTTAGAAATCTATTGATATGCGAATTGTGTCTAGGGTATTCCAAGATTCTGGGTTAATATCCCCTTATCAGTGACTGCATACCATGTGTGTTCTTTTGTGATTGGGTTACCTCACTAAGGATGATATTTTCAAGTTCTGACCATTTGCCTAGGAATTTCATGAATTCATTGTTTTTAATTGCAGAGTAGTATTCCATTGTGTAGATATACCACATCTTCTGAATCCATTCCTCCCTTGAGGGACATCTGGGTTCTTTCCAGTTTCTGGCTATTATAAATAAGGCTGCTATGAACCTAGTGGAGCATGTGTCCTTACTGCTTGCAGGTAAAGCCTCTGGGTATATGCCCAGGAGTGGTATAGCCGGATCCTCCGGGAGTGTCATGCCCAGTTTTTTGAGGAACCGCCAGACTGCTTTCCAGAGTGGCTGTACCAGCTTGCAATTCCACCAGCAGTGGAGGAGTGTTCCTCTTTCTCCACATCCTCGCCAACAACTGCTGTCTACTGTGTTTTTGATCTTAGCCATCCTGATTGGTGTGAGATGGAATTTCAGGGTTGTTTTGACTTGCATTTCCCTAATGACTAAGGATGATGAACATCTCTTTAGGTGCTTCTCAGCCATTAGATATTCTTCAGGTGAGAACTCTTTGTTTAGCTCTGTACCCCATTTTTTAATAGGGTTACTTGCCTCTCTGGAGTTTAACTTCTTGAGTTCTTTGTATATATTGGATATTAGCCCTCTGTCGGATGTAAGGTTGGTAAAGATCATTTCCCAGTTAGTTGGCTGCCGCTTTGTCTTTTTGACAGTGTCTTTTGCCTTGCAAAAACTTTGTAATTTAATGAGGTCCCATTTGTCTATTCTTGATCTTAGAGCATAAGCTATTGGAGTTCTGTTCAGGAAATTCTCCCCTGTGCCCATATGTTCAAGGTTCTTCCCTAGTTTCCCTTCTATTAGTTTCAGTGTGTCTGGTTTTATGTGGAGATCTTTGATCCACTTAGAATTGAGCTTAGTGCAAGGAGATAAGAATGGGTCAATTTGCATTCTTCTGCATGTTGACCTCCAGCTGAGCCAGCACCATTTGTTGAAAAGGCTATCTTTTTTCCACTGGATGGTTTTAGCTCCTTTGTCAAAGATCAAGAGACCATAGGAGTGTGGATTCATTTCTGAGTCTTCAATTCTGTTCCATTGATCTACATGCCTGTCACTGTACCAATACCATGCGGTTTTTAACACTATTGCTCTGTAGGGATGGTTCAATATAAGGAAATCCATCAATGTAATCCACTATATAAACAATCTCAAAGAAAAAAACCACATGGTCATCTCATTAGATGCTGAGAAAGCATTTGACAAAATTCAGCATCCTTTCATGCTAAAGGTCTTGGAAAGATCAGGAATTCAAGACCCATATCTAAACATAGTAAAAGCAATTTACAGCAAACCGGTAGCCAGCATCAATCTAAATGGAGAGAAACTTGAAGCAATCCCACTAAAATTAGGGACTAGACAAGGCTGCCCTCTCTCTCCATATCTTTTCAATATAGTACTTGAAGTTCTAGCTAGAGCAATTAGACAACAAAAAGAGGTCAAAGGGATACAAATTGGAAAGGAAGAAGTCAAACTATCACTATTTGCAGACGATATGATAGTATACTTAAGCGACCCAAAGAACTCCACCAGAGAACTCCTACAGCTGATAAACAACTTCAGCAAAGTGGCCGGATATAAAATCAACTCAAGCAAGTCAGAAGCCTTCCTATACTCAAAGGATAAACAGGCTGAGAAAGAAGTAAAAGAAATGATACCCTTCACGATAGCCACAAACCATATTAAGTATCTTGGCGTGACTCTAACCAAACAAGTGAAAGATCTGTATGACAAGAACTTCAAGTCTCTGAAGAAAGAAATTGAAGAAGACCTCAGAAGATGGAAAAATCTGCCATGCTCATAGATTGGCAGGATTAATATAGTAAAAATGAGCATCTTACCAAAAGTAATACACAGATTCAATGCAATCCCCATCAAAATCCCAACTCAATTCTTCATAGAGTTAGAAAGAGCAATTCAAAAATTCATCTGGAATAACAGAAAACCCAGAATAGCTAAAACTATTTTCAAGAGTAAAAGAACCTCTGGGGGAATCAGTATCCCGGACCTCAAGCTGTACTACAGAGCAATCGTTGGAAATCTTAATTCATTAAGATCATTAACACTATGCAGCAAGCCTGTGAGTTGTGTAAAGTGAGAGAAGACCCAGCAGCTGGCATCTTAGCCACCAGAAAGAGGCAGACGCTCTTGTAATTGAGGCAGAGAAAAGTGCACCAACACAGATGAACTCACCAGAATGTTAAGTGAAGGAAGTCAGCAGTTAACATTAGGAGAAGGGGTCAAGTAAGAGGGAAACCTTAAAGTTCTTGAATTGCTCAACATGAAGGTATTTGATACTTGTAGAAATAATTCAGTTGAACAGTATTGTTTCAGGCATCTATGAAGTAGGAGGTGAAATAGTTAAGTCAGGTTTTTGTTTAGTTTTGTTTTTGAGATATTTGGCTATTTAAGTGAAGAAATGAGTAATATTAAAGATGTAACAGTGAACCTGTTCATTTCCATGTTTGTGTTTTGTTTTAGTTTTAATGTATTCATTTTAATTCTGCTTTAATTTAAATCAGTCTACATGTATAAGCTACTTGAATGCTCATGTTTTTGAACATCAAACTTCAAGAGTTTCCTTGAGTTCTCCCATACTTTTATGGTAAGATATAGAGATGATCTGATATTCAGATAGAGGATAATGAGGTTATATTGGACTAGGCATCCAACCACAGTTACATCAAATTTATTGTTCACAATTGAATTGTTATTACATTTAAATGTGATGAAACTATTTAAAGAAGGAACATTTCCTTTCAGAGATCAATCATTTAGGAGGAGTTAGAGATAAGATTGATACCCAGGGGAGTCTTCCCTTCCAGCCGCCATCTGCAGCAGGGAACCAGGCAGCTCCAAAGCCTTCTGTGCTTAGTCCACCAGGAGAGAGTGATCTCTCAGCAGTGATTTCGCTTCTGAGTGTGGAGGTGAGATCTCCACCTTCTCTCTGAAGGGGTACAGCTAGGAGGGCACAGGGCATATGATCAGTGGAACTGCTGGGACAGGAGTCTTTCCTTCCGGCTGCCATTTGCAGCAGGAAACTAGACAGCTCCACAGCCTTCTGTGCACAGACCCTGCCAGAAGAGAGTTGGTCTCCCAGGAGTACAGACACAAGCTTACAGACCCATAGGAGGGGCAAGCTCCAGCCAGAGACAACAAGACCAACTAACAGAGATAACCAGATGGCCAAAGGCAAGCGCAAGAACCCTACCAACAGAAACCAAGGCTACTTGGCAACATCAGAGCCCAGTTCTCCCACCACAGCAAGTTCCAGATACCCCAACACACCAGAAAAACAAGAGTTGGATTTAAAGTCTCATCTCACAATGCTGTTAGAGGACATCAAGAAGGACATAAATAACTCCCTTAAAGAAATACAGGAGAACATGGGTCAACAGGTAGAGGCTCTTAAAGAGAAAACACAAAAATCCCTTAAAGAAATACAGGAGAACATGGGTGAACAGGTAGAGGCCCTTAAAGAGGAAACACAAAAATCCCTGAAAGAATTACAGGAGAACACAAACAAACAAGTGAAGGAACTGAACAAAACCATCCAGGACCTAAAAATGGAAGTAGAAACAATAAAGAAATTACAAAGTGAGACATCTCTGGAGGTAGAAAATCTTGGAAAGAATTTAGGAGTCATAGATGCAAGCATCAACAACAGAATACAAGTGATAGAAGAAAGAATCTCAGGGGCTGAAGATACTATAGAAAACATTGACTCAACAGTTAAAGAAAATGAAAAATGCAAAAAGCTCCTGAGCCAAAACATCCAGGAAATCCAGGACACAATGAGAAGACCAAACCTAAGGATTATAGGTATAGAAGACAGCGAAGATTTCCAACTTAAAGGGCCAGTAAATATATTCAACAAAATTATAGAAGAAAACTGCCCTAACCTAAAGAAAGAGATGTCCATGAACATACAAGAAGCCTATAGAACTCCAAACAGACTGGACCAGACCAGAAAGTCCTCCCAGCATATAATAATCAAAACACCAAGTGCACTAAACAAAGAAAGAATATTAAAAGCAGTAAGGGAAAAAGGTCAAGTCACCTATAAAGGCAGGCCTATCAGATTTACACCAGACTTCTCACCTGAGACAATGAAAGCTAGAAGATCCTGGGCAGATCTCATACAGACCCTAAGAGAACACAAATGCCAGCCCAAACTACTATACCCAGCAAAACTCTCAATTACCATAGATGGAGAAACCAAAATATTCTATGATAAAACCGCATTTACACAATATCTTTCCACAAATCCTACAAAGGATAATAGATGGAAAACGCCAACAGGAGGAGGGAAACTACATCCTAGAAAAAGCAAGAAATTAATCTTTTTCCAACAAACCCAAAAGAAAGTAACCACACAAACCTAAAAATAACATCAAAAATAACAGGAAACAACAATCACTATTCCTTAATATCTTATAACATTAATGGACTCAATTCCCCAACCAAAAACATAGTCTAGCAGAAATATTTTTCATGTAAATCTTCAATTTTATTAGAAAATGTTTGTGATTCCTCTTTCAATTTAGTAATGTTTTTTATGTCTACCATTTTAACTGTATTATATTCCATGATAATCTTTTATTTTAACTTTTTTCTATATATTTCTTCAATTTTATCAGAAATATTTTCCATGTAAATCTTCAATTTTGTCAGAAAATGTTTATAATTCCCCTTTCAATCAATTTAGGAATACTTTTATGCCTACCATTTTATCAGTATAATTGTCCATGATAATCTTCAATTTTAACTTTTTTCTATACTTTTCTTCAATTTTATCAGAAATGTTTTCCATGCAAATTTTCAATTTTATCAGACTATGTCTATAATATTACTTTCAATCAACTTAGGAACATTTTTATATTTTCCATTTTATCTGTATAATTTTCCAAGAAATAGTCAGTTTTAACATTGTTTTTCTATATATTTCTTGAATTTCATCAGAAATATTTTCCTTGTAGATCTTCAATTTTATCAGAAAATGTTTATAATTCCACTTTCAAAAAACTTAGGAATATTTTTATGCCTACCATTTTATCTGTATAATTTTTCCATAAAATAGTCAATATTAACCTTTTTTTCTATATATTTCTTCAATTTCATCAGAGATATTTTTCATGTATTATACAATGGAATATTACCCAGCAATTAAAAACAATGAATTCATGAAATTCTTAGGCAAATGGGGGCCAGGGGGAGGGAAGAGGACTTGTGGGACTTTCGGGGAGGGGTTAACCGGGAAAGGGGAAATCATTTGGAATGTCAATAAAGAATATAGAAAAAAAAAGACAAAGGTGAGCATTTCTTTCCAATCAAGAGGTCATTTAATCTTAAAATTTATACAATAATAAGCATAAATACACCAAAAAAAATTTGATACCCTGAGCACAGAGGAGTTAGGCTCCACATTTCATGGCAGCTCTTCTCACACAAACAGTAGCACAGGTTAAGTACTGAAATGGCTCACTCAGGATTTTCAAATCAAAGACAAGGTTCATGGCAGAGGTGCTGTGCCGTCATGTGCCAGCATATAGGCAGCTGAGGCAGGAGGAACTGGAGCTTGAGGCTGCATTCTAATGTTTGCTCATACGGTATTTCTCCAAACGGGCTTGGTCTTTTAATTAGTCCTTTTGAAAATTGAATTAATAAAGTGAGTTTGCAGAAGCACTGGAAATGTGTTTCTAATCTCTCACCACCCCACTTACTGTCATCTTGGTACTTTGTTTGAGACTCCAATGCAAGAAAAAGGGGGATATGAAATGTTTCACGTCTCACCCTATTAAGTTCTAAGTAAATGGGAATTATGTTAGTAAAATGTTTGATACATACACAGAAAGAAACTCTTGAATAAAAGAAAGATATAGCCAGAATCATTATTATACTAGGTTGATCCTATGTTGGAGATTGCCTTGCATGGTATGTTACTATGGTTTCTCAGTAGGGTCATGCTGACCAAGAACATCTGTACTGGAATTTCATATTGCCAAGTAAAACGGAAGGAATCATTGGGTAGGTAAATTTAAGCTATGTCATTTTGCTAGGGTTTTATCTTTTTTATTTTTGAGATTATAATATAATTAGATTTCTTCTGTTCCTTTTCTTCCTCCAAACCTTCCGATATAGCCTTCCTTGTTCTCTTTAAAAATAATGTTGCCTTTCCTTCTGTCTCTGCTCCACACTTTGTCTCCCTATTTCCTTGAGTATTTTGTTCCCCCTTCTAAGAACGACTGAAGCATCCACACTTTGATCTTCCTTCTTTTTGAGCTTCATGTGGTCTGTGAATTCTATCTTGGATATTTCAAGCTTTTGGGATAATATCTACTTATCAGTGAATGCATACAATGTGTGTTCTTTTGTGACTGGATTACCTCACTCAGGATGATATTTTCTAGTTCCATCCATTTGCCTAAAAATTAAACAACCCTGAGATTCCATCTCACACCAGTCAGAATAGCTAAGATCAAAAACACAGGAGACAGCAGTTGTTGGCAAGGATGTGGAGAAAGAGGAACACTCCTCCATGCTGGTGGAATTGCAAGCTGATATAACCACTCTGGAAAGCAGTCTGGTGGTTCCTCAGAAAACTGGGCATGACACTCCTGGAGGACCCTGCTATACCAGTCCTGGGCATATACCCAGAGGCTTCCCCTGCATACAATAAGGACACATGCTCCACTATGTTCATAGCAGCCTTATTTATAATAGCCAAAGCTGGAAAGAACCCAGATGTCCCTCAACAGAGGAATGGATTCAGAAGATGTGGTATATTTACACAATGGAATACTACTTTGCAATTAAAAACAATGAATTCACGAAATTCCTAGGCAAATGGTCAGAACTTGAAAATATCATCCTTAGTGAGGTAACCCAATCACAAAAGAACACACATGGTATGCAGTCACTGATAAGGGGATATTAACCCAGAATCTCGGAATACCCTAGACACATTTCGCATATCAATAAATTTCTAAGAAGATGGAAGGAGAGACCCCTGGTCCTGGAAAGACTGGATGTAGGGGAACGCCAGGACAGAGAAACGAGAGGGGGTTGAATGGGGAAAAGAGGGAGGGAAGGGGGCTTATGGGACTTTCGGGGAGGGAAGAAACGGGAAAGGGGAAATGATTTGGAATGTAAATAAAAAAACTTAGAAAATAAAAAAAAAGAATTTCATGAATTCATTGTTTTTAATAGCTGAGTAGTGCACCATTGTATAAATGTACCACATTTTCTGTATCCATTCCTCTGCCCCACCTGGGGATCCATCCCATATACAGACACCAAACCCAGACACTATTGTGGATGCTGAGAAGTGCTTGCTGATGGAATCCTGATACGGCTGTCTCCTGAGAGGCTCTGCCAGAGCCTGACAAATACAGAGGTGGATGCTCACAGCCAACCATTGGACTGAGCACGGGGTCCCCAATAGAGGAGCTAGAGAAAGGACTGAAGGAGCTGAAGGTGTTTGCAGCCCCATAGGAAGAGCAACAATATCAACCAACCAGACTCCTCCAGAGCTCCCAGGGACTAAACTACCAACCAAAGAGTACATATGGAGGGACCCATGGCTCCAGCCGCATGGGTAGCCACATATGTCGGGCATCTATGGAAGGACAGGCCCTTGGTCCTGTGAAGGCTCGATGCCCCAGTGTAGGGGAATGCCAGGTCAGGGAAGTGGAGTGAGTGGGTGGGTGTATGGGGGAGCACCCTCATAGAAGCAGGGAGATGGAGTATGGCATAGGGAGTTTCCGGAGGGGAAACCGGGAAAGAGAATAACATTTGAAATGTAAATAAAGAAAATGTCCAATAGAAAAATTAAAATGTTTCCATTAAAAATTATATTTATTTATTTATTTTATACATACTTGAGTGGTATATACATACATAGAGATCAAAAGACAACATCCTGTATCTTTTAACTGGAGTTTGGATGTCCATGTTCCATCGTGTGTGTTAGGCACTGATGCTGCTTGCTCTGCAAGAGCAAGTGCCTATACCCAGTCATCTCTCCACCCCTGTGACGTTTTTCCCAGGATCAGTGTCCTTGTTTAATTATGCCTATGGAAAAAACAAAAATTCCAATTCGTTTTCTTTTCTGGTATTTCTTTTTTTCTAGCCCACATATCTCCCCCCCCCCCCCCCCGTAACTTATATCAACTCTTTGGCATACATGTAGCAGATTGTTAATTTGCCTTGAGGGAAAGAGTATGATGTTGTAATATGAAAATCAAGTCTTGGTACTTGGTTTTGTTTTAACCACATCATAATTAATAGGTAGAAAGGCGTAGGTGTTATTTTTTGCACATTACTGCGTCTGCGAACACAGTGTAAGTGCCTGTTTTCTTGAATTGAGGACATAGTATGACTAGTAGCCTTTGAGAACCACATTCCTTGAACTTGTTCTTTCTTTCTATTTCACATCTGAGCACCAGTGACCTTGGGTGACTTTTCAGACCCAGGACTCTGGTGCGTACTAGTATTACTGCCCAAGCAGCTATTCACTCTCTCTACAATTAAAAACAGATGAGTCCTGACCCTACAGAGTTTATAGACGATAACATGAATTTGAAATGCCCACGGTACTTTAGAAGTCATGTTAATTTTGTAAAATATATTTGATTGATGTTCTTTTAGGTGAATCTCAATTTTTCATTACCCTGCCATCCCATTTTATGTTAAACCATATAACTGGGGATTAGACTTAAATATTTTTTAAATGTACTGAAGTGGGTTTCAGCATTTTCCAGAAATATAATAAAATTCATTTTATAATATAGAAAAATAGCATTTAAGGAATTATATTAAATATTAGCATTATGCTAAGTAGTGTACTATAAAAGTTATTTATTATAGAACTTATTTATGTCTTATACAAAGTATACCATTAATACAAGTTTTAAATGATGTATTTTACCAACTATGAATTAATCATATGAGAAATTAATGTTAATATAATTTTGCTTTGTTTTGTATATCAAAGCAACAATACTTTAAGGATTAAACATTTTCAGATCTCTCTAGCTGGAGTGTTAGATTAATGCTTGCCTCCAGAGTGGCTGCTGCGCTTCCCATTCTCCCTGTAAAATGAACGACCCCTGCTTCCTTGGAGGCATGAGCTCCTATTACTGTGATATTTTCCTTCTGAAAGCTTTTTTGTTTTATCGTGATAAAGTTTAATTCTCCCACCTCCCCACTTGGTGTTGTCTTTTCATGTAACCTTTTCTGGAATACTGATAGATTGATTTACAACAGAGCAATGACAGTGGCAAAAAGGAACTGAAATATTATAATCATCTCAAACTTAGTTACACACCATGGATCAGTATTAATAGTTTAATAGCATTTGCAATATATACTAATTTTAGTGAGCTGTTAGCCTGTGATAGTTATAAATATCAGAAAATTCAAATTTAGATGCCTACCGTGGATCAGGCATTGTGCCTTAATACATTATATGCACAGTATTTTATTTCAAGTGAAATGGTTTTTATATTGTACTCAAATATGGTTCACTGATTAATGATTATTAGTATATCGAAATGACCTTGAATGCCAGAATACTTACCACTAACCACGGGAAAGAGTCTGGATATTTCTGGCTATACATTAAGGTGGTGTGATGTTGTGGGAACTTACTAGTATACACCTGTGTTTTATGTTTTATGAGGACTTTACTAGTATCACTTTCTTTACATTCATTATCTTGCTCATTGAAAAATAAATATTTCCACAATGAAATCAAATGCAAAATAAATTGATTTTTTTTTTGTAATGACTAGGGATCTCAAAATTTGGGCTTTGAATACCTGTTTTAGAGAAAAACTATCTGGTCTGGATTTGGAAGGACTGGTTTTCAAACCACTGTGACTCAGAGTTGCCCAGCCCTCTCTGTGAGCTACGGTATGTGTCAGATCAGGAGGTAGTTGTGATGTTTGCTAAATCTGTTTTTGCTCTTTTGATCAATCTAACATAAAAAGTGTAAAGAATAATACTGAATTCAAAGTACCTTTGTATCCTGGAAAGTACGAGTTGCTCAATACAAGGAGTTCAATTATTATTCTATAAGAGAACTAAAAAGAATTTAAAAGATAACCCAAAGGCCAGAAATAACTCCTTTTCTTTTTGGTTTTTCGAGACAGAATTTCTCTGTATAGCCCTGACTGTGGCTCTGTAGACCAGGCTGGCCTCAAACTCAGAAATCTGCCTGCCTCTGCCTCCCAAGTGCTGGGATTAAAGGCGTGCACCACCACCGCCCAGCTTGAAATAACTCCTTAAGATAGGGTTTTTGTGTTTTTTTTTTTTTTTTTTTTGCCAAATATTGGGAAGTACTTGCTGATTCTTTTTTTTATTTTTATTTTTTTTAGTTCTTCATTCTTGGAAAGTGTCAGTTTATTCTAAAAGTTTCATCACTGAGTTGAATACTTTCATTCTCCAAATATCTTAGTACTGCCTTAGAATCAACATAACATCATAAGATTTCTAGTCCATGCTTGATTGCTGTTCTTTAGTTTCCATAATTAATATTCAGTGTGAAGTGGAATCACTCAGTGTTCTTTGAACGATGCTAACAGATGCCCCTCTGTGCCTGTACTTGCTCTGTGCACCAGCGTTAATGGCAGCACTTGTATAAGCAGAGATAAAGCATGTGGTATAAAGACCTATCAAAGGCAGTTGAGAACGCGGTGATAATTCTGAATGTCACAGACAGTGTAAATGATGGCATAAAAATCCGATCAGAAAGACGCAAGTCTACTGAACCTCTGCCTAGGAAACTGCCATTGCCTTAGGAAAGGCCCACTAGTCTTGTCCAGACACAGGAAGTATGAGTTTTCTGCTTAATGTTCACATATTGTAAGCAAATGAGTTGGCAAAGTGACAAATTAGTTAAAAGTTTAAACCATCTATTTGAATTTGGGGATATTTGCATTTAGGTTCCCAGTTGGCTGCAGAAACCCTCTTTTAATTTGTAAGGAACTAGGGAATTTATTGACAATAGTAACACTTTTTTCTTATTATTAAAGGAAAAATGTTCCTCTGTCTTAATTCTTCTTTCCATAGAAATGAACCATCTTACCCCTTGCCAAGTGTTATCTTTTGCTGTTTCAGAATGGATAAATGTTTTTGCCACATGGACCCTTCATCTGTAATGGTTGTTCCAAAAGTCTTTGAAAGGTATATTTATGACAATTTACAAGAAAGAAAGAAAGAAAGAAAGAAAGAAAGAAAGAAAGAAAGAAAGAAAGAGAGAGAAAAGAATGTTGCGCACTCAACTCATTCCTTCTACTGTTCTCTTTACCTGATAAGTTAGACACACTTTTCAGATCAGAAAAGAAGGATTCATGAGATGTTTGTCCAAAAAGTTATATTCTATCATGGTTATGAATTAAAGATTCATTAAAAGTGTAGCCTACTCGGAGGAGGTTGTGGAGAGTGTGGATGGATGGATTGATGGACGGGCAATAAGGAAAATCTGTGAGAGGCAGGAATTTGATTCCCAAAAGCGTTGTACTGAAAGTGCTCTGTACTTTTTATAAAGACCTATTTTTTAAAAAAAAGACTCCAAATAAGACAGATATTCATGCTGGAACCTAAGTATTTACTCAGGCGTTCAAGGTCTCAGTACTGAATATACGTTTTGTTTTCCTTTGCTCTGTTTGTCACCTACTGGACTTGTCTTAGTAGTAAAGCTCGTGGGATGGTAAGGATGAGATAAGGATGAAGTAAAACGCTCACTCTGAGCAAGCCTGAGAACCTGAGTTCAGATCCCCAGTGTCCATGGGAAACCAGACATAGAGACATATACTTGTGTACTCTAGAAGTAGGAGGCAAAACCAAATGAGTCTAGGGTTCCCGGCCAACCGGTCTGTTGGAAATGGTAAACTGAAGGTTCAGTAAGAGACTCTCAAAGAAATAAACAAACAACTCTTTCGTAAATAAATAAGAAAGGAAAGGAAAAGAAAAGGAAAGGAAAGGAAAGGAAAGGAAAGGTGATGAAGCAGTTAAGGAAAATAACATTGTCACCTTTTGACTTGCACATATGAATATACCCACAGCAATGCCCCCATGTGCTGTCCATAGCTAAAGTTTATTTATAGCCCTCTTTTGGTACATACTGAAATGATGTGACTTCATTACACAAAAATGTATAGGAAAAGAAGTATAATTCAGATCCGTAGATTGGCTGCTTTTAGCTCCAAAATATGCAGAAATTTTAAATCTGCTGACTTGAGCTTTAAAACTGAAGATATTGATAACAAATAGTAAAATTTCAGGTCTGAGGGGTTTTGAGAATGGGAAAACCTGCCTGCCCATCTAACCTGAATTTGTAGCATGCAGCTTTTAAAAAGCTGATGAAGTAGATAAACTGTGAAAGAACTATTGGAATTGTAGATACGGTCTTGGTTTTGAATTCTTTCTCCACCATTTACTCCTCAGTAACCTTAGGCAAGTCACTTTTATTTTTGAGGGCCTAAATTCCTTACCTATGAAATGGTAAATTCCCCATCCTATGCAGTTTTAAAGACCATTAACTCATATTAGTTATAGTATCCTTGGTGATTGTAATTCATACATTTCCTGGGGGTTATCATGATTGACAATACAGTTTCAATGTACAGAATAGTTTGTATTAAGAATATAAGGCTGGGAGAAATAAATGTTTATAGAAATCAGATCATTCATGCATGTTTCGACTCAATTCTTTTAAAAAATGAATATTGTTGCCAATATTTTTTCTACCTTTAAGACATGCTCAGATAGGGTAAAGAAGCTCTACACTGGAGAAAAAAAAAACAACAAAATAACAAAATAACTCCAAGTAAATCAGTTCTCCTTAGGCCATTGTGGGGTATCATAAGGCTTTTATAACTAGTGCTCTTATGTCTTCTGGACGACAGTGCAAGCCTTCTGAGCCTTATAAAAAGATCTGCTAGTTTTTTATATAAAATGTCAAGTTGGAACTGGAAAGTAATTAGTTTCAGAGTTAGTTGTTTATTATTGAGTATGTTAAATATTCCAATGCTTTGTGAGATATACAGAATACAGGCATGAACCTTTTGACAGATAAAGCTTGCACAATTCACTTGTAATCATAACCATATGATATGCATAAATGTAAAATTAATTTCAGTTTTATAACAACTAGTTCCATAGTTCTAGGAACTATTATATGAGTAGAAGAAAATATGTTCATAGTTCAACTTCAAACTGCTATGTCAGGACTTTTTGATGTATGTTAGTATCTATGACAGCATATGAGTAGTTGTGAAACCCAGAGTAATCCTTGAGAAATGCTTCCCACAGGGAATGAAACGTGTAAATGAGAACTGGAGAGTGACTCCTTAGGCAGATTGGGAGAGGGCGGGTTCTACATGGTCAGCCATTGCCTATTCCTGTAGTTTCGATTATAGCCATATAAGTTCTAAATGCTTTTCATTTGAGGACAGTTTCATAATCTACTAGATATATACATTTCAGAGCTTTTAAACCACATTCAGCCTCCTTTTTTCTATTAATTTATTTTCCCTTCCTAGTTTCTGTGTAGTTGCCCTTCATTGTGTCATGCAAAGAAAGTTTCCCATATATATATATGGGAAATGAGTTTCCCTAAGGTCTGTCTCTTGGGTTCTACAGATTTTACCTTTGGTGGCCTTATGCTTTACTTAGATACAATGATGGCAAAGGGATGGATTTACTACTTTTCCTGAGATAAATCTTGAACTATAGGTGTTCACAGATAATAACTCCAGATTGTAGACGGGAGTCTCTTCATGTCTCCCTGGTCTCAGTTTACTGATTGGTCGGTCCATTATGGATTTCTAGGCCTGGAGCAGCAGTGTTCTCAACCCTCCTCATGCTGTAACTCTCTAATATAGTTCCTTGTGTTGTAGTGACTCCCAACCAGAACATTATTTTTGTTGTTACTTCATAACTAGTTTTGCTACTGTTATGAATCATAAAGTAAATATCTGTGTTTTCTGATGATTTTAGGCAACCTCTGTAAAAGGGTCATTCAATCCAAAACAGGTCACAATTCTCAGGTTGAGAATAGGTCTAGCATACTTGATCTCCATAGCCTCCATACTCTAAAATTGGTTTAGACTCCAAACCTTTCTCATAGACTACCCAGCTGTGGGTAGAGACATAACACTGTAATATTATATGTACCGAGATTACTAGAAGAATGAATGATTATTTCTGATAACAGAAATGTAGATTGTTCTATCTCTTAATTTTAAAACAAGAAAGCAAAAACAAGGCATCATTTTTATGTTATCTTGCTTATGATATATTCTTGACCTATTTATTCAAGGGGAGACTATCATGCTTCGTGCCTAGCAATTATTTATGTGGAGGAGTGATGCTTTTGGGCATCAATTTCTTTCATTTGGATCATTATGCCATTCCCAACTTTAAATGTTACCAGGAGTAAGCAAACACATGAACAAACACATAATTGATTAGTTTCACAACTGATTAAAACATTCTTCTCTTATCTATTTATATGTGTAGTTGTGTGTATGTGTGTGTGTGTGTGTATGTGTCTGTGTGTCTGTCGGTCTGTCTGTCTCTCTTTTTGAGGGGGGGTTAAATCACCTTTCTTTATTTTTTTTTACTTTTCTATATTTTTTTTAATTTACATTCCCAATGATTTCCCCTTTCCCGGTTCCTCCCTCCCTGAAAGTCCCATAAGCCCTCTTCCCTCCCCCTGTTTCCCATTCAATCCCCTCTCGCTTCTCTGTCCTGGTATTCCCCTACATCCAGTCTTTCCAGGACCAGGGGTCTCTCCTTCTATCCTCTTGGAAATCAATTGATATGTGAATTGTGTCTTGGGTATTCCGAGTTTCTGGGTTAATATCCCCTTATCAGTGACTGCATACCATGTGTGTTCTTTTGTGATTGGGTTACCTCACTAAAGATGATATTTTCCAGTTATGACCATTTGCCTAAGATCAAGGACCGCCACATAAAACCAGACACACTGAAACTAATAGAAAAGAAACTAGGGAAGAACCTTGAACATATGGGCACAGGGGAAAATTTCCTGAACAGAACTCCAATAGCTTATGCTCTAAGATCAAGAGTTGACAAATGGGACCTCATAATATTGCAAAGTTTTTGTAAGGCAAAGGACACTGTCAAAAGGACAAAGCGGCAGTCAACAAACTTGGAAAAGATCTTTACCAACCCTACATCCGACAGAGGGCTAATATCCAATATATACAAAGAACTCAAGAAGTTAGACTCCAGAGAGCCAAATAACCCTATTAAAAATGGGGTACAGAGCTAAACAGAGAGTTCTCACCTGAAGAATATCGAATGGCTGAGAAGCACTTAAAGAAATGTTCAACATCCTTAATCATTAGGGAAATGCAAATCAAAACAACCCTGAGATTCCATCTCACACCAGTCAGAATGGCTAAGATCAAAAACACAGGAGACAGCAGTTGTTGGTGAGGATGTGGAGAAAGAGGAACACTCCTCCACTGCTAGTGGGATTGCAAGCTGGCACAACCACTCTGGAAAGCAGTCTGGCGGTTCCTCAGAAAACTGGGCATGACACTCCCGGAGGATCCTGCTATACCACTCCTGGGCATATACCCAGAGGCTTCCCCCGCATGCAATAAGGACACATGCTCCACTAGGTTCATAGCAGCCTTATTTATAATAGCCAGAAGCTGGAAAGAACTCAGATGTCCCTCAAGGGAGGAATGGATTCAGAAGATGTGGTATATTTACACAATGGAATACTACTCTGCAGTCTCTCTCTCTTGGTATGTGTATCTCTCTCTCTCTCTCTCTCTCTCTCTCTCTCTCTCTCTCTCTCTCTCTCTCTCTCTCTCTCTCTCTCTCTCTCTGCGTGTGTGTGTGTGTGTGTGTGTGTATGTGCATATATTTGTATCCAATACCAATGTTTAGATTGAAATTCAGCTGTCAGTGCTATAAAAAATGCAAAGAAAGCACACATGGCCCACTTTTACACCTGTGAGGTTGAGCAGTTCATAATAGAGAAAGTATAATTCAGCCTTCACTCTTGGGCTAGCCTTTGCTATTATACAGCTGTATCATTGTATCTTGTAGTATCTTGTAGTAATTCTTACCCTGACTGATCAGTTTAATTCTTAGGATTATTGTCTTCATCATGGATGAGGGGAGGGAAGGAGAAAGACTCCTCATAAAAATTAAGTGAGTGTATTAAGCAGTGGCCCAAATATCGGCACCCTTTATTAACTTTGCTTAGTCTTTTCTATATGTTTAAATATCTGTTTGCAAGTCTTTTAACATCATTAATACATAATTTCTTAGTGCCTTTGCTAGCTACTGAGTGGATGATGATTGAAGAAGTTTCTGGTTGTCACCTGTGTTTAGTTGGTTGTGGATATTACTGTTTCCTCCAGAAATCCAGAAGCATGGATCTTGCAGCTTTCTCAGGATTACTCAAAAATATATCCACCAACTACATGAGAATCTAGAAATTACTACTGACTGTTAATTCCTTCCAAAGGTGGTAATAGATGTGAAAGGTCTAGTATGTGTTAGCTACTTCCTTCACCTCTCTCCGACACTCAGTGTGTAAGAATATGCTTTCTGTGTGGTTCTCACTAAGATATTGAAGGGCCTATTTCACAGAGAGAACTGAATATCTGAGTACTCAATTTAAAACTTACATGATAAGCTACTCTTCTGGACAGTGGGCAGACTTTGGGCTGGGATAATCTTTACTTTGGAGTGAAATCCTAATATCCATTTAATGAAAAGAAAATTGTGTGAACTGTGAGTTGATCCATGCCTGTTGTCATTAGAATTAAGTTTAGCTAGTTCCATTTTTCAGGGGCATGCTAGAGATATTGGAGAGAGAGAGAGACAGACAGGGATTTGAATTTCTTATTATAAAGATCTTCATTTGCATGGAAAGAGTTACACCAAAATATTTTATATTATCTGTGGCTATTGTGAAGGGTGTTGTTTCCCTAATTTCTTCCTCAGCCTGTTTATCATTTATATAAAGGAAGGCTATTAATTTGTTTGAGTTAACGTTATATCCAGTCACTTTGCTGAAGTTATCAGCTGTAGAAGTTCTCTGGTAGATTTTTGGGGTCGCTTATGTATACTATCCTACCATCCGCAAATAGTGATACCTTGACTTCTTCTATTCCAATTCATATCACTTTGATCTCCTTTTTTTGTATTACTGCTCTAGCTAGAACACTGAGTACTATATTGAATACATATGGAGAGAGAAGGCAGCTCTGTCTTGTCCCTGATTTTAGTGGGATTGCTTCAAGTATCTCTCCATTTAATTTGTCATTGAATGATGGTTCGCAATATATTGCTTTTATTATGTTTAGGTAAGGGCCTTGAATTCCTGGTCTCTCCAATACTGTTAACATGAAACGGTGTTGTATTTTGTCAAATGCTTCTTCAGCATTTAATGTGATGATTATGTGTTTTTTTTTCTTTGAGTTTGTTTATAGTGGATATGTGTATGGATTTTAACTTATTGAACCATCCCTGCATCCCTGGGATGAAGCCTACTTGATTGTGGTGAATGATGGTTTTGATGTGTTCTTAGACTCAGTTTGCTAGAATTTTATTATTTTCACATACATATTTATAAGCAAAATTGGTCTGAAGTTGTCTTTCTTTGTTGGGTCTTTGTGTGGTCTAGGTATCAGTAACTGTGACGTCATAGAATGAATTAGGTAGTGTGCCTTCTGTTTCTTTTGTGGAATAGTTTGAAGAATATTGATATTAGCTCTTATTTGAAGGTCTGGTAGAATTCTAAACTAAAGCCAGCTGACCCTGGACATTTGTTGGTTGGGAAGTTTTTTAGACAGGTTGATCAATGGAGTAGAATTAAAGACCCAGAAATAAGCCCACACACGTATGGACACTTGATCTTTGACAAAGAAGCCAAAAAACATACAATGGAAAAAGAAAATACCTTCAATAAATGGTGTTCAACTAACTGGTGGACTGTGTGTAGAAAAATGAATATAGATCCATATTTATCATGTTGCACAAATCTTTTTTTATTATTTATTTATTTTTTTTATTTTCTAAGTTTTTTTTATTTACATTTCAAATTATTTCCCCTTTCCCGTTTCCTCCCTCCCCAAAAGTCCCATAAGCCCCCTTCCCTCCCTCTTTTCCCCATTCAACCCCCTCTCGCTTCTCTGTCCTGGCATTCCCCTACATCCAGTCTTTCCAGGACCAGGGGTCTCTCCTTCCATCTTCTTGGAAATCTATTGATATGCAAATTGTGTCTAGGGTATTCCGAGATTCTGGGTTAATATCCCCTTATCAGTGACTGCATACCATGTGTGTTCTTTTGTGATTGGGTTACCTCACTAAGGATGATATTTTCAAGTTCTGACCATTTGTCTAGGAATTTCGTGAGTTCATTGTTTTTAATTGCAGAGTAGTATTCCATTGTGTAAATATACCACATCTTCTGAATCCATTCCTCCCTTGAGGGACATCTGGGTTCTTTCCAGCTTCTGACTATTATAAATAAGGCTGCTATGAACCTAGTGGAGCATGTGTCCTTATTGCATGTGGGGGAAGCCTCTGGGTATATGCCCAGGAGTTGTATAGCAGGATCCTCCGGGAGTGTCATGCCCAGTTTTCTGAGGAACCGCCAAACTGCTTTCCAGAGTGGTTGTACCAGCTTGCATTCCCACCAGCAGTGGAGGAGTGTTCCTCTTTCTCCACATCTTTGCCAACAACTGCTGTCTCCTGTGTTTTTGATCTTAGCCATTCTGACTGGTGTGAGATGGAATCTCAGGGTTGTTTTGATTTGCATTTCCCTAATGACTAAGAATGATGAACATCTCTTTAGGTGCTTCTCAGCCAT
Organism: Tokudaia tokunoshimensis; assembly: GCA_036184795.1. Taxonomy (NCBI): domain Eukaryota; kingdom Metazoa; phylum Chordata; class Mammalia; order Rodentia; family Muridae; genus Tokudaia; species Tokudaia tokunoshimensis. Next base: position 70,679,463 of record BTHU01000022.1, on the reverse strand, counting down.
TCAATATTCTTCAGGTGAGAACTCTTTGTTTAGCTCTGTACCCCATTTTTTAATAGGGTTACTTGGCTCTCTGGAGTCTAACTTCTTGAGTTCTCTGTATATATTGGGTATTAGCCCTCTGTCGGATGTAGGATTGGTAAAGATCATTTCCCAGTTTGTTGGTTGCCGCTTTGTCTTTTTGACAGCGTCTTTTGCCTTACAGAGACTTTGTAATTTTATGAGGTCCCATTTGTCAATTCTTGATCTTAGAGCATAAGCTATTGGAGTTCTGTTCAGAAAATTCTCCCCTGTGCCCATATGTTCAAGGTTCTTCCCTAGTTTCCTTTCTATTAGTTTTAGTGTGTCTGGTTTTATGTGGAGGTCTTTGATCCACTTAGAATTGAGCTTAGTGCAAGGAGATAAGAATGGGTCAATTTGCATTCTTCTGCATGTTGGCCTCCAGTTGAACCAGCACCATTTGTTGAAAAGGCTATCTTTTTTCCACTGGAGGGTTTTAGCTCCATTGTCAATGATCAAGTGACCATAGGAGTGTGGATTCATTTCTGGGTCTTCAATTCTGTTCCATTGATCTACATGCCTGTCACTGTACCAATACCATGCGGTTTTTAACACTATTGCTCTGTAGTACAGCTTGAGGTCCGGGATATTGATTCCCCCAGAAGTTCTTTTACTCTTGAGAATAGTGTATCAAGGACCTCAACATAAACCCAGATACACTGAATCGAACAGAAAAGAAAGTGGGAAAGAGCCTCGACCTCATTGGTACAGGAGGAAACTTCCTCTACAGAACTCCAGTGGCTCTGGCTCTAAGATCAAGAATTGATAAGTGGGACCTCATTAAATTGAAACGCTTCTGTAAGGCAAAAGACACAGTCAATAGGACAAATTGGCAACCTATAGAATGGGGAAAAAAATTCTTTACTAATTCCACATCTGATAGAGGGCTAATATCCAAAATATATAAAGAACTCAAGAAGCTAACCTCCAAAAAACCAAATAACCCAATTAAAAAAATGGGTACAGAACTAAATGGAGAATTTACAACAGAAGAATCTCGAATGTCGGAGAAGTACTTAAAGAAATGTTCAAAGTCCTTAATCATCATAGAAATGCAAAACAAAATGACCCTGAGATTTTAAATTTGAAAAAGTGAGTAAAGGATTGAAAGAAGCAGAGGAGTTGAGATCAGAAGACCAATTAGGAACATTCATCGCTCTAACATGTGCAAGCTACATGAAGATTCTCAAAGGGAATCCATTTAGAAATGGATTTTTAAAAAATGGACATGGAGATTTGGATGATTTTTTTTTCTGAGCACTTGACATCTTCTCTTGTCTACTCTGATAAATAATTACCACTAAAGGGTTTTAGTGTAGTAGGATCTGATGATTTTTTGAATTTCCTCAGTTTCTGTTGTTATCTCTCCCTTTTCATTTCTGATTTTATTAATTTGGATACTATCTCTGTGCCCTCTGGTTAGTCTGGCTAAGGGCTTATCTATCTTGTTGATTTTCTCAAAGAACCAACTCCTCGTTTTGTTGATTCTTTGTATGGTTTTATTTGTTTCTACTTGATTGATTTCAGCCCTGAGTTTGATGATTTCCTGCCTTCTACTCCTCTTTGGTGTATTTGCTTCTTTTTGTTCCAGGGCTTTCAGGTGTGCCATTAAGCTGTTAGTGTATGCTGTCTCCCGTTTCTTTTTGGCGGCACTCAGGGCTATGAATTTTCCTCTTAGCACTGCTTTCATGGTGTCCCATAAATTAGGGTATGTTGTGCCTTCATTTTCATTAACTTTCAAAAAGTCTTTGATTTTTTTCTTTATTTCCACCTTGACCAAGTTATCATTGAGTAGAGCATTGTTCAGCCTCCATGGGTACAGAGCTACACAAAGAGTTCTCACCTGAAGAATATCTAATGGCTGAGAAGCACTAAGGAGATGTTCATCATCCTTAGTCATTAGGGAAATGCAAATCAAAACAACCCTGAGATTCCATCTCACACCAGTCAGGATGGCTAAGATCAAAAACACAGGAGACAGTAGTTGTTGGCGAGGATGTGGAGAAAGAGGAACACTCCTCCACTGCTGGTGGAAGTGCAGGCTGGTACAACCACTCTGGAAAGCAGTCTGGCGGTTCCTCAGAAAACTGGGCATGACACTCCCGGAGGATCCGGCTATACCACTCCTGGGCATATACCCAGAGGCTTCCCCCACATGCAATAAGGACACATGCTCCACTAGGTTCATAGCAGCCTTATTTATAATAGCCAGAAGCTGGAAAGAACCCAGATGTCCCTCAACGGAGGAATGGATTCAGAAGATGTGATATATTTACACAATGGAATACTACTCTGCAATTAAAAACAATGAATTCACGAAATTCCTAGGCAAATGGTCAGATCTTGAAAATATCATCCTTAGTGAGGTAACCCAATCACAAAAGAACACACATGGTATGCAGTCACTGATAAGGGGATATTGACCCAGAATCTCGGAATACCCTAGACACAATCCGCATATCAATAGATTTCTAAGCAGATGGAAGGAGAGACCCCTGGTCCTGGAAAGACTGGATGTAGGGGAATGCCAGGACAGAGAAGCGAGAGGGGGTTGAATGGAGAAAAGAGGGAGGGAAGGGGGCTTATGGGACTTTCGGGGAGGGAGGAAACGGGAAAGGGGAAGTGATTTGGAATGTAAATTAAAAAAATAAAATAAAATAAATAATAATAATAAAAAAAGGGGGTTTAGTGTGTATCAACTAAGCATAGTTAAAATCTGTTTCCTAAGATGGAAAGACTTTAAGGACACACTGATCATTTACTGCTGAATTTTCCCTGGATTCTGGTTTCCCTCCTTTGCATTGATGTTTTCTTCTGTATACTTTTTGATTTACAGAGACTTAACCTTTATTTTGAGGCTATCAAACCACCTTTTCTCTGGAGAAAATTTCAAAGTTTTCTGTAGCATTGACTAGTTTATCAGAGTATGGTCAGTATTTCATGAATAAGTTATATATTGTAGATTTTTCATTAGTGTGGGGTGAGAATATGAAAATCACCCTTCCTGTACACCTATTTCCATTTTACCTGCCCTGAAGTGCTCCTTTGGAGTTGAAAACAGAGCTACAAGTGGTATCTCTGTATAAAGTATGCCTACAGCAGCTGTGGGTGAGCTTCCTTCTTTCACTATTGTGCCAGCAGGGATGAACACTATGACCTGCTTAAAGAAGCAGTATTCTCCAATGTATTGTGATTTCATTCTCTCCTGACTGACAGTGAGACCAAGGAGCTTAATGGCCCTCTGTTCATACCATGGAATATGTTGACAGCTGACACTTCCATTAGGAGAATAACATGCTAGTAAAAGGATGCTGCTGTTGTAACAGATGCCCATTTTTGGTTGCAGTTAGTGGGGGCCTCTTTCATTTGGTAGGTTCTTAATAATGAGAAACAAAAAGTATTTAAACTTCTTGAGTCATCACTGTGAATCTTATATAAGAATAACTTGTTGTTGAATTTAGAGGGAAAAGGTAGTGAAGACTTGCCTTACCTGTAGTTTGGTGACTATGATATATATAGGTAAAAGCTTTCAGCTACGGGATGCCATGTCTCCTTTTTAAAACTGCAGCTCATCCCTCTCTCTACACCTGTTTCCTTTCTTGTTTCACATCCCTCTTCCCTGAAATGGGGAATAAATATAATTATTTTTGACCCATGTAGTAGAGAGTTTTGTGATTAAGATCAAGGACTGTGGAGTTCTGACAGCTTGAATTGGAATCTTGTTCTGCCACTTATTTGGGCAGAATAGAATCTGATAGTTTTTGTCATTTGCTGGAACTAGGGCCTGGACCCCATGATATTCAGAGCAATTACCAGCCCACTCTGTAGATTCAACCTTGCTGGTTGGCAGTGGTCTGGCTGAGATTTTATTTGACAAGAGAGAAACTGTCATTTAAATAGTTTTTTGGGGCTCCAAAAGACAGAGAAGTCTAAAAGAATCTGGTATCATCTTCTCTATTTAGCTATAACCAAAAAAGTAAAATTAATTTCAAAGTATACTTGAATAACAACTTCTGTTGATGGTACATGCCGTATATGGTGGTGGAACCAAACACTAATTAAGAGGTCATCTGTGTGCTTATTTCTTGTTGGAGAAACAGGAAATGCACAAACATATGATAGTTTTTGCTGTATGTTTATCCATCTTGGATTAGTGATGGGCTCTGTTTTTATTTAGGTTTCTCTAAGGTTTACCTAAAAACTGTACAAAATGATTCATTAGAAATAGAAAAGTATTTAGAGCATTATTGGAGAAATGAATACCATTTGGAAAGGTTGAAATTGGCACTGGCCTGGAATTGGACTTTGAATTAAAAGATATGTGGTATATTAACAGACAAAATCATAGGTAGAATTTAGGACAGAAATTATGAAATCACGCATTTGAATTCATAAGTACTCTGCTTTTGTTTGGAAAATAAAACTATTGCTTAGGCAATAGTATAAAAATAGCTAATTTTCCATTGGTGTAGAAATCTCAGATCCTGTTGATAATTAAAAACAAATCTCTGGAAAGGGAAACAGAAGAAAAAATAGTTTACTCTAAATTTTGACACCAAAGTGTGTAATTATAGTCTCGAGATTAACAGACCTCTTTAACAACAAAAAAGTCCCTCTATCATCAAACACTAAGGTCATCAGTGTATATGCTTTTAAGTGAACCCAATGATCCTGTTAATATCATTATGGAAATGCAAGCTCTAGCACATTAAGAGAATCCTGTTGGGATAGTCTCCTATTATTGAATTTTGTAAAAAGTTTGGTTCCTGAAAATTTTCTACAAATACCCTGTAGTCTCATTATCATTGCTAATAGATGATGCAATGTTCTTCTAAATATTCAAATCTACCTTTGTTCCTTTTTTCTTACAACTCAAAATTTGGAGTAAATTGCATTGAATTTATATTATAATATTCTTCTAAAATTTAAGAGAACAGTAAGTATCTAAATCTAAAGTTTTGAATTCAAGCTCTGCAACACAGCTATATATGAATTTCAGCAATTAAATAGACTTTTTACATTTTCTGGTTTATATATAAATCGAGAAGAACAACAGTCCTAATAACATGAAGTTGTTGGGATAGATTAAACAAATAATACATGTAAAGTTACTAAATCTTTTTAAAGTTTTATATAATGCTATCATCTAAGACATTATAAATCAGCTTTCTCTCCATTATAAAAAGGAAAGCCAAACCAAAAAGAATAAAGTCCCCTGGCCAAGATCATATTGTAATTTCATGGATGACATGATTCTAGCAGCCAAATCTCTTAATTTCTAATTAAATACCAATTTTGCCCACTGGGCAAAATAGGTTCAAAAATTTGAACAAGTGCCTTCAGAATACTGAGTTAAAAGAACAAGGGGTTACTGCGTATTTTGGTTGGCAAGTTGTTATTGGAGAAAAATAGTTGTGCCCTTTTGAAAGATCTCCATAGCACCTGTACATGCTATTAGAGCTTAAATTCAAAAGCAGATGATTTGAATCAGAGTCTTGATTCTGCTTTTTCAAAATGAGATCTGATCATGGGAAAGTTTTGTTCTTATCTTTCCATCTTCCTTGTGTCAAAAGTAGTTTTGTAATTTCATATTAACTGTACAGTTAGTTAAATAAAAATACGTAGGAACTGGAGAGAAGACTCAGTGGTTAAGAGCACTGAATCTCTTTCAGAGGACCCAGGTTAGAACCTCAACACCCACATGGCAGCTCACAAGCATCTGTGACTCCAATCCTAGGGCATCCATTAACCTCTTCTGGGTTCTGTGTACACTAGACAACATGTAATGCACAGATGCACTGTTAGACAACACACTCATACACAGAAAATACATTAAAGACTTTAAAATCATTTAGCTTATGTTTCATTTGAATTTTGTATCTCTGCATGATTTTCAGAACTGTAAGGGTGTAGCAGTGTCATGACCTTCAGAAGAAGGTACATAGGCTCTGCCATCTGTATGACTCTGTAACTGCAGGGCAGTGCCATTGCGGAGAAAGGAGGACCTCCCTGGGTGAGAAAGTAGTTTTAACTCCTCTGCCATTCACAGAGAGATAACCATTTTTTTCCCCTTCACTTTTAGATTCTTTTGACTTGAGACAAGATTCTTGACTGAACAGTGTCATTTGTATCTGCTTCCTGTGTCACTGAGGATGAGAGCTACATACCCTGTGCAGATCTAGAGATTTGGATTGAGGGTGCTACATCATTATTTAAAATAAAGTAGTGTCATTGAGAAAGGTGTGATTGAACAGTTAAAGTGCTTGGTAACAGTGAAACAGCTTTTCCCCTCTTTTACAATTAATCCATGTCTCCATTTGCATTTGTAGAAAAAGCGCCTGACAGCCTCAACAACAACACAAGAGAAGTAAGTGCACAGCCCGAGCAATAAATCTCTCAAGGCATTCAGTGAGTGCCACAGGGCTCATTAATCTTGATTATTTCCAGTAATAGATAACTGCACAAATCAGCTATTATTCCTAATCATGAACATAAAGATAACGGAAGGATAATAGCTTCTTGCATGGTTAGATGAAGCTAAAATTTCATTTACAAATACATTTCTATAAATTCCAGTGAATGGTGTTTCTACTCTCTTAAAGAGCCAGGGTGTCACTGTAGAAGAAAGTGGATGTTCAAAGAAGAGTTTAAGACAGGAGACTAGTAGGTAGGTTTCACTGGAGACGTCTGTGGGTTTATTTAGGTTACAGTACACAGCAGAATTGTGCAGTATTAGTTTCTAAAGCTACTACTATTCTATTCTATAAAATAAAATGAAGTCATTGAGAGAGATGTTTCTAGGTTTATTTAGGAACAGTACCCATAAGAAAAATAGTGGCCTCAGGGTTTTTGATAATTTATAAAATGTGCCATGTGGCACTTGGATTACCCCAAGAATGTTCTTCCAATACTGAGCAGAATGAACAGTAGAAGGATTTGTAGGTGGTGGAAGATATATTTCCTGTGCACTTGGATTGTCTGTAGGTGATTAAATAGTTTTGGTTTTGTTTCTGTTGTTTGAAGAGGTGGCACTAGACTGTTACATAACTAAAAACTCACAGGGGAAAAAAAGAATGGGTATATGTTGAGCGCTCATGAGATTTCTATCTATGGCTGCCCAGCTGAAGGATATTAGTTAAGACCCTTCCATGCTAAATTATGCCTTTCTGTGGGCATCACAGTTGCCCTGGGACATGCCTTTGTTAACATATAAACAAGAAGCTTTTCCTGTCTGTATTCTCAAAATGCCAGTGCTTAAAATATGGACTAGAAAGGAGATGCTTCACATTGTGATAAGATCTTTTATCGATATTATTCCATCAGTAGCAACTGCTCTATCACAGCAACATACACTTAGAGAAACATTGTGTCATAATTCATACCTTTTAAACTGACCATATCCCTGTGACAGAACATCTTCTGCAAGTTTGTAAGCTTCAAGTTTTATTCTAACATTTTCTCTCCCTAAAATAAACTAGTTTTGCTTTTTCAGAACTTCAAAGAAAGTAAGGCAAGGGTCTGCTTTTCATGGCCTTGCATATTTTTGTGTTTGTTAAATGTTAAAGTAGAAGAATTTTTAAACCATTTTTTTTCACTAATGGTGTCTGTGCAAGGCAACGTATTAAGAACTAGGGCAATTCAAAAGTTCCAAGTGAGTCTTTAATGAATTTTGTAGTTCAACAGACAAGAGAAAAATATAAAAATACTCAGATGAAAGTAAGGCATGTCAGAAGATAATAAGCACTGAGGATACTTGTGTGCAGCAGAGCTGTGAAATAAGATATGCCTTTATAGCCATGGTATGAGAAAAAAGTGCATGAGCAGCATCAGCAAGGTATGAGCAGGGCTCTCTACAGGGGACGGTAGCTGGACCATCAAGGTAGATGATCAGCAGTACAAAGAAGCGTGAAGTGTAAAATTATCCCAAGAAAACTTGGCATGGTGCAATAGAGTGTAGGATTTTCTTTTTAGATGCTACAGATCTCTAAGTATTGGAGTAATATGGTAATATCTGTACGTTAAAAATATTTTTTTCGCTTCAAGACACATATGTTTTATTTATTTTTTTTATTTTCTAAGTTTTTTTATTTACATTCCAAATGATTTCCCCTTTCTTGTTTCCTCCCTCCCCGAAGGTCCCATAAGCCCCCTTCCCTCCATCTGTTCCCCATTCAACCCTCTCTTGCTTCTCTGTTCTGGTATTCCCCTACATCCAGTCTTTCCAGGACCAGGGGTCTCTCTTTCCATCTTCTTGGACATCTATTGATATGTGAATTGTGTCTTGGGTATTCCGAGTTTCTAGGTTAATATCCCCTTATCAGTGACTGCATACCATGTGTGTTCTTTTGTGATTGGGTTACCTCACTAAAGATGGTATTTTCCAGTTATGACCATTTGCCTGAGATCAAGGACCGCCACATAAAACCAAACACACTGAAACTAATAGAAAAGAAACTAGGGAAGAACCTTAAAAGATATGGAGAGAGAGAGCAGCCTTGTCTAGTCCCTGGTTTTAGTGGGATTGCTTCAAGTTTCTCTCCATTTAGATTTATGCTGGCTACTGGATTGCTGTAAATTGCTTTTACTATGTTTAGATATGGGCCTCGAATTCCTGATCTTTCCAAGACCTTTAACATGAAAGGATGCTGAATTTTGTCAAATGCTTTCTCAGCATCTAATGAAATGACCATGTGGTTTCTTTCTTTGAGATTGTTTATGTAGTGGATTACATTGATGGATTTCCTTATATTGAACCATCCCTGCATCCCTGGGATGAAGCCTACTTGATCATGGTGAATGATCATTTGATGCATTCTTGGATTCGGTTGGCAAGAATTTTATTGAGTATTTTTGCATCGATATTCATAAGAGAGATTGGCCTGAGATTCTCTTTCTTTGTCAGATCTTTGTGCTTTTGGTATTAGCGTAATTGTGGCTTCATAGAACGAGTTGGGTAGTGTCCTTTCTGTTTCTATTTTGTGGAATAGTTTGAAGAGTATTGGTGTTATGTCTTCTTTGAAGGTCTGATAGAATTCTGCACTTAAACCATCTGGACCTGTGCTTTTTTTGGTTGGAAGACTTCCAATGACCACTTCTATTTCTTCAGGGGTTATAGAACAGTTTAGATGGTCTATTTGATCCTTATTTAATTTTGGTATTTGGTATCTGTCTAGGAAATTGTCCATTTCCTCCAGATTTTCTAGTTGTGTTGAATACAGGCTTTTGTAGTAGGATCTGATGATTTTTTTTGAATTTCCTCAGTTTCTGTTGTTATCTCTCCTTTTCATTTCTGATTTTTTTAATTTGGATACTGTCTCTGTGCCCTCTGGTTAGTCTGGCTAAGGGCTTATCTATCTTGTTGATTTTCTCAAAGAACCAACTCCTCGTTTTGTTGATTCTTTGTATGGTTTTATTTGTTTCTACTTGATTGATTTTTCAGCCCTGAGTTTGATGATTTCCTGCTTTCTACTCCTCTTTGGTGTATTCTTCTTTTTGTTCCAGGGCTTTCAGGTATGCCATTAAGCTGCTCCCGTTTCTTTTTGGAGGCACTCAGGGCTATGAATTTTCCTCTCAGCACCGCTTTCATTGTGTCCCATAAATTAGGGTATGTTGTGCCTTCATTTTCATTAAATTTCAAAAAGTCTTTGATTTCTTTCTTTATTTCTTCCTTGATCAGGTATCATTGAGTAGAGCATTGTTCAGCTTCCATGTGTATGTGGACTTTCTGTTGTTTTTTTTTTTTGTTATTGAAGACCACCCTTATTCCATAGTGATCTGATAGGAGGCATAGGATTAGTTCGATCTTCTTATTTCTGTTGAGGTGTGTTTTGTGACCAATTAGATGGTCGATTTTGGAGAAGGTACCATGAGGTGCTGAGAAGAAGGTATATTCTTTTGCTTTAGGATGAAATGTTCTCTCTCTCTCTCTCTCTCTCTCTCTCTCTCTCTATATATATATATATATATATATATATATATATATATATATGTATATATATATAGATAGATAGGTAGGTAGGTAGATAGATAGATAGATAGATAGATAGATAGATAGATAGATAGATAGATAGATAGATCTGTTAGTTCCATTTGGTCCAAGGCTTCAATTAGTTTCACTGTGTCCCTGAATAGTTTAGTTTCTGCTTTCCTGAATGATCCATTTCAGAGAGTGGGGTATTGACATTACCCACTATTATTGTGTGAGGTGTGATGTGTGCTTTGAGCTTTAGTAAACTTTCTTTTACGAATGAGGGTGCCCTTGCATTTGGAGCATAGATGTTCAGAATTGAGGGTTCTTCTTGGTGGATTTTTCCTTTGACCAGTATGTAGTGTCCTTCTGTGTCTTTTTGATGACTTTAGGTTGAAAGTCAATTTTATCTGATATTAGGATGACTACTCCGTCTCGTTTTCTGGGACTATTTGCTTGTAAAATTGTTTTCCAGCCTTTTACTCTGAGGTAGTGTTTGTCTTTGACACTGAGGTGCATTTCCTGCACGCAGCAAAATGCTGGGTCCTCTTTACATATCCAGTCTGTTAGTCTATGTCTTTTTATTGGGGAATTGAGACCATTGATATTAAGAGAGATTAAGGAATAGTGATTATTGCCACCTGCTATTCTTGACGCTATCTTTATATTTGAGTGGTTCTCTACTTTTGGGTTTGATGAAAGAAGGTTACTATCTCATTTTTTCCAGGGTGTAGTTTCTCTCCCTGTATTGGTGGTTTCTACCTATTAGCCTTTGCAGGGCTGGGTTTGTGGAAAGATATTGTGAAAATTTGGTTTTATCATGGAATATCTTGGTCTCTCCATCTATGGTGATTGAGAGTTTTGCTGGGTATAGTAGTCTAGGCTGGCATTTGTGTTCTCTTAGAATCTGTATGAGGTCTTCCCAGGATCTTCTGGCTTTCATAGTCTCTGGTGAGAAGTCTGATGTGATTCAGATAGGTCTTCCTTTATATGTTACTTGGCCTTTTTCTCTTACTGCTTTTAATATTCTTGCTTTGTTTAGTACATTTGGTGTTTTGATTATTATGTGACGGGAGGTATTTCTGTTCTGGTCCAGTCTGTTTGGAGTTCTGTAGGCTTCTTGTATGTTCATCGGCATCTCTCTCTTTAGGTTAGGGAAGTTTTCCTCCATAATTTTGTTGAAGATATTTACTGGCCCTTTAAGTTGCAAATCTTCACTCTCATCTATACCTATAATCCTTAGGTTTGGTCTTCTCATTGTGTCCTGGATTTCCTGGATGTTTTGGGTTACACGTTTTTTGCATTTTGCATTTTCTTTGACTGTTGAGTCGATGCTTTCTATAGTATCTTCAGCATCTGAGATTCTTTCTTCCATCCCTTGTATTCTATTGTTGATGTTTGCATCTATGACTCCTGATTTCTTCCCAAGGTTTTCTATCTCCAAAGTTGTCTCCCTTTGTGATTTCTTAGTTGTTTCTACTTCCTTTTTTAGATTCTGGATGGGTTTGCTCAGATCCTTTACTTGTTTTTTAGTATTTTCCTGTATTTCTTTAAGGTATTTTTGCATTTCCTCTTTCAGGATTTCTGCCTGTTGACCCAAGTTCCCCTGTATTTCTTTAAGCGATTTTTGTGTTTCCTCCTCATGGGCTTCCATCTGTTGATCCATATTCTCTTGCATTTCTTTAAGCAATTCTCATGTTTCCTTTGTAAGGGTATCTACCCATTGATTCATTTCTTTAAGCGATTTTTGTGTTGCCTCCTTATGGGCCTCCATCAGTTGACCCATATTCTCTTGCATTTCTCTAAGTGATTTTTGTGTTTCCTTTGTAAGGACTTCTATCCATTGATTCATGTTCTCCTGTATTTCTTTATGAGATTTATTTGTGTCCTTCTTGAAATCCTCTAATAGCATCATGAGAAGTGATTTTAAATCCAGATCTTGCCTTTCGGGTGTGGTGGGGTATCCAGGACTTGCTGCTGTTGGAGAGTTTGGTTCGGATGGTGCCATATTGCCTGGATTTCTGTTAGTAGCATTCCTACGTTTGCCTTTTGCCATCTGGTTACCTCTGGTGTTAGTTGGTCCTACTGTCACTGGCTGTTGGTTGGACCTCCTGTGAGTCTACAAGGCTATTTCTGACACCCTGGATTACCTGGATTACCAGGATTCCCGTGGCACTGATTGCTGGGGGGCTGCCCTGCTCCTGAGTGACTTTGGAGCCCTGATGTGCCTCTCCCCAAGTGATGTTATATTGGGGAATCCCTGCACATCCGAAGGCTCAGCGTATTCAGTCCCCATAGCAGAGGTCGCCAAGGGGAGGCTGGTGCGCTCCCTCCCTGTGCGTGTCCCTCTGCAGGGCAGATGTCCCACAGCAGAGCTGGTAGGTTAAAAATATTGATTCAGAGATAGAATCAGGTCACAGAGTATAAGCTACAAATATAATCAGTGTTCAAACTGCTGTTCACTTTGTGATGACTCGACTTACCTGTGTAAGTGCGTATGAGAGAACTGATTCCTGGATGGCAGAAGGGTCCCAGAAGATTTTGTTATTTTATTGGAAATACTCAGTACTGTAGTGTAACAGGTCACCTCAAACTTGGTAGTTTAAGAACGCTAGCCATGTGACTGAAAACTGTCAGGACAAGGTGTAGTGCTGTACAGTGCTTTATCGCTTCAGCTGCAGCTGTTGAAATGTCTGTGATGACTCAGATGCCTGAGACTGCCATCATCCACACAGGATAAGATTCCTAGAAAACTGTGCTGTTAGACTTGGTGACTAGAACGCGTATACGCGCTCCTCGATTCAAAGGGAAAGAATAGATCTCCCTTTCTTCATTGAGAAACAGTATGGTTTTATTGTACAAGAATGTTGAGTATTATTGAAGCCATCTTTGGAAAATAGTCTATTGAAAGTGGAGGTTGGCACCTGGCAACAGCAAAGATTACTGCTGAGTCTTCGTCTTCACATATTTGAGATATCTATAGGATTTTGGAGGCGGGGGAAGCATAGAAAAATTAAGGAATTAATACTTCAGTGTATTCTAAAGGGCTGAGTATGTAAAGATACAAGAAGGCAGGAAGAGATTAGCAAAGATCTTTCAGGTCTTTCTATATTCAGAACAACAAGAAAAGGAGCACAAGAAACCAGCAGAATACTTTAGAGAGTATAAGCCTGTGGAGGTGGAATGAGGAAAGCATCCTCAGAAAAGAGAACTTTACCCAGTCCTCTGAAGGAGGTTCGGTGACTATTGGAGTCAGAGGACTGAATGACAGTAGGTGCTCAGGGAGAAAGTGAACAGTGACAAGAAAACGTAACAGAAGGTGGCCTGTGGAGCACCCTGTGGAGCACCTTAACCTGATGAAGCAGAGAGGAGGTATTTAAAGATGCAGCAAGCTGGAGACTTATCTAACCCTACAGTGCTACAGTAAAGAGCAGTTCCTCAAATGAGAGGCTTTCTAGTATTAACCCTTGGGAAATAGGGAGTAAGTCAAGTCTGATTCTATATCTGTCCCTCTAAAGCAGTTTGTGGGTTGTGATTTTTGGAAAGCATAATAAACTCACTGGAGAGGATTCTGAGTGGTTGGTTTATAGCTCTTGAAATTAAAGAGTTGGGTGCAACATTGATGACATTATAGTTAGCCAAGACTGTGTTTAGCACACACATACAGAGAGAGAGAGAGAGAGAGAGAGAGAGAGAGAGAGAGAGAGAGAGAAGCCTACCTAGAGTTTGAAGTTTGATTATGCTCTTTTATATAACTAGTTTCTTAAACTAATGTTACTTTAGGAAGGCAGCCCACTCCTGTCCTTATTCAGATTTCATTATTTTAGCTGCCATACAGTCAGCTCACTTGAAGACGCTAAGTGAAATTGCCGGTCTCCTAGGATACGGAGGTCACACCTATTCCTCCTGGGGGACTGTTCAGCAAAGGAATGAAGACTGTTGTAAGAAGCATGGCCTCTTTTACAGAAATATTCAGCCTCTTTCAAGCTTGAGAAAAGACTGACCCATAGGCCCAGGACTTAAAAGAAATGAGGCCATAAACATGTGATATAACCCTCAGAGAAAATTCCTGTGCTATGCCTTTTCTAGCTGTTTTGAAACTGGGTAAGCTATGTTTGTGAGGGAGTATGAAATTGCCAGCACTTACAGCTCAAGGAGCATGCTTTCCCTTGACTAGAGACAGTACACTGCAGTGTTCCTACGTGTTAAACAAACTTTCATCATCAATAATCTGTGAGACATAAACTTAACACCTTGTAGTTGATAAGCCCACTACCACTGAGCTACATCCCCAGCCTCAAGAATACTTCATATGAGCAATAATTTCCATATATGTAAAATAATTTAGGCATTTTGAGGTTATCAGAGAATGACACTTTAAGTTTTTGTTTATTTAGTATGTGTATGTGTGCAGGAGGCCACAGAATGAATATGGAAGTCAAAGGACAACCTGCTATCCTTGGTTCTGGTTCTACCTTGTTAAGGCAACAACTGTTGTCTATTTTGTTTCTACCATTTGATTCCAGGCTACCTGTCCCAGGAACTTCTTCCAAATTGCTTGTCTCCACCTTTTATCTCCTCATAAGTACATTGGGATTGCAAATTTATTACTACTACATCCAGAATTTTTACATTAGTTTCAGGGATCAAATTCATGTCAAGAAACTTGTGCCACAGGTGTGCTTTCATTGGATGAGCAAACTGCCCGAACTGAGGACATTTTTACATGTGCTGTCCAACTGCATTTTCCCGTCCTTTATAATCCAGAATGCTCAGGTAACTGGCTGAGACTGTCAGTGTAATCTTAGCCTCTTACTCAGTACTTGGTCTGCATTTTCCAGCTATAACTGCAGAATCAATGATAAGAAAGCCAACCTGTGATATAATTACGATAGCCCTAGACCTTAACTCTTGCACTCAGACTAAATTAACTCTTCTAAGGTTGAGTCAGTATTCTCCATTGTTGTCATGGATAATTAGTAGCCACTTACAATTGGTTACAGTTCATTTCTGCTAATGGTATTACAGATGAGATTGGATCCACCACATGACAGTCCATAGGAATTCTCAGAGACTAAGTGTCCAAATGGTATTGGAAGTGATTCCGTTTTGCAGGCCGATTTGGAAAACTGCTTTTTATGGGTTGCAGTGCTTTATTTCTACAGATTTTTATGAAACCTGTCTTTATGGCAAATTAACTAGCTGGAGGCCTGGTGGCTGGAATGAACTGAATTGTGAGCATTAACTTTATACTAAGTATATAACAGGAACAGAACTAAGTGTAATCTTAGAAATATGAGACTGTTATTTTTCTAAAAGGCCATCATTTCAAAGAAATAGCTTTGTAAGAGAAGTTTGTCAGAATTACGAGTGATTTTGGAGATTCCAGTTAAGATATGAAATTCATTTATGAGCAAAGAGCTGCACCGCTTTCTGAAATCACTTTGTCGGATTTCCCTCATTTTTATTCTGATGACCCTGTGAGTGTTTAATTAAAAGGTGACTTGAAACAGTTTAATGTTTTTCTGGCCTTTTATTTGTGAAGTGATCTACAATACAGCTTCCATAGCAACCAGCTTTTTTTCCCTGAAAACATTTTCTTTGAAAGTTGGGGGAAAATAGAAAACAAGTCATGTCAATATGTTAACACATTGGCTGATTTATTTTTACAGTTTAAAAAAATAGAAGAAGCTTTACAAGCACTGAGGGAAAAGATAGGGGCCTGCCGTGTGTCTGTGCCAGGGTGTCATGGACACTAAATCCTCGAGAGAAAGAGTATGTTTCTGCCAGATGAGTCTCTGTCATCAGATAGTGTAAACTCCTGGAATAGGGAAATTGGTAAGAATTCTGATGCAAAACCTTTAAGGGAATATTGCTTTTGTTTTAATTGAATGTCATTTTCTACATCAATTATTGTGTCCATTCTAATTTCCCCAAATAGCAAATAATGATGTGTGGAAACACTATAAATACAGTTTGATATTTTTTGATAGAATAGCTAGGTTTGATTTGCTATTGATTTTGCTTTTTATTTATTATTTTCATCAATCATTCATTATTTTAAAATATATCTTTGCCCATTTTTTGTTTTTATTTCTCATTAAACTACAAGATCAGCACTGCTCCTGCTCTGCGTTCCTAGATACTTTGTGTGGAAGACAGACAAAATGACATTTCTTTTTTGTGCTTGTTAGCAAAGTGTTTTTAGGTTCTCTTCCTTCAGAGAATGGTGCTAATGTATGCATGTATACACACTGGGGCACATGCACACACACACATACACATGCTGATTTAGTAATCAAGTTTGTGACTTCCTTAAAGTGACCATCTTTGCTTTTGTCTGACAGTATGCTGTCTGGTTATCATCAGGTCCAAAAGAAACTGGGGACAAATGGCTAACTGTGGTGCCTACTAGCATAGCACAGTGCACTCTCAGCACACATCCTGGCTCCTATCAGGCCTTCTCAACCTGCCCTACCATAAACTTCTCCCGCTCGTGGGCTTGGCCTCCCCAGCTGCTCACTCCTAGACAACCTTGCACTTGAGCTGTGCACCTCGTTGCTCTCGGTTCCTTTGGCTCTCTCTTGGTTCTCTGTCTCCCTTGTTCCTTTTCAGTCCTTTTCTATTCTCCTCATCACACTACTCACATGGCCTGATCCTGTCTACTGGTCATGTTTAGTCAACTGCTCTCTCTCCCTGATCTGGACTTTTCCAGATTCCTCTCCCTCAAATCTACAATAAAAATCCTCAACCATACCTTGGAGCAATCATGTCCTAATTCTATACAGTTATATTCTGAATAATTTCAGAACATGTCATTTAGACATAATCCCCAAGCAATGCTAAGTGTCCTTGTCTATGACTGAATGTTGTCTTTTGTGATGCTTTGCTTTGGACTTTAAAAGAAGAAAAACTAAAACATTTACTTTTGTATGTGTGTAGTGAGTTGTGTATGCTCATATACATATTCATAGGTATCTACACATGGGCATGTGTGGAGGCCAGAGCAGGACATCTGCTATCCCCTCCATCACTTCCCACTTTCTTCCTTTTACTCCTTGGAACAGGATCTCTCCCTTGACTTGGAAGAGAGGCTGACTGCCAACAAGCTGCAGCAATTCTCTTGTCTCTGTTCCCAACAGCTATGGAATGTGAGCTAGGGTCCTTCTGCCTTCGGAACAAGCTGCAATCAGGGAGCACTTAGTCCACAGCCTGCACCAACTGGGCAGCGGAAGTTTCAAAACAGCATGGAAGCTTTCATGTCTTTTGCTCACGTTTTTAACTATGACACCTTGTTATTTGGAAATAATCTTTCAGCTTAGGAAAAGATCTTACTGCTTTTCAACGTGAAAAAAGTAGTGGTAGAATTTTTGTTTGGAGATAGAAAAAGGAGGACAAATGCTAGCGTGGGATACTCCCTGAAGGATAGACTGGACATTAGCATTCATCACAATGACAGGTGACACCTTGCAATTAACATGAGACCAACATTTAGAATTGAGAAAATGGTGAATCCTCTTGTAAAGTTCCCTTGTGGAAAAAAAGATGTATTTATTTTAAATTGGTTTTTAGAGTAAAACTAGTTTGTGTGTTTAGACATCCACTGTGCATCCTCAGAGGGTGCTGTCTCTCTTAAATTCTCTTACCTTTATGCTGATCCAGATCTGATTTTCAAAGACAAAGAAGTAGCCATACTCATCTACATTCATTAGAGATCATGCACCAAATGCAGAGAAGATGCATTTACTTCCAGATCTAAATAACTAATGCTTAAGTAAAACAATACCAAAGCAATTTGTTAAACCAGTTCTTCTTGATAAGTGTCATAAATCAGTTTTGTACTTTTAAGTATAAATTTTGTTGCCTTTCCTCTAATGCTCTTTCCTTTGTCTTGCCTCTTATTTGTATTACCTAAGAAAAAGAGGAGAAATCTATATGTCTGTTTTCCCCTTCACAAACCCTTTAAAGAAATAGCAATTGTAATATTGACTTAAGCTCATTATTTTGAAGGAAAACAGCATTGTCAAGGAAAAGATACTAGCTGTACCATGATATCAAATTACAAAGAAGAGTAAATCACTAAAAAATAAGTGAATAAATATATGTATGCCGTAAGTCAAACAGAAAATAGTAGCAGTAACAAAGTGGGTAAATTCTGCCATCTCTAAAATCTGAATAAGCTGGTTGAAAGCATGTGTTAGGATGTCTGGCCAAATCAAGGATTGGCAAGACTTTTTGCCATGGAACCCTTCTGACCAAAGTAACAGAAAATAAACATACCAAAACTTCAGATGCTAATCAGTTCTCAGTATTTTTCAGTTGTAAGTTATGAAGCAATAGGTAATTATTCTTGTCTGTGATTCAAATAATGAATAATATTTATTCATGACCTTCAAATAATTATAACCCTAACTTAAATAAACTGAAAAAAAAAACAGAAAGAAAACTTCATGGTTGTGCTGAATCTAAAGGTGTCTGAATAAAAGCTCACTACTAACCAAGTCTCTCTCCTCACTCTACTACATTAGTAACAGTGTCTTGTGACTTCAAATGCATTCCAATCTAATGTTAAAAAAATTTAGGACAGAAAATAAAGTTAAGAAATCAGTTGAATTTTTTTTAATCTTATTCAAGCTATACTATTGTTTCTTATAAAATTCTCTTGATCCTGATTGTTCCTGGCAGCATCCATATTGTTTTATCCCGTGCAATTTAGTAGTTGTAATAGTTACCACAGGTATTTCAAGTAAAGCTCTCTTGCCCATTACTCTTTTATGGTATATTTATAGTAAAAATTAAGAAACCACAGCTGGAAGTGATATTTCCTTGAATGGTTAATTAAAAAAAAACAGCCTTTGAAAACATTTATACATCTTCCCTTTGACTTACATATCCAAAAGGTATTGTCCAATCTTGATATACCTAGAAAAAGGGCAGAAATTTTTAAAGTATACCTTCAAATTGGGGAAGTTTTGAAGAGTTAAAAACAGAAGATGAAGAAAGGGTAGAAAACCTGACTTCCCAGTTCAGTGACTTCTCTAGGTAGTTCCTTTACCTAGAGCCCCTTAACTCTCATTTTCATAAGGTTTTCTGGACTCTGGGACCAGATTAGAGGGAATATAGCACTCCAGTTCAGAAGCAGGCAGTCCTCCAGTCCTTCCTGTCCAATGTTTTTACTTTGAGACCTGAATAGCTATCACTTGATGGTTGTGACCAAGTATGCAGGTAGTACCACCTTGTGCTTTCATTCCTGGTTGTAGGGTCCTGCTGGGTACTTGAATTTCTAGTTTCCTAACCCTTTGCTTTTTCTGCTAGGAATATCCCCAAATGGTAGATCTTTTTGGTCAACTAATGTATTACGACCGTCATTACTTCTAATGAAAGACTTTTCATTTGGTTATAGGTTTGTTTCTTGTCCAAGCTCTGGCCTTCCAGATAACCAAATAACCATAAACCACACAAATGTATTAACACATGATGTCACGTAACCCTGAATTTTAGGTCCTCATCATTGTGCTTTGGTTATTGAAGTTTGGTATACATGTTACTCACTGAAGGTCATGAGCCCTGCAGTGAACCACAGCATCCCACATACAAACCAGAAATACAAATTCAGGGTTATTTAAAGAAGTGGTTGGTTATTTAAAGAAGCTTAGAATTTTGTCACTTTGTCAAATGAGATATATTTTTATGACCTAATTTGAATCAAATAGACCAAGTAAAGGACAGAAATAGCTGAGATAAAGAAGCTGATAAGTAAAGGTTCTTACCATCAACGGAGACAAGCGGTTCTTCCGTCATCTTCACTCTGTCTTCTCTCTAATTCATCTGAGAAAAGTAGACTCTGGTCTAGAAGCTAGGATAATTCAAAAGCACATGCTAATTCTTGCTCCTGCTCAGGTCTCTTTGCTCTTGGGTCAGGACAAGTTTGATAACAATTCAAACAATTGATTGTTTGATAACAAGTGTACTGGAGAAGAATAAAAGATCTCTAGCATAGAAAAAAGCATAACACAGGAAGAGACATAAGGGAAAAATTCATAAGGAAGACTCTAAAAGGGAGACATCAGACATTGACATCACTTATCCTTTCAGAAAAGAAATAATTACTACAGGTTACCTTTCTCTTCCTTTAAAATAGTCGCTACGTTTTTTTCTCTGTTACATGCATTCGTGTGTGTGTGTGTGTGTGTGTGTGTGTGTGTGTGTTGTCTACAAGAGCAATGCATGCCATGACAGAAATTTGTAGGATTCCATCAGGCACTCTGTAGACCCTGGGAACAGAGTGCTGGTTGTCAGGCTTAGTTTCAAGTGCCTTTACCTGCTAAGCGTCTCACCAGCCTTAAGACAGATAAACTTTGAATGTAACAGTAAGTATGAAAGCACGCTTCTTCCTGGGCAAAAATAGCAAAGATCCTGTGTAACATAGCATATCTGTTCTTTCTCTGCTGTTAACGGTAACGTCTCATCCTCGCTGTAATTTCCGTGACTGCTGGACAGATGTTTTGCTGGCAGCTTGGCCCTGGACACAGTGCTAATACTAACCTGGGCTATGAACTAATGGGAAAGGAGACAACTTCCTCATGACTCTCTTATCTCATAAAAACCAGTTTAAAATGCAGACAACAAGCAGAATGGCATGTAGGGTTGTCCTACAAGAAATACAGAGATGATTTCAGCTGAGATGTTGGCCAGAGAAATGAAATTTTCCTCTTGGGATGTCAGACAGTCTTTTAACTTCATGAGTTCCTCCCCTCTTTCAGAATCTACAAAATAGAGTTGTTTGAAAAAACAAGGGTTGTATGAACTTGTGACTTCTTGAGGAAGTGAGTGTACTGGTAGAACACCTTCACTTTTTAATACCAATATGTTGCAGAATTATTCTGCTCCTCAGTAAGAATGATTAATAGCCCCCATCCATCACACTGTACAGTGTGGTACATCTAAGTACCAGAGAGCTTATAAAATATATTTGACAATAACTCACAAAACATTCATATTTTAATAACATTTTTGAAGAAGAAAAATCCATTTTTCAATAAATTCTAGCCAATCTTCCCTCCAGATTTCATTTGTCATTAAAGAAAATCTTGAAGTCAATTTTCCCCCTCTTCATTGGTGCTTTACTGTTTTTTTTTTTTTTTTTTTAAATCAACATGTTTCCAAAAAAAAAGAAAAAAAAAAGGTTGAGTATCCTCATAGCACATAGGCTTGGAATTCTAGATCTTGTTCTGTTTCTGCTTTGGTTGTAATCCAGTCACTATTAGTGAAACTGGTTCTACTAGAAGTTTGTATTGTTATTTGTGATTAAGTAAAACAGTTTCTCTACCCAGTACATTTCTAGGTTGTTCTCATTACGTATTTGACTTTTCTATGTCAGTATCTTATTTCTCCTCTCAACTATATAAAATAGAGAGTCAGTCTTAGGAAAATAGTAAGCTGCTACCATTTTAATGTCAGAATTCTGTTCTTACTGAATGTAACCTCATTATCCCTATTATTATTATTATTGTTATTATTATTATTAGAAACTCACTTTTCCTACTCTTTGAAAATGTTTTTTATAATGTATGTGGAAATCTGCTAAAAATGATACTAATTATAGAAAAGAATGTTTTTCCCTTTATAGGTAGTCAACACATGCTATTCATAAGTGACACTAACTAGGTTGAGTTCATAGTAAATGTAAATAGACTCTTTTCTGAAAAATAAAACAATAAGAATTGTGAAATTACTACTCATTCTTAAAAAATGGTACTTAGCCACTCTTGTAATCTCCATCTCTCAGCAGTATGTGAACAGTGAAATTTATGGCTGTAACAATTGACAGGATTTTCTCGTTTGGGAAGAGCTCCCATAGTATTCTATAACATGAAGCACTTTTAAAGCATGGAAAAATGTTTAGTATTCAAAGCTAGGAAACATACACCTCAGGGCAGGTAGGAAGGAAACATTCTTCTGTGTTTGCCACTGTTATTGTTGTCTATGAGTTGGAAAGCTTCAGTCAGTAAAACAAAATCTAGAGTAGGATTCAGATGGTGAAATGTTGAAACATTGGGCAGAGTTAGCTATGTCACTAAAGATCTCTGAGGCTTTCTAGTTCCAGCTGTGGAACTGGACTATCTCTCATGCAGCCCTTTGCCCTACACACTGTTTAACTGAGCATCTAGGGTTGATTTGGAAAGGGAAGCCAGTAGGGCATTATGGCTTGAGTATGGTAAGTGAGTAAGATGGAAGGTTCAGTGACTCCAGAGTGTGTGTACTTCAGTGAGCGGTGTGATAAGAGACTGTCCCTGGAAGAGAAGTGGATGTAGGGGAACAATGGAGAGGAGTGTTTAAGGCTAGGCAGATGGGATAGATTGTCACACCTTTGAGAAATGCAAGTGGAAATGTAGTGATGAATTACATACACAGATCTCAGGTGAAGACCTGTTAGCTCTGTGCATATGAGAATCACTGCAGCTGTGGAGTGAGTGTGATGCTCTCATGATTCATGCACTCTGGAGCACAACCATGGCCTGTACTGGAGGTAGATGGCACTTTCCCAGAGGGTGAGCTGAGTGCCAAGATAGCTTTCAGAACTCAAGTGTGAACCTTATAATGTGAAGAATAAAATGTGTGTGTGCTCTACCAATTCCAGAATCATCAGATTTACAGCTATGTATTGGCAACACCACAATCTAAAATTATGTTGTTTCAGCAAAGATGCATCTTTCTTAACTATTAATAGATAAATCTTACTACTACAATGAAATGTGGGGAGAAATATCCTACCTCTGTATTCCAAACATCATTTTCCCCTTGCCTGTAACAATTTTACTTTATGCTACCCTGTGGGAAATGTGTCTACTGCCTCCATTTTGATCTGTTTTTATATGGGATTATAATGATACTCACTTTTGTTAACAATTTGGCTAATGACAACAAAATGTCATTGTTGCAGAGGTATCCTAGTTTAAAGACATTTCCTATGGAAAAGCATCAAATTCTCACAGTAAAGTTGTAGTCCAAATTTCTAAATGTATTTTTAATTTTTCCTTTGTACAGAAGCATTACGAGTCTTTATTGAGCTAACCATTATGGCAGAGCTACTGTGACCGACTGATGTTCAACTTTACATTACCACATGAAGTTTCTGAATTTGATGCTCATCTTTAGACCAAATTATAATCCAGTGAATTTATTACATGCACAGAAATGTATAAAAATAGTAATCACTGTTTACTTTTCCCTACCTTCCAATCCATGACAAAATTAGAACTTCAATAGAATTCAAGAGAACTTATCAGTATGATGGTCTTAAAAATATTGGGTTAAAAAAAAAGGATAAAACATCAGCTTGTTATTTTTAGTATTCACTGAGAAGTTAAAGACTTTTAAGAGTTTGATGAAAATGAAGACACCACATA
This sequence comes from Tokudaia tokunoshimensis, assembly GCA_036184795.1. Classification (NCBI taxonomy): domain Eukaryota; kingdom Metazoa; phylum Chordata; class Mammalia; order Rodentia; family Muridae; genus Tokudaia; species Tokudaia tokunoshimensis. Next base: position 70,656,030 of record BTHU01000022.1, on the reverse strand, counting down.
CCCAAACTTATGAGACACAATGAAAGCAGTGCTAAGAGAAAAACTCATAGCTCTGAGTGCCTCCAAAAAGAAACTGGAGAGAGCATACAGTAGCAGCTTAACAGCACACCTGAAAGCCCTGGAACAAAAAGAAGCAAATATATCCAAGAGGAGTAGACAGCAGGAAATATCAAACTCATGGCTGAAGTCAACCAAGTAGAAACAAAAAAAACTATACAAAGAATCAACAAAACCAGGAACTGGTTCTTTGAGAAAATCTTTTTCCTTCCTTCCTTTCTTTCTTCCTTCCTTCCTTCCTTCCTTCCCTCCCTCCCTCCCTCCTTCCTTCCTTCTTTCTTTCTTTTCTTTCTTTCATTCCTTCTTTCTTTTGATCTTTGTTTTTTTTTCAAATATAGTCTAACAGGAATCAAACTGAAAAAGGGAACTTCAGTTGAGAAAATGTCTCTATCAAATTGTCTAGTAGGCAAAAGATCACAGAGTATTTTCTTGACTGATGATTTACTATTGCAAGTGCCATCCCTGAACAGCTGGAATAAGAAATCAGTCTGCACAAGATAGTAATTCTATTCCTTCATGACCTCTTCTTCAGTGCCTACCTCCAAGTTCATGTTTCATTTCCTGTCCTGACGACCATTCGTAATGTACTGTAAGATATAAGATGAAATAAACTCTTTCCTCAAAAAAAAAAAAACAAAATAAAACAAAAAAAATCACAAATATCTAAGAAATTCTTCATAACACAACTTCATTTTCTCTGTAGAAACAGCTTCTGCTATAAGTAAAGACAGGACAAGAGTTACACACCTTATTCTTCTAGCAACTAAACTGGATTTTATCTGCCCAGGTTTTCGATAGTAATAAAATGTCTTTATATATTAATGTATATTTTCCTTAAGATGAACTTCTCTTCTACCATCACATGTAGACCATTGTCAATCACTCTTATGGGGGATGTGTGTTGTTTTTCTTCAAATTCTCGGTTCTATTCTCTTCCTAGTATTAAGTGTTTGTCGATATCCACACATCTTTATCTCAAGTCCTCATTTTTGCTTACATTGCAGTTGCTTTTCATTGGATTTCTGTATTGACAGTACTTGTAAATGTCAAATGGAAACCAAAATCCCCTGCTTTAAATGTTTCTCCACAGCATGCATCGTAATCATGTTTACTCCTTTCCTTCACCCTCAACCGTTAATTAAATGCTCATCCTCTTCATTTTTCTTTCCTAAGTACAATTTAAAAATCTAGCACCTCTCTCTTGATATATACAGACAGCCCCTCTCCTCAGTTGTGTGATTGCAATAACTTTTTCAGTCACACCAAGTCTGCTTACTAAACACACTGATTTTTTTTTAAGCCCAAATCTCATTGTCTTATTCCTTCTATACAATTTTCCAACACCTTACCCTTCCCTAATGGATGCAGTTTCAACTTCTCAGCATATCAGTAGAGCATCTCACAATGCCCTTTTCCAGTATCTTCTTTAGTAACTCCTATTCAGTCTTTACCCAGCTATCCAGAATCCTCCAATTCATCAGTTGTCTTTCTGTACATAATAGGTAATTTATCATATATATGTAATTCTTTCTCTTCATCCCATGACATTGTATCAATTTGAAATAAAGACATTTCCTTTTATATTTTATCAGCATAATTACAGAAAGCTTGAAGCCTACTGTTTATCTTGTGAATTAAATAAGCCTGAATTGGAAGCATGACTCTTAGCAAAAGTAACTATTGGACTAAGTTATTTGACTTCTCTGAATCTTATTTTCATCATTATCAAATTTTAGAAGGTTGTTATAATTACCTGAGGCATATTAACACTGCACTTGGCATATGTTTTATTTGTTGTGATAATGGTTGTATATGTCTTTCTTTCGGTACTATGAGTGACGATAACTAAAGCTTAGTAGAAATCAAGTTAAATTATGTAATAAAAGTTTATTAAGAAGGCCAACACACTTGAGTGTTAGTTTAAGTCTCAAACATGAAAGTAAAAGTTCTCAAGAGAAACAATATTATTCTATGAGATTAGAAGGCTAGTTAATGGATTTTTTTAAAATTTGAAAAGATAAAATGTCATAACCCTTAAATTTGACCTTACTGTAACAGGGGGAAATTTGATTGTATTGTTAATGTTCAGTCTTTTTCTTTTTCCTCCTCCTCCTCCTCCTCTTCTTCCTCTTCTTAACACTCCAGATTTTATTCCCCTCCCAGTCTACCCTCTGACTGTTCCACATCCCATACCTCCTCCCTGCGCCCCTGTCTCCATGAGGATGTCCCCATCCCACCCCCACCCCACCAGACTTCTAAACTCCCTGGGGCCTCCAGTCTCTTAAGGGTTAGCTGCATCTTCTCTGACTGAACCCAGACCCAGCAGTCCTCTGTTGTATATGTTGATATGGGGGCCTCATATCAGCTGGTGTATGCTCCCTGGTTGGTGATCCAGTGTTTGAGAGATCTCGGGGGTCCAGATTAATTGAGACTGCTGGTCCTCCTACAGGGTCCCTCCTCCTCAGCTTCTTACAGCTTTTCCCTAATTCAACTGCAGGGGTCAGCAGCTTCTGTCCATTGGTTGGGTGCAAATATCTGCATCTGACTCTTTAGGATGCTTGTTGGGTCTTTCAGAGGGCAGTCATGTTTGGTCCCTTTTTGTGAGTGCTCCATAGCCTCAGTAATAGTGTCAGGCCTTGGAACCTCCCTGTGAGCTGGATCCCACTTTGAGCCTGTCTCTGGACCTTCTTTTCCTCAGGCTGTCCTCAATTTCCATCCCTACAGTTTTTTCAGACAGAAACAATTATGGCTCAGAGTTTTGACTGTGGGATGGCAACTCTGTCCCTCACTTGATGCCCTGTCTTTCTGCTGGAGGTGGCCTCCACCATTTCCCTCTCCCCAATGTAGGACATTTTATCTAGGGTCCCTCCCTTTGAGTCCTGAGAGGCTCTCACCTACCAAATCTCTGGTACATTCTGGAGGGTCCCCCCAACCTCCCAAGGTTACCTGTTTCCATTCTTTCTGCTGGGCCTCAGGGATTCAGTCCTTTCCCTCCATCTAATACCAGATCATATTTCCCTCTCCCCTGACTAACCCTTTTCCCTCCCAGGTCCCTCCCTCCCTCCTGCCTTGTGGTTGCTTTCTTCTCCCTCCCAAGTGGGACTGAGGTGTCCTCACTTGGGCACTTCAGCTTGTTGACCTTTTTGAGTTCTATGGACTGTATCTTGGGTGTTCCGTACTTTTTTATTTTTTTATTTTTTGCTAATATCAACTTATTACTGAGTACATACTATGCATGTTCTTTTGGGCCTGAGGTCCTCTTAGATATGGAATGTGAAGAAGGACAAGACAGTAAGACAGCTAGTCTTGCTGGTATCATCTGTCATTGGTATTCTCTGCAGTGCACTAACAAAGGACCCTTTCTTGAATACTACAAAACTTCTGCCGAAAACAGCCTCATCTAGAGCAGTTTCTGCTTGTGTGCAGAACTGTGAGCCTGACCTTCACTGAAGCCTCGCTTCATGCCAGCAAGCTTGGAAGCCCTGACAACACTGACAAGGAGGGAGGCTCTGGCCTATGGAGCACAGCACTAGTTTCCTAACTCCTCATTTTCAAAACTGCACAACTATGTGCACGGTGTCAGGGGGCTTTGGAGTGAGTGGCTATTGGAGTCAGTCAGCTGAGCCCCTTCTGTGGGTGATATATATTTAGGATGTGCTCTTCAGTTTTTTCCACAGTGTTACTTGCCTCTGGAATTGTGAGCTCTCATTTAAAAGTTATGTAAACTCTGGATGAAATAATAATAATACATAGATAGCATTTATTGAAGAAATGGTGTTTGTTCGTTTGTTGCTTTGAACAGGTTCTTGCTGTGCAGCCAAGGCCGGCCTTGAGTTCATAATCCTCCTGCTCTGCTGTCTAGACACCGAGATCTAGGTGCGCACCTCTGTTAGCAAACCCTGCTAATAGAATTTTTTATTCAGACACAGTCTTTCTGGGTCTCCGATGGGTTAATTTTTACACTTCTACAAGGTATGAAAAATGAGAAATTTTCTTTCTAATCACTAAGTAAGTCATTTAGTTTTATCTATAAGTAGAAATCTTCATGGAATGTAGCATTTAAATTATTTTAATCGTGAGTAAACTTGGTTTTTCTTTGATGAAGATTTAATAAAATCTGTCTCATGAACTGAAACTTTCCCCTCTACCAAAACCTAACTTCAAAATAGTCTATTTTTAGTTATAATGAGTTTTTAATTTTTACAATTCTCTATTAAAAAGATGGACATCAGTCCTCTGTGATAGGATAAGTTCTTCTCTGTCTGATGTGTCTTGTTATATAACTTTGCGATCACAACCTGAACCCCAAGTCAAGTTTTATACCTGTTCTCAGAAAGCCAACATAAAAATAAAAGTGGTAACCAAAATGGAGATTGATATAGTGCGGCCATCCAGTGACTCCTGAGTCTGTCTTGGAGTCCTGAAGCCAGACCCAGCATTTAAATACAGGGCCAAAGATTTGCCCGTCTGAGCAGTACAAATCATTGTGTGGTCTGAACCACCATTTGCTCATCGTTGTCTAGACTTCACTCTCTTCCTATAAGGTGTTCTGACTTTAAGGTTGTTAAAACTGTAGGAAATGTTTTTACTAGAGACAAGTTCCCCTCTGTTTGGAGCCCTCTTCTCTCAGTATGAAATTATTGGGGAATTTCCCACTTGTAGGCACTCTTCTTTCAATAGTCTGATAGATTGAGAGGCACCAAGTATGTTTTTAGAATAAACTTATTTTTCACCAGGCGTGTTGCATTCTCTCTCACTAAACAATGGTGTAGAGGTTATAGAAGGAAAATGATTACATGAAGGGGTCACCCTGTTACATATCTTAGTAGAGGCAAAATGTCACTGACATTCAATGTGGTTTCATAAGTAGGGTAAGAATTAAGCAGTCCTCAGATAGCGATACACTCCAGAAAAAAGTCTTCTAAAGCAGTAGACATTTCTTCTTATAAATATGAGTGAAAATAGTAATGTTTTTGTTAGGGTAGCTGGCTCGGTGGGTAGTGCTTGCTGAGCAAGCATCAGGACATGACTTTGGTCCAGTAGCACAAATAAAATGCTAGGCATGGTGGCTCACACCTGCAATCTCTGTGACTGGCTAGCCACTGTAGCAAAGATTGGGATGCTCATGGTTCAGTGAGAGACCCAGTCTCAAAAAACAAGGTAGAGTATAATTGAGAAAGACACCCAACATCAGTCTCTTGCCTCCACATCAAAAGTACACACACAATCTTGCTCGGTGTGGAACACTTTATACTTTGACAAAGATGAGTCTGTCCTATTTGTGTGCCTCAGCCTAACTGTTATAAGGAAAATATACTAAGTACTAGAGAATACTCCACAGTAGCTTTTAAATATATGTTCCTACCTATTTCTTGTCTCCAATTTTTAGTTATAAGAGTGTTTTCTATATTTATACCTTTAAATATACATAGTATATTAACATTGAATTTGTCAACATCTTATATCACTTAAGTTACTGTTCTACTCAAAGAAATATTATTAATGATAGAATTTTCCATACTGTTTTTCATCTTAGCCATGGAAAAAGTGATCTCTTTTGTTTCAAGATAGAGCTCTACATGTAGAAATCATATTTAAGCAATCATAGGGATATGCAATTTGAGATTATTGGATCTGGGAAAGGGAATGAGTAACTGAAAAAATTAAAGACAGTGACTAAATTACACTCGTAGAAAATCATATACATATAGTAAACATGTATGTCTACTATATGCCTAAAAATTAATCACAGGCATGTGTGCATATGGGCACATACAGTCACTGTTCAAATTAGAGACACTAGAGTTGGTTGAACTACTAGAGGCTTATCAGTTTTCCAACTGGTAATAAAAGAAAATGGACTATTTATTGCTTTTTAAGTTCATATATGGTTTTAACAGCAAAATGTAGGGTAGGTGAGGAGTAGCCATATAATTGCCTTAATATTTGCTTAAGGAAGAATATTTAAAGTAGCAGTGAACTATAAATAACAATATATTTTGGAAAAATCAATGATAGTATATGGGGCAAAAGAAATTGGTGAAATGAAATTGATTTGTGAACAGGGCTATGTCAAGTGCACATTTATGATGAAATGTAGCTTTGAGACTGAGATGCAAGTGAATGGATTTCTTTTTTTTCTTTTTTATTTTTTTTATTATTTTCTATATTTTTTATTTGCATTCCAAATGGTTTCCCCTTTCCCGTTTCCTCCCTCCCCAAAAGTCCCATAGGCCCCCTTCCCTCCCTCTGTTCCCCATTCAACCCCCTCTTGCTTCTCTGTCCTGGTATTCCCCTACATCCAGTCTTTCCAGGACCAGGGGTCTCTCCTTCCATCTTCTTGGAAATCTATTGATATGTGAATTGCATCTTGGGTATTCTGAGATTCTGGGTTAATATTCCCCTTATCAGTGACTGCATACAATGTGTGTTCTTTTGTGATTGGGTTACCTCACTAAGGATGATATTTTCCAGTTCTGAACATTTGCCTAGGAATTTCGTGAATTCATTGTTTTTAATTGCAGAGTAGTATTCCATTGTGTAGATATACCACATCTTCTGAATCCATTCCTCCGTTGAGGGACATCTGGGTTCTTTCCAGCTTCTGGCTATTATAAATAAGGCTAACATTGCTTGGATTTCTTTTCAGTGCATTTCAGAAGTTAGTATTCTAACATCAAAGATACCATATCCCACTGTTGGTATTTTAGAGAGCCAGTGGACAAAGAAATGAATGTTTTCACCCTTTAGATTTTTCTAGTGTATCTTTCACAAAATTATGGGTTTCATTTTGATAGTTTTTGGACACATATAACATGTACTTAAGTCATCTTCACCCTAGCTATCATTCTCTGTCAGTGGCTTTCTTTACCAAATCCCCTCATTCTGCATAAATGCCATGATTTTAAAGGGAAATAAATATTCTCTTTAATTCTTTGGTATATCAATACTTGACTTTAAAATATCTAGGACCTAAACTTAAATTTTATCTTGGAAGCCACTGTTATCTTTGCCAGTGTGCTATATGCAATATGTTTGGGAAACGCTTCTTAAAGAAAAATCACAATAGTTTTATTTGCTATTACAGTGGTCTTCTTAGGTGTTTTAAATTCACTGAGAATACTTAATCAGCATCATCATTACTATTAATAGAATTATCATCACCACTAGATGGTGTGTTGGGATTTAGGGACCCTGAATATTATAGAATCCATTTTCCTGTCTGCAATCACTAATTGGCTGTTAGGGGAATATAGGAATCTATTTTAGAATAGAAGAAAGGGTTGATGACATTTGGTGAACTCTTCTTGCTAATTAAAGTTGTCTTGGAGATAGGGTGATAAAATGTAGCCATGGTGAAAGAGGAAGTCTCCTAAACTTATACTTTTAAATTAAAATAGGGCGCTAAAGTAGGCTTTATAAATACCTTTGACTGGAAGCAAATATTAGTTCAACTGCAGTTGGAAAAGGTTTAATTTTTCAGTGGAGCCATGTTCTTGAGAAACCCTTATTAAACAAGACATCCTGTCTTAACCTGTGTTTCCAGCAGGTCTACATATGTGAATTTGCCTGAACCGAAGCTCTGGCCCAGTTCCCAGCTTACCCTCTCTATGAAGCCTAACATAAAACATAAGAAATGAAATAAATTTTCTTGATTAGACAGGTATCATCTTCCAAGTCCATCACTTTTTATTTCTTCTTTCTTCTAGTGATTTTAAAAGACTGGAAGGAGTTTTAATGATGTACCAAATCTTTGGATAGTAGAAAATTTATATTTGTTGCAAGATACTTATTAGCTACTGAAAATGTACATTCCTACTTAGATATATTCTTATTGACTCATAAATCACAGAACTTAGATGTGTGGTTTTGACACAGCCAGAAAACTGTTGTTGTGTGGACTTGAGGGAGTGGAGAGTGAGATAGACTCTGTCAAGACAAGGTTCTTACTAGTGATTCTCTAGTTGTGCATTAGCAAAAGACTTATTAAAAATCTTGTTAAATTTAAATGTTTCAAAGATTTTTAGCCTCACAAAGATGTTTCTACTTGAGGAAAACTAAAAATGAGTCAATTTTATGCAACAGAAAATCCAGCAACCTTACCATGTAGTTTTGAATTCTCATCAGGCAATATATATAATAAGCACATCAAACTCTCTCTTTTTCCTGAAAGTTCATCAGCTCAATAGGTAACTGACTTTTTGTGTGTAACACCACCCATCTTATATTAGCATTGGTTTGCAAAAATGTAGCACATGGCTTTGGGCATATATTAGGGGTTTAGCAAACATTTTTATTTATATTAATGAATATATATTATACATCTAGGAAATAAATTGTCCCATGTGGGTATGTGGAAATGTACTTGTGACAAATCCAGATTGATCAAGTACACACCTAAAGGCCAGTAAGTCAGGCAGGCGAGCGAGGCATGGACACTGGTACAAGCATCCATTCTTTTCAGCTGCATTTTGACTGGTGACATTGCCTGGAACCTAGTCATAAGCTTCACACTATGGCTTTCTAACAAATTAAAGTTGTGTGTCGCAAGTCAGCTTTTTATATTCATCCCAGCAGCTGCATACATCCTAATGTTATGCATTTCTCAAATCTATTGAGTTCTTGAAAGAGGAATGCAGGAGGCAGTTGGCTATTAAAAAGTTTTGCTCTCATTTTAAAATATTAAGCCATTAAAAAGAGGACATCATAAATTTTGTAGGCAAATGGATGAAACTAGAAAATATCATCCTGAGTGCGGTAACCCAGACCCAAAAGGACATACATGGTATGTACTCACTGATATTAGCCAAAAAGTATAGAATACCCATGATACAACCCACAGACTAACCATAAGAAGGTTAACAAGAAGGAAGGCCCAAGTGAGGATGCTTCAATCCCACTTAGAAGGGGGAACAAAATAATTATGGGAGGCGGAGGGAGGATCTGGGGAGGGAAAAGGAGGCGGAATCATGTATGGAGATGGGGGAGACAGGAGAGAGGTTCAAAGGGCCAGGAGAGTGAATGGAAATATGCAGCTGCTGGGGATGGGGGTGGGGGAATCTCTAGAAAGTCCCAGAGATCTGGAATGGGGGAGGGATGCTCCCAGGAATCAAATGTGCATGACTTTAGCCTAAATGCCCAACAGCAGGGAGACCTGAAGAGATCACCTTCAGTAGATAGACAGGGTCCTCAGTGGAAAATTGGGGATTTGGATGGATGAGGATAGGGGACACACCCTCTCAGAGGCAAGGGGGAGGGGGAGTGGGGAGAAGAACTCTTGGAGGGGAGACTGGGAAGGGGGACAACCTTTGGAATGTAAATAAATAAAACAATTTTTAAAAAAAGTTTTGCTTTTTCTTAGGGAAATTGTAAGGAAGCTGTGTTTGTGAGTCTTAGTGATCTATATCTGCAGAAGGGCTGTCAGATATGAAGTAAATTTAGAGACCTACTTGTCTCTTCCGCTATTCATCACTGTTGATTGGCTCCAGTAGCAGGCAGCAATATTTTTAGGAAAACAAGTGATAGAGAATTTCTTTATGTGAAGAATGTTAGTTGATAACCGTTACACAAAGCTTCTCAAAAAGTCATAACTGAGACATGACAGAGCTACAGAGGAAGAAAAATAGATCTAAGGAACAAAATGATGAAATATGTGAGAAAAATGTAGAGATTCAAATTGCTCATGACTACTGTTAATCCAATTTGTTACTATCCCAGTTTGTCAGTAGTATTAAAAATAGTTTCATATGAGTCAGTTTTATGTCTGTCTCTTTCCCCGATCAGAAAGTGAAAAATCGACTGATTTCCCACATTTTGTATGGCCTTCCTTTGAATATACCTGATACTCATGCTTTGACAATTGGGATATAAAGACAAATATAGAGGACATTAATCCCTGTAACAGCTGGGAATGACCTAGCTCTGTTTTCAAGTAATGAATGCAGGAAATGGAAAATATTCTTTAAAGTTCTATTAGTAGCTTCTAAAGTAAAATTTTGAATGTACTAGTATAATTAATGTGCTTAATTTTCTTTTCTGTGAAATCTCTAGATAGTACAATTAGGCAGACCATTCTTCAGAAGATCAAAAGACCAAGCCATAAGTAGACTGATTTCATCCTTCTCTTCCTTGACTTAGAGCTTAGAGTGTAGTACTGATGCAGGGCTCAGAGTGGGAGACCTTAGAAGCTTGGATGAAGACTGCAGACCTCAGTAGAGAGCTGTGCTACTATGGTTGGCTACGATGTCTGCTTTGACTTAGTACGTTTCTTTCTTTGGTCAACCCATGCAATTATTTCCTATAATTAATAATTTTCCAACCTATAAATTAGAAATGATTGGCAAGTCTAGGGCAGTCAGCTAGATATCCAGTGATGGCCTAGATTTTAAATGGCACTTTCTAAAGCCACTAAGGACTCAAGCATGGCAGTGCACATCTATAACCCCACATTTAGGAGATAGAAGCAAGAAAATCAGGGATTCAAGCCATTGTATATCTAGTTAGTTCAAGATAAGCCCGGGCTGCATGTCACAAAAGTAAACAAATGACCATTTAAAATGATTAAGTAAATGAGTAAGTGGGGAAAAAAATCAATCAGGAAAGAGTATCTGCTCTTTGGATAATGTGACAAAAAAGAAACAAAAGAAACCAGTCAGGAATAGTTGAAAGAAACTTTTAAGATAACATCATCTATTATGAATACATTCAGTATGTTGTTTCAGTAGAAAAACACCCAACATTTTGTCTGAATGATTTATTAATTTAACCAACACTACTTTTTTTTTTTTTTTTTTTTTGGTTTTTCTAGAGACAGGGTTTTTCTGTGTAGCTCTGGCTGTCCTGGAACTCACTCTGTAGACCAGGCTGGCCTCAAACTCAGAAATCCGCCTGCCTCTGCCTCCCAAGTGCTGGGATTAAAGGTGAGCATACTATATAGCACATGTTTTTCTCAACACTTTTATACACTAACTCATTTTGTTCATATAATAGTTATATAATAGAGATTTTGTTATTATCTTTATTTTAAATAATAGGAAACTTAAGCACAGTTAATGCTCTAAAGAACACAGACCAAGTGGGGACAGTATTTGTTCTGGAGGGTCCTGGCTTCTGTATGTCTACTGTAACCACTGTACTGTGAGGGTCCCAACTAATACAAAGTAATAATTTGTAAATCAAACTGATGGTGATAAAAGTCCCTCTAGATGTAGTGTGTGTGTGTGTGTGTGTGTGTGTGTGTGTGTCCATATACCTTTATATTTCTCCCTTCACATCTTTTATTGGACCAATTAAGAGATTTTGTTAAATGCTATCAACATTAGATTTAGACAAAATGTCTTTGAATTGTGAGGTTTGATCTTAGATCTTCAGAAGATCTCAGAAGAGTCATCTTTTGGAGTCATTTTCCTTATTAGAATAAATGCAAAGACTCCATTGAGATCATCAAGGGAAAAAGATTCTATGAAATATAAAGCACCATAGAAGATAGGCATAATTCAGAAAGACCAAAGTTCCTCCAAAGATGAGGCTTTCCCACGGTTCAACTTTCCAACTATTCTATTAGATGTGATAAGGGCTGCAATCTTTAGACCTATATCTTGCTTAGGACAATACATCTCGTAATATACTCGTATATTACGGGTATCATAACATGAGCATGATCCTTGTTCACATTAAAATGAAGCAGAAGAATCTCTATTCTGTGTGATAAGAAGCATATTCACTCAAGTAATCAGAATGAGTGACTTTGACTGGCTCTGCCACGTACCCTGAGCAGTGTGACCTTGAACGTCCAAAGCGTCAGGCCTAGGCTGCCTAGTATCCATCTTAGCTTCTGGTTCTGATCTTGTGAACGCAACTCATGCGTGCACAACATGATAGGCCATGTCATGCCTCACATCCCTTTTCTGTGCTATTCTTTTATACATTCTTTACAAGGCAGAATGTGTTCAAAGCATTCTGTCTCAAAAGGGGTTTTTCTTTAAAGGCTATGTAGAAAAGTTTATTCTCTGCTTTTCTGGGTTTTTATTTTGTTTGTTTTGTTTCTTTTGTTTTTGTTTTGGTTGCTTAATTGCTTGCTTGTTTTTAAGAGACTAATCAGAATGGTTTAATTGTCTTAGACATTCCACAAATCAGAATTAAAAGCTACACTTTTTTAGTTTTTCAAAAGTATAAGCATGTCTGATGAATAATACAGTCCTTTGTCAATCTTGACTTGAACAGTAAAGATGATGTGCTGTTTAGTAATGGCAAAACTAAAGGCTTGTTGCCTGATTGTATAGGTAAATTCCATTGAAATATGTGTTTCTTCTTCAGTCTACTTCCCTGTAAAATGTAAAATGTCAAAGATTGGTGACATTTTAGGATGTCTACTACGCTGGATTCTTGTTCAGACTTTCCATTCCTCTTTTCTGTTCTCCCATTCCAAAGATGAGCGAGGTATTGTTAATATGTCAGCTACAATGGATTCTTGTTTTTGTATTAAATGGCATGACCTCAAACCATGTTCATCTCATCCATCCTGGATGTTTGAGTGAAGTCAGAACTCTATCCTGTTTGCTTACAGTACCAAGTGTCCAAGAGGAGAAACAGGCTGTGGTCTGTGTTCCTAAAAGTGCAGTGAGAGAACTCTGCTTCACGTAATTTGCTGTTAGAGTTTTGGGTGATGTTTTGCTTTTTGTGGTTTTGTTACTTGTTATTTTATTGGGATTTTAAATATTCTTGCTATTGCTTTTAGTTTTGCTTATGCTTTTCACTGATTATAATAATTGTCATTTAGAGTCTTTTTTTAGAAAATGTATTTCTGATGAATAAATATTTATTTGTAAAAAAAAAAGTTCCTAGATCACATTGGCCCTCAAATGTTTCTGTGAGGGATTTTCTTGATTATAAATCAAGAAAATTTAGGAGAATTCAACCAACTGTGTGTGTCACCACCTGTAGTCGTGGACTGTAAAGAAAGCTTGCTAAGCATAGACCCATAGACTTAAGGTGGAAAAAAAATTCTTCCATTGTTCTTGCTTCCCAGTTCCTGCCTTGAGTTCTTGCCCTGTGATGAATTGTGACCAGGAAGTGTAAAGCCAAATAAACCCCTTCCTTCACAAAATAAATAAATAAATAAATAAATAAATAAATAAATAAATAAATAAAAATAAAAAATAAAACTGCAGTTGTCGGTTGCTGTCTGGTTTGGACCAGTTGTGGCTTGCTGTGATGCTCTCCATAGTTGCAAAAAGCAAGTGTTTTAAAGAGAAGGACCACACTGGCTTGGGTGTATGGATAGACATCAGAATGCAGTTAGGGATTATACTGTATTAGGATGTTAGCAGTTGTAGATTCTTACCTAAGATCCATGACCTTATTAGCCACAGGTAGACGGAGATATATTTGTGCAAATTTGAGTGGTATTGGGAGACATGGATGGGGTTGGAAAATGAGGAGAGATAAATGATGTAAGCACAGCACACATGCATAACATTTAAGAAGTTATTTAGTAAGTACTTCTTAATGTCCCCATTTTATAGACAGAAGGTACAAAGAACTGTCACCTCAAATTTCTGAAGGTTTCAGCTACAAAACAGAAAAACTCGAGTTACTAACTTTTGAATTCTTAATTTTCATGTTTTTCTACCAACTCAACATCCTTTCCTTTGGATGTCCAAGGGAATTTTAAAGTATATAAATGTCTGAACTCATTCTTTTCAAGGATGAGACAATCAAAATACTGTGCTATTTTACAGTTCAAAAGTCATTTCTCTTGTCCTTGAATCATTTTAGCAGGAGACAAGGAGGTCAACAAACCCCAGTTCTATTTTTGTCCTGACCAATGACTGGTTGTATGACCTTTCACAAGTCACTTAACTTCTCTGTCACTCTCTGCTAAATGAGCATGGAAGGTCCTGCTCCCCTGCCTGTCTCAACAGTGACTTTATCAGGAAAGGCGAGTGCAGCTGCTCAGACAGATTGGCCTACTTATGGCATTCTGCCAGACCACATCCATCCAGTTGTGCAAAACATGAAGGAGAGCAAATCTAGTGAGGAATGATGACTTTCTAACAAGAGGCCACCCCTTACTGCCCCCATGTATCTCCTCTCCTCTCCTCTCCTCTCCTCTCCTCTCCTCTCCTCTCCTCTCCTCTCCCCTCTCCCCTCTCCCCTCTCCCCCCTCTCTCTCTCTCTCCCTTCCTCCCTCCCTGCCACCCTCTGTGTTAATTAGGGTGTGATTATTCAGAGGTAATATTTTCTCCTTAAAATTTACATTTTGTGAACAAACTTAAAACAGACTAATTTTGTAGTTGATTAAAATAAAGCAGTCAGTTGAACAGATTTAATAAGCTTGTTTTCTAGAAGTCAAATTTTATTTTACTATGGTCCTCTTGTTAAGAAATAGTACTTTTTTGCTATGTCCGGAGATATAGAGGGTTTCCTGATTCATGACAGTAGATACAGATTCCCTATGAATGCATATAGGTAGAATTTCTCTGTGTAAACAACCAAAAAATTTAATAGAAAACGTATACTAAACAATCAAATTTATCTAGCCATTAATTACTTATCTTATTAATTCAAAGAGAATTGACTTATTCAGAAATTACACCCTTACTATAAATTTTTATTTCCTTTTTAATGACAGTTTTAAAGTATTTAAAATACTTTACTTTGTAAAACTATCTTTCTCCTCCACCCCCCCATAGATAAAAATAAATTAGCTTTTCACATAAGAATGCAGAGTGTGAATATACATGAAAATAGCTTTGGACTTACCCACAGTGATCAAAGGGACTAGAGGACAAAACCAAGGCCTGGGAATCTTGGGGCTAGAAAGATGGCTCCACAGGTGAGAGCACAGCCTGCCCATGGGAAGCCCAAGTACTCTTCTTACTCTGTGTCTGGCTCCCCACCACCTGGAACCCTGCCTCCAGATAAAGGCACGGGCACTCCCATGCCATCTCTCACACAGACTCACAGGCATACACACAAACATACTATTGAAAATGACTATTTAAAAAAGAAGCAAAGTTTTTGCAAGGCAAAAGACACTGTCAAAAAGACAAAGCGGCAGCCAACTAACTGGGAAATGATCTTATCCGACAGAGGGCTAATATCCAAGATATACAAAGAACTCAAGAAGTTAAACTCCAGAGAGGCAAGTAACCCTATTAAAAAATGGGGTACAGAGCTAAACAAAGAGTTCTCACCTGAAGAATATCTAATGGCTGAGAAGCACCTAAAGAGATGTTCATCATCCTTAGTCATTAGGGAAATGCAAATCAAAACAACCCTGAGATTCCATCTCACACCAGTCAGGATGGCTAAGATCAAAAACACAGGAGACAGCAGTTGTTGGCGAGGATGTGGAGAAAGAGGAACACTCCTCCACTGCTGGTGGAATTGCAGGCTGGTACAACCACTCTGGAAAGCAGTCTGGCGGTTCCTCAGAAAACTGGGCATGACACTCCCGGAGGATCCGGCTATACCACTCCTGGGCATATACCCAGAGGCTTTACCTGCATGCAATAAGGACACATGCTCCACTATGTTCATAGCAGTCTTATTTATAATAGCCAGAAGCTGGAAAGAACCCAGATGTCCCTCAACGGAGGAATGGATTCATCTACACAATGGAATACTACTCTGCAATTAAAAACAATGAATTCACGAAATTCCTAGGCAAATGGTCAGAACTTGAAAATATCATCCTTAGTGAGGTAACCCAATCACAAAAGAACACACATGGTATGCAGTCACTGATAAGGGGATATTAACCCAGAATCTCGGAATACCCTAGACACAATCCGCATATCAATAGATTTCTAAAAAGATGGAAGGAGAGACCCCTGGTCCTGGAAAGACTGGATGTAGGGGAACGCCAGGACAGAGTAACGAGAGGGGGTTGAATGGAGAAAAGAGGGAGGGAAGGGGGCTTATGGGACTTTCGGGGAGGGAGGAAACAGGAAAGGGGAAGTGATTTGGAATGTAAATTAAAAAAATAAAATAAAAAAAAAAAGAAGCAGGTATGTTTAGGTTTGAATCCTTACTGTACTATTAAATCAGTGGTTGATTTCCCCCTTTTGTTTAACAAATTCTGACTTGGCTAATGTAGAATTCACCATTTTATGCAATGTGATGAGTTTTTATGATTGAATACAGTTGTTCAACCTCGACCATAATCCATTTAGTTCTTCATATATCCATTTTCCTGTCTCAGATTTTTCCCTTTGTTTATGACAAGAACTTGATGTGAGGATATATCCAGTGTCAGTTTTACAGATTATGAGAGAATTCATTTGCAACAGCAGTCAGTCATTCTTTAGACACCATTACCAGACACAGAGAGATCATCTTCAAGGAGTTTGTAATAGCAGGAACTATACTCATTTGCTGGTAGAAGTATACATTTGTGCCTATTAATTTATACATTAGAGAAGAAATGAACACCTTGTTTGATAGCCATGGAGCACATACTTCTGTGTAGTTATTTATCAAATAGTAGGGCTGTTCTCATCTATACCATTTGTCCAAGAAGTGAAAGGACAACTTGGTGGGTTTTGCTGCAAGTGTATAATGTTCTAACACTTTAGTATCATTTTTAAATAACAGAAAATTTACCAAGAGAATACAAAACTCAAACTAACATCAAACTATTTGAAGAATTACCGAATCTGCACCACCTTTGAAAGCTGTTTCAAGAATTCCCAAAGGCCTATTTTGAAGCCCAAGACAACACTCAGGGCTTGTTCTAAAATCAAAATTCAGATTAGAAAAACTATGTTAAACTTGAATCTCTGAGTGACTCTTGACTGTCTCTTGCATTGCTGTATTTGGGGCTCTATTGATTTCCTTCAATGTTCTTAACCCTTTGCAACTGCTTCATAATGTGGCAAATCTAGGCTGTTCATTTCCTAGATTATTACATATAAACAGAAAAGCGCTGCACTGAGGCTCTGGCAGATGCTTTATGGCTATTCCTGCCCAGAGCTTGTAGTCCCTGGATTGCAGAATGACTGAAGGTGCAGCTTAACCATTGTTCAGATGGTGTCTCAAATAATTAGCTTTTAAAAAACATTTTTTGGACGAGGCAATGAGAGCTTACAGGTGGGTGAGCAGGCTGCCAGCTCAGTGTCTGTCTTGTAAGTGACTTAAGCCCCAAGCTCAGCATCTGCAATGTAAGTGGTTTAAATCCCAGAGCATGGTTCACTAGGCTTAGGAAACAGCAACTTCAACTGACACCTTGCCTGAGAATTTTGTGTCTGCAGAGTTGGACTTTATAACTCCACACAGTTTTGTAAATTCGGAAGTAAGAAAATTTGCACTAGTTTCTAGATGTAGAAAACCAATTTATTCCTCAATGGTAATAACTTCATGGTTGATATAAAATTTTTAGGTCGATCTTGGTATTTTTCAGGCTAGCCACTTTCCATGAGATTGTGACTGAATAGCACATTTACCTATTTTAGTATTTATATGTATAGTCTGGTTTTCTAATGCCACATCATTAAGCGTACATCCCTTTCAGTTTGTACTTCTCTTCCTTCTCTCCTGGTACATTTCCACGTCTCCTCCTGCAGTTGTTTGGTGCTACTGTGTGTCGATTGCCACCCTTTTTTGTGATCACTTTAATGGACAGAAACAAAAGTGATTCATTCGTTTACTTGAGAATCTTATTGCCAAATAAAGGTGTAAATAGTTACTTAATTTTGAAACTAAACATAAATTAGTAATTTTGACTAGTACAATGGAAAGTTTTGTCTTGAAGCTAAGAACTGGTGAGCTTCTTTGCTTTCTTTAATTTTTTGTTTCTGGAACATGATTGTGCCCTTTTTTATTTTTGAAGAATGTCTCCATAACGCTTCTTGCAGACATTGTTTTTAGGTCTTTGGAGAGATCTTCTTCTGAATGCATAGAGCTCAGTATGCTTAAAGAAAGGCTCTGGTGGCAGAAAAGTAAACTGACTCAATTAACTCTTAATGGAAGGGCCTAGTACCAGCTAAAGGGCCTTTGTATTTTGGCTTTGCCCAATAACTGTGTAGACTAGAATGACAGGCAGAATATGACGTCATCTTAAAAGATCTGGACTTCTAGCTAGTGTACCACCGAAAGTAGAGCATCTGTGGCTACTGTTTTTTGGTTCCTATCCGATTGTTGTTGTGTTTACAAGAGTGAAACACATTTTTTCCTTTTTGTACATGGTACTGTTCTGCACTTGGAGAGGCTGTTTTGAAAATGTATCTATACTGCAAGGCCTTGACTATGTCCTGTATCTTCTCTGAATGTGGCATTGTGACAGCACCAACTCTGCACAGAACTGCTGTGCTTTCCAGCCTCACTCCTTGGCCTCATTTCACCCCTCTGCTTTTGATAAAGAGGATGGCAGCCATTAGAATGATGTACACTGCTCACTATGAGTTTAGTAACCAAGGTCATGTGTTTTACATAATATAGAACCAAATTCCAGATTCCAGGCTTTCATGATGTTCAGATATTGTCAAAGTTAAAAAAAAAAGTAGTGGTAAAATCAGTTGTTGTTTTGCTGGCTTCCGACCAGCTAGTTGTACCCATTAGACAGAAACAACCTAAAACTATATTTTGGTGTTCATTCAAAAGGTCTTCAAGATTCATTCATAGCTAGTATGTCAAAATGCTTTCTAACTAGATAAATTATAGTAACTTGCCCTTTCTCCTCATGCTGCATCTGCTCCTCTAAAATTAGAAGAAATACATTCCTAAAAGCAAGTTATCCAAATAAAATAAAATAATGTCTTCTGCAGAACTTTAAAGCCTCATTTATAGACAGCAAATATTTATGTATCAAACATTTTGGCCAATAAAATAACTTTTATCTTTAGCAAAGTTATATTCCTGGACTGAAGCAGAAAATTATTGTAACACTTGAAATTGCTATCAGGAAGGGAGATGTCAGGGTAGCTGGTTCAGGGGCCAGTTAGGATAGTACCTACAGGAAGCTTCCTGCTGGCATCAGGAGAACATCTGCTCTATCATATAATACTGTTACATTTTGGACCCAGATTTATATTTTTGAATATCAGTTTCTGCACTGTTCTGTTTTCTGATAATACAAAAGCTTAACCAAGACTGATAGGCTCATAAACAGAAGAAGTTTGTAGAAGCTAGGAGGTCTATGAGTGTGATGGTGATATGTGAAAGGGCCTTCATGCTTCACCGTGATATGGTAGAAGGGTAATCCTGCAAACCTGAGACAGAGAAGAAAAACTGATCCACTGAAAAGCAAAAACAAAGAAAAACAGCCAGGCTGTGGAGGTGCACACTTTGATCCCAGCACTTGAAAGTCACATGCAGTTAGATCTCTGAGTTTGAGGCCAGCCTGGTCTACAGAGCAAGTTCCAGGACAGCCGGGGCTACATAGAGAAACCCTGTCTCAACACACACACACACACACACACACACACACACACACACACACACCACACACACACCACACACACACCACACACACAACACACACACACACACACACACCACACACACAACACACACACACCACACACACACCACACACACAACACACACACACACACACACACACACACACACACACACACACACACACACACACTGGTCTGCAACAGCAGCAGTCACATTGAGATACCTAACCATCTCCTGCTGTAGGGTGCTAATCCAGTTATAGGGCACCTCCCTAATCTCCTCAGCGCTTATGGCCCACATCTTAATTTCCTTGTGTTGAGAATTATGTTTCAGCATAGATTTTAGAGAAGACATGCAAAGTATGGCTGTCAGAAGAAAGGAAAAAAGAAAGGAAAAGGAGGACAGATAAATTTAATGTGAATTTCCCCTGCCCCTCTCTCTACTATCCTGCTTGGTGATCTTTGGAGTAGAAGTATGTAGTAGACAGTGATATGCAGGGAAAAAGCAGTTTCTACAATGGGCAGGTTAGTGGCTCTGAAGTGTCCTTGTTTACAAAGATTTTCTGAAAGAGGACCTTCAGGTTCATGAAATACTGAGTATTGGAGGCCAGAATCCAGTCTGTGTGAATCAAAATTTCTGACTTTAAACTTTTCTGGTCATTGCTTTATAGTTATATTTTTATCCCTTCTCTATTCCTTTCCTTTGGCCACTGTAAAACACATTCTGTATTAAGAAAAAAAGGATATAAAAATAATGGGCCTAAGATACACAGTATGACTCTGATGCCAAGATATGCAATATTGTGTGAAGAATTGCTTTTTTTGCCTCTTAATTTGTTTTGATTTCTTCTAGTTTGGGTTTTGAGGTCTCATTGTAGAGCCCTAGCTACTCTGAAACTTATTTGCAGTAAGAGCTAGCCTCAGACTTGAGATCATCTTGCTTTTGCCTGCTGACTGCTGCTATTGTAGCCATAGGCTCCTACACATAGCTAAGATCCCATTTCTGAGACAGAATGAAGATAGGTAGTTAAACATCAACATTTGGTTAGACTACCCTGAGGTCTGTAATGTGGCTGGGCTGAATAGTCTATGAATTTGGGATGGTTCTTTGAGAATTGGAAGTACTTGGTTTATACAGAATACATGTTTCTTTTGTCTTACACATTGCTCAGCTTGCTCTAGTGACTCTACTGCCTGGTGACAGCCCAGTGAAGTACTTGGACAAATGGAATCTTACAAAGCTAATATGTACAGAAGTGTGAACACCTGTGTCTTCCCATTGTGTCCTCTATCCCTTTCTTCTAACCTAATTCCCTCCCCCTCTTGATTAGACATGTGCATCCAGAAAAACATACAATATAATCACGCTTATTATTCTTGATGATTTTTCTGTGAAATGCAATCCCATTTTTATTCCTAGTAAGGATGAAAATAAAAATGGCAGTGAGATAAAAGTAGTTCATCTGAAGTTAGAAGCAGTGCAAATATGCATGCAATTGATTCACTTCGTGATTTTCATAACTCAGACAAACCAGTTTTATATTTTGAAATAATACTGAGTGTTTGAAATTTCAAAACACAGAAAGCATTAACAATCATTAATTTATGTATCCCACACTATACATAAATACATACACACACACACACATGCACACACATATATACATATATGTTGAGTGCCTGCACTGTGCCAAGCACTAATATATAGATTTGCAGGCATACATTCATTATACCTTATGGTTGAAACTGAAAAAAAATGGTCAAATGACTGAAAACTTTTTGATACATATTTATCAGTTTTAGTTATTTTGTAGATCTTATGAATAACATATTGTGCTCTGATTCACACTTACTCTTAAAAAAAAAACTCAAATTGCTTCTTACAGTCAAACATGGCAGAGGAAAAAGAAGCTGACTGAGATTGTCTTTCTTGACACAACAGGAATATTCCAAATAGGCATAAGGCAGAATACTCTGCTTTACATGTGTGCTTGTTTTACTACTTACTTCAAGCTACACGGTTTCCTTTTTAATAGGAAGCACTTAGCTGGACCATTAAGTATGGTAGTTTTGGGTTCAAAGGCTCTGCTTTGAATCTGACCTGATCAGTTGTAGCAATGGCCAAGAATTTAGACAAATGTAGTGTGAAGACCTCTGAGCCCCAGCTGAGAGCAGCTCATTAAACAGCAGGTTCCGGACAAACCAGATTCCTAAGCTGCCTTACAGCCAGAGTCTACATAGGGAAAGCATGGTCATTTCTCTTGTTGACTGTGAAATTAATTTTAACGTAAATCTAAACTACTGTGAGCCAGAAATCAAGTTTATTCGATGACCTTTGTTATTTGTAATGTGGGCATAGGGGGGATGACCCTGAGTATGAACCATTAATAAAGAAAGGCAGTTTAAACAGATAATTTGGTTAAAGAAAAATTATTTTCATACAGGCAACCAAACAGAAGCTAACACAACCTTCAGAACTAAATTCTGAAGACATTGATTGAGAACGTCAACTTTTTCCTTTCACCTCCTTTTAATAAATGATTGGCCAGTTACTTAATAATTGCCTTCATGTTAAGTTGCTGTAATACAGCAAGTGGTCTAGAATTGATGCTTCTAATAAAATAGTCACATGTTGTCACATTGCCTGTCACCTCTCAGTTGCACTATCCCAATCCCTTACTTTGTCACTACAGTCTTAAGTCCCTACCACTCCCATTAAAGTGTCTACTTATCTCGTAAAACTCTTTTATATGGTTTGTTTTTTATGTCTTCCTTGGTAACTTAATTTATATGTCTGCCATTTTCTCCCACTCTCCCTGTCTGCCAGTTTTGAAACAGTAATATTATATTCTCTAAATTTTCTCTTTTGTAAAACCTCTGCCTTCTGACTTGCTTTTTTTTTTTTTCTATTGATGTAAACGATTTATCTCATTCCTCTGGCAAACACACACAGTGTATTTTTAGTATATTTCCTGAAATTTTCTTCTCATCAGTCTTTAAAGGACTTTCTGTCTACTTGACATATTAGATTCCACAATTATGGTAGCTCGAGTTTCTTTGACTGGCCAACGTACTCTGTTTAGAAAACAATATCAATAACTCTGTTAAATTTCCACTTTATGTTTTTAAAAAATCTTTCACAATCCTTTCTTTAATAACCAAGAAATCCTATTCTCAAAACCACATGTGATCTTTGTATCTCTGGGCCATTTCTTGTTTTTTTGTTGTTATAGTTGTTTTGTTTGTTTGAGTATTTGTCCTTTTTTTGTCTTTTTTGTTAGGTTGGTTTTTGTCTTTTTTTCTCATTTTTTTCTTTTTTCCCCCTCTCACACATCTATCTACTCATGCTTCTGGACATGAAGATTAGATCCAAATGCCTGCCTAGGTTTGAATTCATTTCTCACAAAGACTATAATGTAACAGAAATTAGCAGTAAGAGAAGATTTAGACATGCCTTTAGAAATTTCTAAGGTGGTAGTATACATACAAAATCATACATACATAATTAGTTTTCTCAATGTAATGAGCTTGTCTTCTCAAAACTTTGCTGAGACAACCATTGTTGGTGTATATTTAAAAATGTCATTCTCTTGGTGAAATCTGGTTGTAGCTATTTAATATTCACAGATATCTGTTCACAACAATTGTATTAGTGCACAAAACTGAGTAGAAGGAGAAGGGGATGAAGCAGTTATGGCTGGACCCTGAATGGATATGTGCACTCTGGTACATTTTTAATGAATATACTATTAGTAATTCACATTTCAATTTCTCCCACGACTTGTAACAATTAGCATTTACCTTACCATTTTATTATACATTCCAGGGCATGTGTTTTTCACCAGTCATTTGTGACAAGATTTTTAGCATTCACTCATTTATGTATTTACCTTAAGATAGCTTTATTATAGCTCAAAATTTTCATAATTATAAATTTGAAGTTCAAAATTGTCTCATCTGATAACCATGGAGTTAGGTGCTGTTATCTACCATGTTTACACAAACTTCCTCTCCTCATGGTCCCTAAGTAGTTTTGATCTTTTCTCATGCCCTACATCAAACTATTACTTTAAAGCATTTATCATTAAAAGTATTGAGATATGAAGTATATAATTGTATTTATTCATTGCACATGTGTGTTAGTGGCCAAGTTTTAAAGAATAAAAGATTCTGTTTATAACCAGATTACATGTTTAAGAGCATAATCTACTTTATATATATTACAATATTGCTAGCATAATCTCTTATAAAATGTATTTGATAACTAGTAATATTGTTTGGAGGTGTGCACATTTCTGAAACTAATATGTCTGTAAACCTAATAACTATTTTTCTGCTTGCTGAGCTTTCCCACCTTGATCTTATATACAACTATCTCTTACATATTTTTGCTAGTTTCTATACATCTAGATTTAAAGAAGGCTTATCCATCTAGTGATAGAACATGAGGAATCCCAGAATGATCTCAGAGTATTTACTTATTGTGTTAAGAAAATATTCATCAAAATATCCAAGATTTAATATACAACATACACACACGTACTGATTTGTAACCAAGAGATAATGTAGACTGCCTTCTTCAACTTCTGCAGTTGCACTAAAATGAGCCTCGTGAAAATAAAGCTTTAATGTTCGATTATTTGACTTAATAATTATTAAAATACTTTATTATTGAAAAAATATTTTGAACAGATAGTGATTTGTTTCTGTTTTCTGAGGCAGTATCTTGTTTAGGGATCCTCTTGAGGATCAAGGAGCCAGTTTGAAAGATCATGGTGACCTTAACACAAGCGTTACAGACGTGCTGCTCTCCGCAGTACTTTGAGTTTCAGGAAAGATACGATGTTCCAGAAGCACACCGTGGAGTCTGGGATCTTGCTGTGGACATTGTGGATTGTTACTACAGAGAAGATGCCGTGTGGATTTTGTGGACTAGGTGCAGTATCAGTCTCTGGGATTATTACTCTTTAATACCAAACCAAAGCAAAAAGCAGATAACTTTTGGAAACTTTGGATATAAAAACATACTGTAAAAGCTTTACAGTTTTTAGAACTTATTTGTAATATCCCAGTATACTAAAACAACCAAACAAGATTTTGTGACAAACAATTTTGGACATTTATTAATCATAGACTACCTCCTTTAGTACTGTCTGTATATTATTGCCCATGGAACTGTACATTGTATTTTTCACTGTTGTAGTAGTTAGCATAACTGCACATTATAATGACTGTGTTCTGGTTGTTGAGGTGCATGCATGCATGTGTCTGTGTGTGTCTGTGTGTTCCATTTTATATCAACTTGACACAAATTAGAGTTATCTGGAAGGAGGAAACCTCAATTGAGAAAATGCCTCCATAAAATTTCCTGTAGGCAAGTCTGTAGAATGTTTTATCATTATTATTATTATTATTATTATTATTATTATTATTATTATTATTATTGACCTGAGATGGCCCAGTCTACTGTGTGTGGTACCACTGTTGGACAGGTGGTCCTATGTTCTGTAAGAAAAAAAGAAGATATGTCAAGCTCTGGGGGAAGCCTGTCAGAAGCCTTCTTCCATGGCCTCTGTGCCATTGCTGCCTCAGGGTTCTGCTGTAGCCTGTAAGCCATTTCCTCCACATTTGCCTTTGGTCACTGTGTTTCATTGAAGCTAAAAAACAAACTAAGCCAAAGGACAAAGGGAGTTTTATTCATAGAAAAACAGTTCTTTCGTCAAAGACCAATCATTTGAATCTTGGAGGTACTTAGACATAAAGGTCAGTGTTCCTGAATGGTAACACTTTTACTTAGTAGAAATTGAATTTCTGCTAACTCATACAAAAATACTTTATTATTGAAAAAATATTTTGAATAGATACTGATTTTTTTCTGTTTTCTGAGGCAGTATCATGTAAACTCAGGCTAGCCTTAAACTCAAAATGTAGCTAAGGATGACCACAAATTCCTGATCTTCCGCTATACATTTCAAGATATCAATTAAATTCTAATTCCTGCCTTCTGGAGTAAAACTCATTATAAAAAGTGAAAACTTCAGATTTTTCAGATCTTTATAAAACAAGTTAGAATTATATCCATGTTTTAGACACTTTTTTTATTTCTGCGATGAGAAACTATATCCAAGGCAACTTAAAAAAGAAAGCATTTATTTAGGGCTTACTGTTTCAAAGGGTTAAAGTCCATCATGTTGGAAACATGGCTATAGGCAGGTATGCATGGCACTGGAGCAGTAACTAAGAGGTCACTTGATCTTCAAGTACAAAGCAGAGAGCTAACTATAAATGGCCTGAGCTTTTTGAATGTCAAAGCCACAGTGGCACACCTCCTCCAGCAGTGACACTCCCAGTCCTTCCCAAACAGTTTACCAAATCAAGACTAAGTATTCAAACATAAAGAGCTGACAGGGCCATTTGGGTTTACACCATACAGCATAAATCTGTCCTGTCCAACTCTCCCTGTATTAGTTTTATCATCTGATTCTTTTGCCTTTGTGTTTAAAATTTTCTATGGTGATTGATATTGCCCCTGAGTTTACAGTCAAGACACAAAAAGAGAGGGTCAGAAAGTCACTTTTGCTATTTCTTGCTAAAGATATAATTTTGAAAGAAGCTTCTGAGTATTCTTACCTCATTCATTTGTACATTTTTTCAAGTAGAATATTTTTAAAGAGGGAAAGCCCTATAGGAGAGCAGAGTATTAAGAGAAAAAGTATAGGTATTCTTCAATGATGATAAAGGCTAATGTGACCTTAACAGCACAGCTAAGGAGTGAAAACATACTACTTTCATACTCCCACAGAAGAAAGCAGGGCCCTAGAAATCAATATAACCATGAATACTCAAGGATAAGTGTGCTAAACAATGGCAGGGCCAATGAAATAGTCTTGGTGTTATTTTCAATTTCAGTTATAGAAAGTTATAGCTCATTCAAGGCCTAATATCCATAATGTAGTCTGACAGCAGCAACATCACTCTACTGGTAAAAAGATTTCAGGGAAAAGCAGTGATAAATGTCTGCCTTGGATAGAAAATGGCACAGAGTTGTCTAATTGCATGTCCAAAGAGTGTTATAAGAAACAGAAAATAGAAATCTTAGGCCTTTGTTATCATGCTTTCAAAATATTGATCATTTGCACAGTGTTATCTACTTTGTTTAATCACCAACAGAGTTTCTCAACCTCAAAACAGAATAAATAATACTGCACATGATCTAAGAGGCAGGACTACAGTTGTTTGATCAGAAGATAAATTAATAAGAAAGGAGGCAAAAATGTGTGTTCACTGTGAAAATGAAAGTACCATCAATATTGGCCTTATATTCAAAGGAGAAAACTGCAAAGAGCTTGAAGGACTTCCTGTCCTAGAATCTCAGCAATATTTCTATCATAAAGTAAGACAACAGGAAATGTGTGTCGGAGGGGGGAGATAGAACTAATTCATTCTAAAGAGGTTACTTATTACAAAATGAACTGTCAAAAGAATAGGACCAGCTACAATAATGGGAGTAGGGGGCCTTAACTTGATAGATATCAGGAACTTAAATTTCTTAGAATTTTTATGCCATTGGAATTTTGAAAGCTAAAATCATTAAGCCCATCCCATCCTAAAGTTGATTCTAGCAACCCTGAATGATAGATAAAAGATCCAATATGTTATTCTTTGAGACAAAGAACAATAGAAATGTATAATAGTCTACATTTCTTACTTTAGACATCTGTGCATTTATACTGTAATTAATGGTGATGTTTATATTAATAATTGTGAAGAAGAGTCCTTATTTACATACATGTCCAAGCCATATTTAAGGTCTGGACAAAAGAACAAGTAATTAAAAACACAAATGTGTTATCTTTTCATTGCTTTGATAAATATATCTGAGAACAACTTTTAAAAAGGAAAGAGTATTTTGACCTATGGCTTCAAAGTTCATGGTCAATCTGAGCCTTAAGTGAATGTAAACATTTTGCACAAAGCAGGTTAAACTCATTGTTGCCACTAGGCCCTCAAGAATAATAGAATGGTGGTATGGCTAGAGTGCACACTTCAGAGATACACTACTAGCACCCCACTTCTGCCAACTAGGATTCCTCTTCCACAGATATACCACTTTCTAAATAGTCTGTTGAAATTGGAATCCACCAGTGGACTAAGTCAGAACTAGCCTGATATCCTTGTCTCTGGAAGTGTTCTCACTGACATATCCAGAGGTATGCTTTACTAATCTGGGTATCTCTCATCAACCTAAGTTGATCATCAAGACTAACCAGTACAGGAAATGTTGCTTATGAGGTTTGACCTGACATATTTATATCATTTCTGCTTCAGCCCTGTTAATATCTTCAACACTGTTTTGTAGAGGAAAGTTGAGTCTCAAAAGACTAGGGGGCTTTACCAGTTGGTTTCTTCTGTTTGTTTCTGCTGGCATACCTGTAGTCACTGCCTAACTTGATCTTCACGAACCAGTTTCTCATCCCTGAAAGTCTAGTAAAATATCTGCTTCGTTGCACAATCCTTAGGGACAGATCTGCTTAAAGTTTTGAAATCCTAATAAAAGCTCCTTGTCAGGGATGAAGAAGCGGCTCTGAGGTAGAGTGTGATCTGCTCCTTCCCGGGTCCTGAGTTTGTTTCTCAGCACCATACTGGGTGTCTCACAGCCACCTGTAACTGCAGTTCCAGGGGATCTGATGCTCGCTTCTGGCCTTTACAAATCCACCCACACAAATTAAAGGTTTTCTCAAAAGAAATCCTTCTTTTTCTTAGCAAATGTTAAGCAAAAAAAGGAAAACTCAATATTTGTGCAATAATTGTGTGGTATTTTCAAAGATTCCTTGCTTCTATCAGAAGTAAATTTTTTGAGTCTTGGATTGCAAATACATACATGAATATTAATTCATTCCACAGACTATAAAATGACTAGCATAAACATATACTTTGCTGTGGTTATCAGTAATACTCTTTAAAAGAGAAAAAGAGTATCACTGTTGTCTTGTCCCTTGTTCCAACCCTACAGCACAAGCATGTACTCTCGTGTAAAGCACTAGACTGCTGCGAGCGGAACATTTGCCCTTGTACTTCCCGAGTCTCAAGTCATTGTTTAAAAGTTGTCTTTTGATGCTGTAGCTCTTTCTCTTCAGAGTAAAAGGGGGAAAGATCTGCTTTAGGGAGATCTGAACACAAGAGCAAAGCAGGAACCGATTATCAGGTATTGCCTCAGAAATATAGCCCATTAAGAAATATCATCCTGAGTGAGGTAACCCCATAACAAAAGAACACACATGGTATGTACTCACAAATGGATTATTTGCTCAGAAGCTAGGAATACCCAAGATACAGTTCATAGACTACATGAAGTTCAAGAAGAAGGAAGACCAAAGTGTGGATACTTCAGTCCTTCTTAGAAGGGGGATCAGAATACTGATGGGAGCAGATACAAAGTATGGAGCAGAGACTGAAGGAAAGGCCATCCAGAGACTGTCCCACCTGGGGATCCATCCCATATACAGTTACCAAACCCAGACACTATTGCGGATGCCAGCAAGTGCTTGCTGATGGAATCCTGATATAGCTGTCTCCTGAGAGGCTCTGCCAGTGCCTGTCAAATACAGAAGTGGATACTCACAGCCAACCATTGGACTGAGCACAGTGTCCCCAATGGAGGAGCTAGAGAAAGGACCCAAGGAGCTGAAGAGATTTGCAGCCCCATTGAAGGAACAACAATATGAACCAACCAGTACCCCAGAGCTCCCAGGGACTAAACCACCAACCAAAGAGTACCCATGGCTCCGGCTGATATGTAGCAGAGGATGGTCTTGTCAGACATCAGTGAGAGGAGAGACCCTTGGTCCTGTGAAGGCTCGATGCCCAAATGTAGGGGAATGCCAGTACAGGAAAGCGGGAGTGGGTGGGTTGGTGAGCAGGGGGAGGGGGAATAGGATAGTGGGTTTTGGAAGGGGAAACGAGGAAAGGGGATAACATTTGAAATGTAAATAAAGAAAATATCTAATTAAAAAAACGAATTTTAGATGACTCCAAGTGAGGTTTGATGTACAAAGCTTTGATCTAAAGCTTTGGAGTTTGAGATTGGTTGGCTATCACTGCTGTGCTCTTCCAAGACAGGCTATACTTTTCTTTCTGGTGCTTAAATGTTTATTGTGTTACGGACCTCCAGTGAGTGTCTACTAGGTGAGAGGATGAATGAATGTTGTTTGTAAGTGTTCATGCTGTTTACAGTGGCTTATGAAGAGCAAAGCTAAGAATCAAAGGCTACAAAGGAAACCTTCCCTTCCTCTGCCTCCACCATACAGAACTGTTGCTGGTTGGAGATGAGGGACCTTAGTAGGGGGTCGTATGTTTGTTATTTAAATGCATGTTGCTTTTTAAATAGTAAAAACATCCGTGACCTCTAGTTTAACATAATATCACAATCACTGTACCTAGTGTCAGTAGCGGTTGAAATTTTAGGTCCTTAAAATTCTGGTTTCTGCAACTTCCCAGAATCCATATAGGTTCCTTTTGTCAAAAGGTATGTTTATTAAGCAATGCTTTGCAAGGTTGAGGGACACTACAAGAGAAAAGATGAGTGTTCAGCTTCAATTTGCTGCACCTTTCATTTTGAGAAATCACCTGTACCTACCAGTTCTGGCATATTATGACAATATTTTATCCTCTCTCAGTTTTATTTAAGCTATGTGAAAAAATACTGCTCAAGGTTTCTCCAACAGTACTTTGATGTCTTAGTACTTGTTTTAAAGTAATTTATATCCAACCTCTATATTAGCCTGCACACCTCTTTTTGGCAATTTCTCATATCCCTGATGGCCCTTTTTCTCATGCATGGCAAGAGATAGTGGAGGTTAGCAGTCCAGGGCAAGTGCACAGCTTGTGCATTATGTCTCCTTTGGTTTGCTGAAAGCCACCGACTCTCAAGAATAACATTGCTTTTTGACTCAACAATTCAAAAGCTGTGCA
This sequence comes from Tokudaia tokunoshimensis, assembly GCA_036184795.1. Taxonomy (NCBI): domain Eukaryota; kingdom Metazoa; phylum Chordata; class Mammalia; order Rodentia; family Muridae; genus Tokudaia; species Tokudaia tokunoshimensis. The sequence continues at coordinate 70,625,599 of BTHU01000022.1, read as the reverse complement.
AACAAAACAATTTCTAAAAATTAAAATAATTTTATCAGGTGGAGGGAGAGAGCCACTCTCTGAGTTCCTCTGAACTACATACATATATGTGCCCACACATATCACAAATAAAATGATATTTGGACAGGTATCATAAGCTGCCTTTGTTTAGTTTGTTTCAAATCTGTTTTCCTTAGGGAAGCCAAGATACTAAAATGAAAGGCATATGTTCTTTAGGAGTCCATCATCTGAATATGTTGAACAGAGTAATGGTCTCTATCCTAAAAATATGTAATAATTTAAGGTGGAACTGTATTGAAAAGGGTTATAAATTATCAAGTCTAAGGAAGAAAGTCAGTATTTACCATGAACTTGGACTTGGAATGGTATGTAACTAAACTGATGGTAGTTAATATGCAATCACTGTTTTTTACAGTGTAGTTATAGTGATTATATTCTATTTTTTATTTTCCTTTAGAATATACAATAAGCTCAATGACAAGTCATGAAAATAAATTATCATTGTATTAAGAACTTGTCAATTAATATATAAAGAATAACTATAGATGTAGTAATTCTTAAAAATACTACTTTTAAGGGAAATGGAATAAAAAATGTGATATTTCTGTCAAAGTGAGAGATTATTGGTGAAAAACAGAAGCAGAGTTTGATAGTTAGCTTGTCTTTAAGCCAGTTTATAGATATTTAGGTATCATAACATTTGAATTGTAAAGTTAATTTTTAAGTGATAAAAACTTTAAGAAAATATATTTGCAAAGTATACTTTTAAATTGTAAGGAATTTTAAAAAGAAATACTGTTAAAATTCATGATTCATTTTAAATCCTTAATCTACCTTTTGAGGAATATTTTGAAATGACTAGGAAAAACTTGCACTAATACCAATAGTATGATGTGCAAGACGTAGCCATATTAAGGTCTTCTCATAAATATTTTGGGCTGCTTTAATGGCAAGCCTTCATACTGATCGTACCAGGGGTTTTTTTGTTTGTTTGTTTGTTTGTTTGTTGGTTTTGTTTTTTTTTTAACGTGGAAAGAAGTTATTTTCATCCATTCTTGTGAGGTATCTTAGTGCAATTGATAGAATATTTTCCTTATTTATCCAGAAGCTCATTAGATAAAACCTTTGAAGTCTCTTTACTGATCTTCCTATCATATTAAAATACATATTTTAATACATTTACAAATAAATATTTTACGTCACTCCTTTCCATTTTTAGCGCTTTGAAGTCATTTATCTTCATTTTCATTAACATCTCCTCAAGTCATATGTACATGTGCCGCAGGAATGCCTGTGGATTCCCTTCTCTCACTCCCTGTCATTAACATTCTGTACTTAACCACTTCCAGTTTCTTACCTGCCTTCTTAGGATTTCATTTAATGTATTTAAAAAATAAAATAAAATAAAAGGAAACTTTGAGGGTTTGACCATGTATAGCCCAGTCCTACCTTGGAAGACCAACTCACTGTTTAATCAGTTAATCAGGGATAACTAAACCTCATTTAAAAGAAATCTACTTGGTATGTTTTTATAAGTACCTAAAAGGTCAGTAATTCCATAGAAGGCACCATCTTTGACTGTCACAGTAATCCGTTTGAGGTAGGAACAATATTATGTCCACTATCCTTTTTTTTTTAAACCTTTTATTTATTTACATTGGCTTTGAGAAAAGTCATTGCATTTTATGAACATGTGTTTTTAACCATGAAAAATTTTGTATTATATTTAAAACATGTATAAAATACTGAATTATCCTTGTAATCTTATAAATATATCAATTTCAGTTTAATGTCCTCAGTATTTAAAATAAAATAACTTTCTGTTGAGGTCTTTGAACCTCTTGGAGTTGAGTTTTGGGAAGGGTAATAAGTATGCATCTATTTGCATTCTTCTATATATGGACATGTGAAGCAATGCTGTGGAAAGTTTTTCTAAGACTAGTGAAGAACTGAAGAAGTTCTGAATCATTTGTTTATCTGCTTCTGTTTAAGAAGCCAACACTCCTGTGCTTCATAGGTGCTCTGCATTTGAGTTGTAGTGAAATCTTTGCTGTTCACCAGATATAATGGGTTAGTTCCGTACAGACAGGGCTAGGGGGAGGGCATACAGACACTAATATTGAAACTTTGAAATGGTGCCAGAGCAAGTGAATTTTATTTTCTTGTTCACTATTGGTGGTTTTAAAAATCCCTCCATGCAATTATCATGAACACCTTGCTTTGTGGTCACTTTAGGATTGGTGGGTGGTAGTGGGCAGTACTCCACATGTCCTTGGCATTTGTTCAGAATAGTGTGCATAATGTAATTCTCTGTCATAAGAGAATTTTATGACTTTTAAAATAATTTTAGTAAATATAACAAAATTAATTTTCTGAAAACATGTCCAGACGCATGTTAAAAAATAGCACAGCCAGCGGTGAGGCAGAGACAAGCATCTTCATGAGCTGCAGCCCAGCCTTGCCTGTACAGTGAACTCAAGCTAACCAGGAATGCACACTGAGTCAGGCTGTCTGCCTTTCTATATTTATCTTTCTTACCTTTCTTTCATCCCTCCCTGCTCCTCTCTTTTCCTCCTGTTTCTCTCTTTGTCTCTTTCCTTTTCTCCTTTCCTCCCTTCCTCCCTTATCCCATTTGTCTCTGTCTCTCTGTCTGTCTCCCTCTCTTATACATACAGACACACATATCTACATATATGTAGATATAATAATAGATATATAGCATGCTTAGATTCATTCATCGAGTTTTATAGGTGTTCTTCAGTATGTATTTTTTATATCTGTACAGGCTCTAAAAATGAAAACATGGTTTCTTTGAACAGGACCCTTGTATAAGTCATTCATGAAGCTTTATTTACTTAGAGCTTTCTAAGACCTTTTTCAGCAGCAAATAAAATTTTGCCAAATAAATGGAGGTAAGGGGTGTACATTCCCATGCTGGAGACAGTGGGGAGTATGTTTTAGGCACAGTCTGGGACACATGGTAACCTAATATCTCCAGGACAGAGACTTTGAGTAGGATAGATTGATAATGGTGAAGTTATATAGAATCAGACACCTGCAGGCTCCTAGAAAGTCATGACCATTCTCGAGTGTTTGAAGATTATCTAAAGGCACATATTTACATCCTTGAAATGTTCTCCAGAAGAAAGTGGAAAATGCATTAGTGTGGACAAGACACACTTGAAGTTGAAAGAATACCAAGCAACGGGCTTCCTCAGGCTCTTGGCCATTGACTTTGAAGTACAGAATTATTCATCTTTGCATATTTATTTAGTTAGTTCCTCTTGCACAGGATGTGTCTTGATAAATGAAACTGAGAATTCAAAGAACTATTAGACCTGATTCCTGTCCTCGAGACATTTAGAGTATACTTTAGAAGAAAAACAAAAGCATAATGTATAGTATATAATGTTTTAATACCTTCCAGTGAATTTTTATGTTCAATGCCTCTTTTGATCTTTAAAATACTGTGATCTCTCAGGGAATAACTGACATTTTCGAAATGAAAGCTTGTGACACAATTTATCAATATAATTCCAAACCAGCTACTTGAAGTCATGGGTATATGATCTTGCTACTATACTCTACTGTTCTACTTGTTTAAAAAAAAAAGATTATGAGGTGTTGTCTATGATAAAAATGTGGCACTGTATAGAACATGATTACTCCTCAGACTCTCGGATTGAGGAGAGCCATGTGGTAAATTTGGAAAATTGGTAGGTCTGTCTTGAATGATAATTCCTTAATGGAGTAGGATTCTACTCTAGCTCCAGGGTTCTACTGTAAGGGAAGAAATATATGGAGGTAGACAGCATGTGTGAGACTTAGTACATTGTGCTTCTTGTAGGAGAGCTTAAAAAAGATTTGTACTAATTCGTGGAATCTATCTAATAGTAAAGAACATTAGTATCAGTATTTAAAGTATATGGACTTCTCTAAATAGGATGCAAGAGACAGAATTAGAACAAAAGAACTCTGGAGTGTTACTTGCATTGTATGTCTGGATAGGATGTTAGGCCAGGTAGGGAAAGATTCTGATAGATCCATGGTTGCCCTTCCTCCAGTGGGCAAACAGATGCCCTCGTTCTGTTTCTTCCTCACATCTTTTATAAGCCTTGAGTTCCCACCTTTGTCTCACAGCCCTGTAGTGTGCGTGCCATTTTTATTTAGTCTGCTAAATGAAATGCTTAGTTGTTCTTTAATCACCATGCTTATGAAGCTGGAAAATCTTGAAGCCTTTGAAATGTTAGACTTGTAAAAAAAAAAAATTACAATGCCAGGCATGGGGGTTCATGCCCAGGCCCCAAACCAGGAGGGAGAGGTTGGGACATTGCAAGTTAGAGGCCAGTCTGGGCTACATAGTCAGATCTAGCTTCACAGAAATAAAACAGACCAACAAGTAGAACAAAACACATTACTACGTTTTAGATCCTGGAGAAGACTGCCATTGAAATTATATTTTCTTATTCTATTCACTTCTGTTTACATTTGGTTAGGGTTACCCTTCCTGGATTATGATAAATACAATTTACTTCCAGATTGTGTGATTTTCTGGGATCATAAAGGAAAGTGCAGACCAGAAGAGTCTAGCATCTTAACCACTTGCATCTCCAGCCTTCATCAGCATTTAGGAGATCTGCACTTTTAAAGCCTCTTTTCTTCTCAGATGAATTAGTTTGGCATCCGTATGCATATGTGACATCCATCAGGTTACCGTACACTTTAGCATGCCTTTCAAAGCTGTATGCTGTTCATTTCATTTGGCATTCCTGTCACAAATGCTAATCTTAGTCTAGGATTTAACTTTTTAAATACCATATCAAACATTAGCCTAGGCAGTCTCCTAACATTTTTGAACTTACTATAATCTCAAAGCATGTTTTATTTCAAAACCTATTCTGAAGTTATAAAATAAAAATTTTGAGCGATAAATTTCTTATTTTTCAAAGCATGTGAAACTATTAAATAAAATACTTAGACTTAGAGGGGCGAGTATCCCAGATATGCTCATAGCATCAGCACATAGCAATGGCCTCACTATACAGAGTGAGGTAGAGCAGCTTAGTGTGTCTTTGCACTAATGTTGTACTACATGTTCAGTCACCCTAAGCTCGTAGTAGTGTGCCTCATGTGGATATCGGCTAGTGAAAATGTCACATTTCATAATGTTGGAGTGAAGTGTCACAGTAATTGCCTCTAAGACATTTGCAGCAGTACATTTACAAGTCAGTATCTGACTTATTAGTAGCAAGGTCAGAAAGGAAGCAGGCTTTATGAGAAAAAATTTTAAAATGTTCCTTATACTCAATGATTGTTGTGGTTTTTCAATTAGAGAAAATATACAAATTGGAGATTGAGGTAGGAATAGATTTAGCCACAGAATATACTGTTCTAAGGAATGTCATCTTCTTTGTACAAAATACAATATAACAGATAAATATTTACCCTGCTTCTACAGATGGACAGTATGTTGCTTCCAGAACAAGTATTTGCTGTATTCAGACTGCTATGTTAATAGAGAAGACAGATTATAAAACAGTAAACTAAGGAAAGCAATTGTAGAAACTAATAAACATAAACTATATTTATTTACTTTTTTAAAAAGCATCCCCAGTGAAGCCCTGACAGGAGTTGGGAAGTTGAAAATGCACCAATTTCTGTTATAGGCAAGACAACTTAATAGAATTTTAATATGACTAGATTCAGCCACTTGGTATAACTGTCTGTCTCCTTATAGTGCTATAGCCAAAGGTAACCTGCTTACTGTGCACTTTCCTTTATGATCCCAGCAAGTCACACGTTCTGGAAGTAAATGTTGTATTTACCATAATCCATGAAAGGAAAAAGGCTGAACTAAAAATACAAAATTGAACAAATGTGAAACACTACTGCTCAAGTTTTGTAATTGTTCCATAAATGAGACTCAGGCATCTGTGTGGCAGAGATACTTTTATGTATCATTGAAAGTTGGCTGGGCTTCAGATGAGTTTGCAGGAGCATCAAGACTCAGGATGTCCTGTGAAATATGTTTTGTGCTGACCAAGCAAATAATAGTAGGTTGTATGAAGGCCTCTTACAGTTGAAAACACAGTTGCCTGGTGAGTGAGTACATTTGATATGAGAATTGGGTAGAATTGTCTGCATAGAGCCAATCAGTGGAGTGGAGATATTAAAGGATAGAGTTGCTCTGGGAAATCTATATTTTCAAACAAGCTACATACAGAAGGAGGATAGGAGGGCAGAAAGCAGGAAGTAGAGAGCTGAAGTGAGCCATGGGTGACATCATGTGGGAGAGCACACTGTGTAACAGTGAACTCTGTTCAGCCTGAATGTGGAGCCACCACAGGGAAACAGTTAGGGCTTAGAGCCCAGCAGGGCCTCCGAGGTGGATGGGAACAGCTTATTCGTCTCACTTCTGTAATACCGTGACTAACACAGTTAGGTTTTGTTTAGCATAGTGGATGCCGTTAAAGCTATGAGGATTCTAGTTTTTAAATGTATGTATACTTGTATTCTGGTTTGCTTTTTTTTTTTATCAGTATGAAAAACAGTATTTCATATACACGTTTTTTAAAAATATTTTCCAGATTTTTCCTTTCTTAAAATGAAGAAGCATTGAATCCCTACTCTTTCCCAGTTCTGTTAAACACGAAACATTTCTTATTTAATCGTAAGAGTAGCACAGAGAAGCCTCAAGTTCTATGGGACTGTGAGTAATTTGCCCAGGCTGACAGGGCCGAGAACGCTGCTACAGCCCTTGATTTAAAGTTGGCTCTGACTAGCATCAAAGCCCTCCAGTTCATTACACTTTCTCAATTATCTTACAGTACAATCATTGCAATTAACGGATTATTTTAAATAATTACACATTTCTAGGAGCACTCTATACATAAAACCATGAAGTCCCCGCAAAAGAAAATTCCCAAAGTCTAATCAAGCTTTTTACTTTGTAGAGTCCAGCACAAATAAAACCACCTTTTCCCCAAGTGCCTACATGCTACTGTCTGCCAATATTAAAAGTGGCAGTAAACAGGAAGCTTCCTGGGTTTGTTTTGTTTTGTCTTGTTTTGTTCTGTTCTGTTTTGTTTTGTTTTGTTTTGTTTTAGACAAGATCTCATACAGGACAGAATGGTCTCAGTTTCACTTTGTGACCAGAAGGCTGAACTTGGTTTCCCGATCCTCTCCACTCCCACTTTGATGTGCTAGGATTACAGGCATGTACTATATCATAGCTGGCTCTAAGGGTATTTAAAAACAAAAACAAAACTATGTCTTTAAAAAATAGAGTAAAAAAATAATAATTACAGCTCTATTCCAGATCTGAACATTCAAAACTTACACAGTAAAGGCAAGATTATTGTTATAATCTCAGTGGAAACTTTATTTTCCCCTCTCCCTTTATTATCCCTTGTGTGGTATGTCTACCTCCTGGTTCATCTCTTGTGCCGTATGTCTACCTCCTGCTTCATCCTTCACTGGCTGAATTAAATTCCACTGAAAGCAAATTGGAGAATTTCATTGGATCACTGAGCCCCATTCTGTGGTTCCCTGAAGAGCCTCATGCCCTTTCTGTAGACCGTTGCTGTTTACTTTCTTAAAGAATAGACTCCTTCTTTCATAGTATAGGAAGTCTTTTCAGGATTCTTTTCTTCCATGGCCAAAGGCCCCTTGACTCTCAATGACATTGGATACCTCATCTTTAATTTATAATTCATAGCCACATATCTAAATATATTCTTCCATAAAGTATAATCTTTGCTGAGCTCTTTGACATCCTTAGGTACAAAATAAAACAGTTCATCAGTCATCCATATTCAGGAGAGTGTTGATTTGGTAAATGTGGCTATTCAAAATGATAGTGAGATAATATGTGTTAATAACAGTTGTTAGTAACCATTCTATTATATTATATTAGATTAGATTAGTACTTGAACTAAGAAAGATGACTGTCCTGTTCTTCTATCTGATGTCCCTCCCTCTGATCCTCCCTTTCCCATGTACTACATGTTGGATGGTGGACAGAGATGGTTCAACAGTAAAGAGCGCTAGCTGGTCTTCCAGAGGACCTGGTTTTGAATCTCAGCACTCACAAGATGGCTCAAATCCTCTGCCCTCTATGGATACTACATGCATGTGGTCCACTGACATAAATGCAGGCAAACACATTATACACATAAAATAAAAATAAGTATTTAAGAACATATATAGGAATAAGAAAAGGAAGATAATTCAAAGAAATGATTCCTTGAGAATTCTAAGTGTTTACTTTCTTAAAAGATAATTGTGGTCAGGTGACTACTCTGGCTATCCTTGAACTCATTGTGAAACATTATCAACAGTATTGGTACTAATAAAACCCAATGGCTGTGCAGTCCATGGAGATGGTATTATAGTTTCTGAGTGTTTAAAATACTCTCTTATTAAGATTTTTACTCAAAGGTAGAAGAAATTAAACAGTAATGCTGTTTCTCTCCTCTCTCTCCCCTCTCTCTCTCTCTCTCTCTCTCTCTCTCTCTCTCTCTCTCTCTCTCTCTTCTTTTGACATGATAATCTCCAAGAGCTTCTATATAGTCATTAAAAAATAAAATACTTGTACAAAGTTTGTCCTCATAAGCCTTTTTGAGCGTGACTTCAATGAATATCAATCAGGATGTCTTTGTTAGTGGACCAAGCCTATGAAAATGTTTAAGTTCAGTGTTTCATAAACTCAACACAATATATATGAAGAAAATGGATTTATCGTGTCTTAAGTGTTGAATGGAGACTGAGAAAGCATACGTATAATTGTTTGCCTTTTGTTAAAAGAAAATTCCTTTGATTTTTATCTTCATCTCGTAGAGTGGAAGTTGTGTAGTACTATATCACTTGAAATCCCTTTTGATGAGTACCTGTCTATAAGCCTGTAAAAATGCCAAATAGGTCAGATCGTTGATGGGGCTCATGCACAGGTCCTGTTTTCTTTCGCTGGGAGAAGTGGGATAGGCCTAGTAGTATTCTGTCTGTGAGAGAACAACATAGCAGACTGAAGAGCAGACTGAAGGTGCTAGTGAGGTCATAGACCTATGTGAAGTTAAAATAGATTTTCACTGTAAAGGAACACTACAGCTTAGCACCTGCAGAGCTACCAAACACCTGTGTTGTGCTGCTTTATTTGTGAGAGTTCAACAGCAAGGCCCATCACGTGTGTGATGAGGATTTGGTTTACTCAGGAATGGACTCCACATGCTTCCTAAGTGCATGCATTATGTCCGTACAGTAGAATCAGCATACAAGTAGTAGGTACCCCAGCCACGATCAATTGAGTTTATTAGCAGTAGGACCTCTGGGCTGTTGCATTGTTCATTATTTAGATTTTACCAGAAATAGTCTTTGCCTTCATTTACCTAATACAGAGAACAAGAAATTGTTTTCCCTGACTGATCTAAAAATATTAGACCAAGGGTAAATATTAGAAGTGCATTTTACCCAATGTCTTGCTTTCTCCTATCTTTAACTAGTAGAAATGTGGGGCTGTGAATAATTGAAGCTAGACCTATACAGCATTAGAGCCATACATGAATTTTAATAAAAGTCAAGGGCAGTATAATACCCTGCTGGTGCTGACAAAGCAATTCACTTTTATATCTTGGGTTAGAATAACATTCTGTCCTTCCTCATTCTTGAGATACTTGGTTTTGTTAAAACCTTTATTTAAATTAACACATTCAGAGTAGTTTTAATAATATATGATTTCATTCATAAGTAGCTCCTTAATTTATTTCTCCATAATTATTCTCTACCAGAGTTTTCAATGATTTTGCTAATAAGAAAAAAAAAGCAATATTTATTTTGACCCAACCAAATTGTTCTTATTATCGATTGTCTAGAAGACAAACAACAAAACAAAACAAAACAAAAACCTCCAAACAAGTCTAGTAGCCTGTCAACAGGGACTAGTTAGTGAAAGTTGCCTGAGTAAACACTGTTGTATGAGTTCCCAGGGAAATTGCACTCTAGCTAGAACCCATGTGGAGGAGTAACCTCCTAATGTGACAAGCCCCTGAATCCACACATACCTAGATTGTTAATGTATATGTTATGTGGATCACCCATCTCTATTAGCTGATAAGATTGTATTTTCCTACAGAGCTAAATCTATAGTGTTTTTAGGTTTTATCTCACCTGGGTATAATGTCCTTAATCCTGAGTCTATCCTATAAACCTAGTGTCAATAAATATGAGCACAGTGGCCAGAGGTGGTATGGTGTCCTGACATATTGGCCGAAACCCCCGAGGCTCTGTACCCTCTGAGCATGGCCTGAATCTTGTTCCTAGTGTTTCTAAATTAGCTCATGTTCTCCTCTCACCTCCTTTTATACACTTTCTTATTCTGAACTCCATGGTAAGGTGAGCCATTGACAAACTACTCTTGAAGTTTGCCATTCTTTGGGACAGTAATGAAATTTCTGAGTAGAAATCTCAAAAACAAACTTCTCTTCGTGTATAAAGTTATGGGCACATAATTAGGAAGTCAGCTCACCATCTTTCACTTCCCACTGCTGCCTGTTCCCAGGCAAGCACTCATTTAGCTCTGTGCTTACCATCTGATCTCTGAAGTTTCCTTATCCAGTTTGTAGTAACATAGTAGGCTTTAATTTATACTTGGAAGTTCTAAATTCTAAATTTAACATCAGAGTTGTTAAATTTAAGCTTTACAACTGTACCTGTGTGTTCCCTGCATTCAGATTGCCAGTTTGAACCTGCACAACAGTCATAGGGCCAGTATCCTGGGTTTTGTGTGTGCTTTTGAATTATTTTTCCTTCTGTATCTTTTTCATGAGTAGGATGGCAGGAAAATCATTCAGGAAGTATGGAGGGAACATGTTACAGGATTTTGCTATTGTTTTTTGGTGGTATTTGGTGTGATTTATGTTTAATTTTCTTTGAGGAAAGGCTATCTATAGTGGTGAGTTGGTAGAGTCTTGGACTCTGAAATCTATGGGTATAGGACTCCAGCAGACACACCAGTGTCATATGCACTGTGGCCTGTAAGCCACAGCAGAGAACTTACTGTTCTGGACAGTCAGCTTGGCTGTAAGACAATCAAAAGATTGTTGTAGTTTTATACTTAAAGGAATTGAGGTAGCTTCTTAAAATTTTTAGACTGATTTTATTTATATGTATGAGTGTTTTCACTTGCAAATGTATCTGTTTATCACATGCATCACTTGTGCCCACACAGGTCAAAAGAGAGTGTAGGATCCCTTGAAACTGGAGTTATAGCTGGTTATGAGCCACCATGTGGGTACCAGGAACTGAACCTGTGTTTTCCATATAAGCAGCAGGTGTTTATGACCTCTGAGCCACTTTCTGGCCTCCTGAGTCAGTTGCTTGTAGTGCAGACCTTTAAATCTGTCTCTGACTTCTCAGGTCTCATGATGAAATGAACCAAACTGAAAAGAACAGATCTAACTAGGAAAAGTAAGTGGGGACTCCCGGTGACGTCATTTGTCCTTTCCCTACTTCCTGCTGAATCTCACTGCTCACACAGCACACCTCTGAAAGGGAAGCCAAACTGTGCAACCCTCGAGAGGCATGCAGAGCTAACACAAGAACTTTCTAAGCAGGAGAAATCCTGTGTGAGCAGTGAGAATGTGTCTTTTATGTAAGTGGTGCTGGAAGTGAGCAGCACCTGGCACCGTAGCCCACTTGTGCCCTAGTCTTTAGGGTTGGCTCCTGAGAGTATAGTTGAATACAATGAGTCAGAGGAGGGCTATTACACAGCCTGCTGCTCCTAAAGTAGAACTGTAGCCTTGCCCCAGAAAAACTTACTCATAAAACAGTTTTTAAATGAACCAAACTTTAACAGAAAAACAAGCACATCCTGTTTAGGACCTTGGATGTTGAATTGTATGAGCTATTAAACTCCGAGATAGTGACGGTGACAGATAGTGGCAGTGCGTGTCACTGTGACCTACACCCAGGGACTAGCATACAGTAGAGTCAGTAAACACTGTTAAATAAGTAAGGTAGAGATACGCCATTCCATATTAATAACCACCTCAGTTAATCACTTAAATAGTGTACAGGATGGCAAAGATGGCCTCAGCTGTGCAGGAGAAACTCGGATGAGTAGGTCTATCTGGGTCTGTCTTTTGGATTTGCAAAAATACCACCTCTAACTTAACCACTTTAACTTGACTACCCCTTTTAACTAAAGATCCTGAAAGGATATTTTTAGCATAACATTAAAAATGTGCTTCATTCCTAATTAATATTTATACCTATTCCCCAAAAATGAAATTGATTTTCTCTTCAGTTTTATTTTTTTCTTTTTTTATTATTATTTTCTAAATTTTTTTATTTACATTCCAAATGATTTCCCCATTCCCATCCTCCCTACCCAAAAGTCCCATAAGCCCCCTTCCCTCCCTCTGTTCCCCATTCAACCCCCTCTTGCTTCTCTGTCCTGGCATTCCCCTACATCCAGTCTTTCCATCTTCTTGGAAATCTATTGATATGTGAATTGTGTCTAGGGTATTCCGAGATTCTGGGTTAATATCCCCTTATCAGTGACTGCATACCATGTGTGTTCTTTTGTGATTGGGTTACCTCACTAAGGATGTTATTTTCAAGTTCTGACCATTTGCCTAGGAATTTCATGAATTCATTGTTTTTAGTTGCAGAGTAGTATTCCATTGTGTAAATATACCACATCTTCTGAACCCATTCCTCTGTTGAGGGACATCTGGGTTCTTTCCAGCTTCTGGCTATTATAAATAAGGCTGCTATGAACATAGTGGAGCATGTGTCCTTATTGCATGCAGGGAAAGCCTCTGGGTATATGCCCAGGAGTGGTATAGCAGGATCCTCTGGGAGTGTCATGCCCAGTTTTCTGAGGAACCGCCAGACTGCTTTCCAGAGTGGTTGTACCAGCTTGCAATCCCACCAGCAGTGGAGGAGTGTTCCTCTTTCTCCACATCCTCGCCAACAACTACTGTCTCCTGTGTTTTTGATCTTAGCCATTCTGACTGGTATGAGATGGAATCTCAGGGTTGTTTTGATTTGCATTTCCCTAATTAATAAGGATGTTGAACATTTCTTTAGGTGCTTCTCAGCCATTAGATATTCTTCAGATGAGAACTCTATGTTTAGCTCTGTACCCCATTTTTTAATAAGGTTACTTGGCTCTCTGGAGGCTAACTTCTTGAATTCTTTGTATATATTGGATATTAGCCTTCTGTCAGATGTAGGGTTGGTAAAGATCATTTCCCAGTTTGTTGGTTGCCGCTTTGTCCTCAGTTTTATTTAATAGAATCGTCCCATGGTGGTATAATTTTAGCCCCTATCTTCAAACTGTATCTTTAGAATGCATCAAATTCTTAAAGGTCCACAATTGTCATTTTCTACCTGCTAAAATTTCAGTGGCATATCCTTAGCTGTAGAGCATTAAAGAGCAATTTGGGATACTGGTGATCCAGTTGGTTATCTACTGATCTAGAACAGAGAGGAATAGGTAGGTTTTATACGTTCAGGTTCCTTGAGTTGTGTGAGAAATCTCCTAAAGCTCTTCATGTGTCATGGCTAGAATTAGTAGATATCTTATCTCTTAAAATAAGACCTTCCACCCTTGCCATATATTTGAAAAAAATATATGCCATCATATGTCTAATTTACCCACCATAGAGATATAAGCTATATTTCAAGTGATCTCTCCCCCTTTTAAAATATAGATAGATAGATAGATAGATAGATAGATAGATAGATAGATAGATAGATATTTAATTTTTAATTCTTTCCAGAATTTTGACAGGTTCCACATACGTTAATAGAAAATAGGCTTATTATTGAAGCGCAGAGCTGCTTGTCACTGAAGCTTCATTAACACTGTTATCGCTGCCTGACATTTATCTTATAATTTTCTGGAGCTGACTGTTGTGTCTCCATGGAAACCTAAATTGCAATTGAAACAAGTATGATAATAAAGGCATCCACCACGATTGACAGCAAGCAAAGCCTAGTTACATTTGTTTATAGTTCCTTCAGTAGCTACAACTAGAGACAGGGAAAATGTACTTTAGGTACTTAGAATTAACTCTCTCCTGTCACAGTGGTACCTGACTCAGCCTGTATGGCAAATTTATTATAACATCTTCAGCTATGATGTTAGTAATAATGATACTGATCTTTACTGGATCATCTCAAGTCATTATGAATACTGAATGTAATAATAGCCCTGGTCTTATTTCAACCCCAAAGGAAATTTTACCTCATTGTGCCACTATTCAGTGTTGTTCAGTTCAGATCTGCCAGCTTGTGATGGTACAGGAATAATTTCCTTTAGGGTGGAGGAAACAACAATACTTAACTAATATTTAACAGTACTTATACTAATTTTCCCTTGATGTTGAGGAATCTCAGCTCTCTCAAGTTCATGACTTTGCATTGACTTGGCTATAGCCTCAAAGCAAAGAGTCATGTAACAGGTCCAGAGTGAATTAATTTAAAATTAATTTCATTCTGAAAGACTCCATCTGGCTGTGTTTAGGAAAGGTACTTACACAGGTATATAAACGCATGGTCATCTGTATTCATTGTGCAGACCAGATGCAATGTCAAAAAATGAAGAAATGTCCCAAAAATTATCTGGGGGGAATTTTTATATAATGATATTCTGTCTCTTAGTGTAAGAGCCATTGTGTTTGAGCACATTTCATCTCATTTTAATTCTGTTCATTTAGGGAACTAGATCTGATGGTATATATTTTTAAGAATAAGTAATTTAAATACCAAAGCCTATTGTTGATTTAAGATATTAAATTATTTTTATGGGTCACTTAAGATACTAAAGATAATTTCTTATTGAAAAGAACAAGTATAAATTTCCAAATCACTGTGTTCAGTTTGGTATTGATTAAGAGTTCCAGCTATTAAGATTTTACAGAACAGTACTATATGGGATAGCATGTTTTTATGGTAGTGCAATTATATAATATTTAATATTTACAACCTTTAAGACTTCTTGCCCTATTAGGTTACCTCATTCATAGAAGTATGTATTGAAAAGAAACTGGAATAACATTAGAATTCTAGATGAAGCCCTTCCTGACCACCTTATTCATATCAAAATTGTATGTAATACTGTATCTCTGACTCACTTTCCCAACTGAAATGATATTTTTGATATAACATTTTTACTTACTTTATGTCACTCACCAGGATAAAACCTCTATCAGAGTATTTTATTCTCATTTTTCTAATAGGTTTATCCTCAGTTCCTCGAATAATGTTCTGATTGTGAGAATCACTGCATAAATATTTTTGTGGCTGTAATTGAGTTAGACATTCCTGTTATCAAGAATTTCACAGTTTTACACTATACCCAAGTAATTATTGTTTCTGTGTCCAGTGATCAGAGAATGGAAGAAGTCAGAGCAAGAGCAAGCATTCAGTTTGTCTTATATCCCTGTTGAGTATGAAATGCTTCCTTTTCTCAGGACTATCAGATGTACCAGGACAATATGAGCCATACAGTACAGCATGGGACTCTGTGGCGGTGCTGAGGAGATGGCTTAGTGAGTGAGAGTTCTTTATCCACAACTTGGCAGAGTGTGAAAGGGAAGTGTAGATAGAGGAGTGGCTTTGTTCATAGACTCCAGGATACACACCGTACGCATTGGTTGAATGGCTAGCTTCTTACCCTTTACAAGGCCAGTAGCACACTTGACCACCATCCCAGTCAGGGATCTCTGCCAGAGTTCTCTCCTAGTGACCACAGCCTTTGGTCTCACTTGCATTCTTAGGAGGAAGTGCTCCTAGGGCTTATCCCCTCAGTCAGCATTGCCTCACCTCCCCTTTCTCCCTCCTGGTGCCCCTCCCCTCCTGCTCTTTTCAGTCTCACCTTCAACTAAGTGAAATAACAGGAGTTATTGGTTTAAATGTAAACATTGACCTTGACTATATTCGTCACTGGTTACTGCCTTACTAAAAGACCACGCTATATTTTGTTCTATTAAAGATCGTATCACTTTACAACTTGATTCTTATATGTGCCTCTGTTCATAAATAATATAAATTATATATTTTTCAGATTATCTCCATTATACTTAGCATATGTGTGACATAAACAAGTCCTTAACAATTAGAATGAGAAATAGCTAAGAGTTGGGTCAGTTTGTAAAATGCTTGCCAAGCAAATATGAGGACCTTATTCCTAACTGTAGTATTTTTCATGATAATGTTTAATTTTTACATTTTTTCTATGTATTTCTTCAATTTTATCAGAAATATTTTCCATGTAAATCTTCAATTTTGTCAGAAAATGCTTATAATTCCACTTTCAATCAATTTAGGAATACTTTTATGCCTACCATTTTATCAGTATAATTGTTCATGATAATCTTCAATTTTAACATTTTTCTATATTTTTCTTCAATTTTATCAGAAATATTTTCCATGTAAATCTTCAATTTTTTCAGACAATGTCTATAATTTTACTTTCAATCAACTTAGGAACATTTTTTACCTTCCATTTTATCTGTATAATTTTCCATGAAATAGTCAGTTTTAACATGTTTTTCTATATATTTCTTGAATTTTTTCAGAAATATTTTCCTTGTACATCTTCAATTTTATCAGAAAATGTTTATAATTCCACTTTCAAAAAACTTAGGACGGACAGTGGTGGCGCACGCCTTTAATCCCAGCACTTGGGAGGCAGAGGCAGGAGGATTTCTGAGTTCGAGGCCAGCCTGGTCTACAAAGTGAGTTCCAGGACAGCCAAGGCTACACAGAGAAACCCTGTCTCGAAAAACCAAAAAAAACTTAGGAATATTTTTATGCCTACCATTTTATCTGTATAATTTTTCCATGAAATACTCGATCTTAACATTTATTTTTTATTTATTTATTTTGTTACTTTAAGTTAGATTATACATAGGTGAGGTAAAGAGTAAAAGAAAAAAAATCAGTGTTCATTTTGGGAAGTGTGAACCCTCATTGATTTCATAACAATCTTAATTTTCAACTCATTGATAGCCAAACTAGTATCCTCTCAATCTAAAGATCCATTTCAGTTCCTGGGCCACAATAGGCAGGCACACTCAAGCCACAGGAAGACACTCTCAATTGGCAGCCTGAGAAATCCTGCCCTGGAAAGTGGAAGCAGTTGGCTGTCACCAGAGAGTGTGTTAATGTGAGTCAGTCTGTACTTTGGAAGGTGAGGGCCTCTGCATCTCTTGTTTGAAATGATTGTTACCCTGGTGCCATTTCTAAACATTCATCAGAAACACCTATCTGCCTAGTGAAAATGCCTACTGCTCAAGCCCCAAAGTCCACGGAACAATTTCTGACAAATCCCAGCAGGAGATGAGATTTCCATGGAGGGAGGTCTACAGCCAGTACTTTGCAGCCTTCCTGGCAAGGGTCATCCTGGGCTCTGCCACCATGCACCCCTGAAGGCCTCCAGATTTACTTCTTTGTAGAGGTTTTCAGGTTTCTGCTTTTTACTAGCAGTCAAGTGGAGATAAGGTAATCAGGTTTTCCTTTCACTTAGTGAGTTCAAATGCTGGTTTTCTGTGACCTTTTCTAAAGAGGAACTTCCCTGTGAGTCATGGTTCCTTTTTACCCTGATAACAGATGGTCAGATCTCTGACCAAATACAGTGACTCTAGTGGTTTAGTAAAACATCCATGGCAAATGTGTTGTTTCTAAGTTGCTTGTGAAAGAAAATAATGTCCTGTACACCCTTTTTGAAAACTTTTTATTGATTCTTTGTGAATTTCACATCATACACCCTAATCCCACTCTATCTCCCCATTCCTTCCTTCATATCCACCCTCTGTCCTTGCAACCTTCCCCTACCCAAAACACAAACAACAACAACAAAAGTTAAAAGAAAAAAAAACAAAAATGAAAAAGCCCATGTCTAATTGTTGAAGCTGGAGTGTGTCACAGTGTGTCCCACAATGCACCCTTTTGTCCACACACCTTTACTTGCAAATGTTTGCTGCAATGAGTCATTGGTCTGGTTCGAGGCCTCTGGCTCCTGCTACACCCTCAATACTGGATCATCTCTGGGATTCCCCTCAGATATCCTGTTGCTGTTCTGAGGAGATCCAGCAGATCCCAAGCTGCTTTCACGTTGCTTGCTCCAGCCCCTTCATTTGTCCAGGTAGATGGGGCTAATGTTCTAATGGGCCAACTCAGAAGCCCTGGATCTAGGCTGCATAGTAGCTGAGTTGGTCAGCCTGACAGCTCTTTGGCACCCATACCACCATCTCCAGCTCTCCAGCACTGCCCCGATAGCTTACTCGGTGCCCCAGCTGGCAAAAGGCAGGGCTAGCTCTACTGTGCTGCCCCGGTGAGATGTGGGGCCAGCTTTCCAGAGTGTTGCAGCAGTGAGGGTCAGGGCCATCTCTGCACAGCCCTTGGACATCAGCATTGTCCTAGGTGGCAGCCAGTCCAGGGATGTCCCCATGGCCTTTGGCAGTAATATGAACCGTGGATATTGGCATAGACCCCAGCTGCTGCACTCAGACATGGCCCTTAGTGGCAGCACAGGCCAGGACTTATCCATGACCTCAGGTGGCAGGACAGGCTTCTCAGCTCAGGCTGTTTCTCTCCACTCTGTGTCTCCAGCTCCACCTCTCTTCATAGTGCTCAAACCCATCCTCTCTCTCTCTCTCCCCCAGCTCTCCACCACTCTGGAGTGATGCCTGCTGTGGGTGGGCCATACAACATGTGGTCGTCTGGGTGCCTTCCATCTGTCCTATATACTCTTACGAGATTTCTTTTCCCCTCACTTTTTGTAAAGGACTTATGGACAATATGTGTACATAAAGAAACCTTGTATTTTTCTTCAGAATAACACAAGCAAATTTACTTAAGATTTGACAATAAAAAGATTTTTTTCCTTCAGATATTTTGAATATTATTTATTCCAGTTAATCTTCCATGAAGTTTTTAGTTGCTGATATGGTGCCGTTTCACCCCAGAGAATCTAGGCCCTTATTTTATAATTGGCATGCCTGTAATTCCAAAGGCTTTGCTATACATGGTAAGTGACAACAGTATCTTCCAAGTAAATCCAGGAGCATCTTTATTGTTCCCTCTTATGTGACAACCTTGCTACAGTTAGGACCTTGTGGGCAGTTGTGGCTTCTTCTAAAGGTTCAGTGTGGTGTCTGTGCCTGGCTCCTGCTCACCATGCTGCCATTCTGTGGAGCAGATAATGCTCTTGGTAAACGACCAACACCACCCAGATGGACAGCACAAGACTCTTAATGCTGCTGAGTTCCATGCTTTCCAGAAGCCCCAGACACGTTGCCAGTCCTCTCTTCCTCTATTGCCTTATGCAGCTCTGTCTTGGATAATTTGCCATGACAATCAAACAGCCTAGACCTTTGTGCACTCTCCCTTAAGTACAAGTAGTGTTAGGGAATGGTTCCTAAACCCATTTGAAGAGTGGCGTCAGCTGACTAAAATGATGAGACTCAGCTCGTTTTGTTAGGAAGAGCGCTGGGGCATCTTGGGTAGCACCCTTGGCAGTTGGCACTCACAGTTCCATCTAAGCCCATGCTGCTCCCCACAGTGTCCCTGACACCGTGTCAACCCTATGGCCTGTGTGTAGATGCCTATGAGCTTTGAGGATTAAATTAGACACAGGATGTGGAACTATACCAAAGCTTCAAGCAGCTGGTCATACTATCTAAATTAACTTTTCAGTAAATCATTCTCTGCATCCAAACCATAATAAAACACACTGGAGAGAGCATATTTTTTAAACATTAATACAAATATTTATATGAATACAACTATTTATATTTCTTATAGCCTTTTTGTAGAAATTATAGCCATATATATTATAATTTATACTTAAATAAAGTTAAATTACTATTTGTTCTCTTTGGTTTACAATGGGATGAATGAGGTACAGAGGAGTTATTTGATTTTCCTTGAGAGCACACAGTTAAATTGATGCTGAGCCAAGGCCAGCTCCATTGGCCCATTATCTACTTGTGGTTATGCAACTTAGCTTTAATAGTATTTTCAAAACATCTCCCTCAGAATAATATGTTTAGGTGAGTCTCAACTCTAACCAATGTTTTAATAGGAGGAAAGGAGGTATATTTCTTTCTAGACCTACCTAAATAAAATTAATAAAAATTTGTTTATATAGTTGCCTTAGCCATAGTTCAGCACTCAGTAGCAATATGTAGCTACTGCCTGCCATACTGAAGTAGGCTAGCGATAGGGATATAGAGATAGAGGCCATTCCTGTCAGCATAGACAGGACTGAACTGATGTGCTCATTCCAAGAAATAAAAACAGTAAGGTAAATAACAAACAAATAAAAAGTTAACAACAATATTAATATTTATTAACACCAAGAAGATCAGCTATCTTCAGGCAAAGGTATTCAGAGACAGTATTTTTTTTTTTATGTAGCATTTTTGGCTTAGTACATTAATATGGATATTTATTGGCACTTGGAATTTATCACGGACATTTTGTAAGTTTGTTGCTTTTTTTTTTAGAGATAAAGGAAGTTAAATATAGAAAACAAATACAGGACAAAATATAAAATCAAAAATCTGTTTCTTTGCTTCCAGGCTTGAAAAGGAAACTTGAAAATTTTTAGGCCTTATAAACTGTTTTCCTGAAGTTAATACACTGAATAGCTTATATTTAATGATACTCTGCTTTCTCAGAGGAAGCACAGATGGTTTTGCATATTCTCTGTTGATCTGATTTCTTTTTACTAGAAAATGGAGTAGGGAAGTAGGTCAGTGCAGTGCTTCCAGCAGCATGTGAGGCCTCGCACGGCCTTCCCGGCAGCTCTACGTTTCATCTTGACTCTGCGGCTCATGCCCTCAGTGTCCCCTGGCCTCGTGCCCTCTGACTTATGCCCCTGCTCCACTTGGCACTTATCCTAGAGGAATCATAGAGTAGGTTCTGGGCCAAGGGCAAAACACAATTGGTATTCAGGGTCTCGTTGAAGTTTTCAGGCAAGGTGCCCACAGACGTCTATGTCTGTGTCCAAGGTCTGCAAGTGGCCACAGAGTCCTCGTGAAGCACCACTACCTCAGGATTCTCCAAAGAAGTCTAGTTCCTGGAGCAAGAAGGGCAGACAATTGGCTTTTAAATCCTTCTGTATCCATACTTAACAGCGTGATTCCTTACAGGCGTTACATGGAGAAGGCACCTTACTTCTGTAGACCTCATTTGCTTCATTTCTAAAATGAAGATGATTCCAATGAGCTATTATGATATTGTGTGCCAGATACTTGGCAAAGGTTTCTGGCAGAGGGTAGGCCCTCTATTAATATTATTTGGATTTAAATCTAAAGTTTTACACTATAAAAGGCACTACACTGTGTTCCATGGAAAGTATGGAATGAAGACAAGCGAGATAGTCCTTGTTTTCCAAGTCATTCAGACTCTTTTCTGACAAAGCTCTTAGTAGAAGGTTTTGCTGAGATGGGAGTATGTGTATCTATAATTTTCTATGACAAGTACCTTGACTACCTATGGTCCCTGACAAGAACTGCCAAACGTTTAACTTAAAACCCGATTAACACATATCTTTGGCTAACTCAGAAGTCTCTATACCTGTAGCCACATGAAATCACCAGACTGCCAAAAGAAATATTCTTCAGGCAAGAGAAAAAATTCAGAGTCCAAAGGAGAAGTTGAGGTGTATTAAAACAAAGTTAACAAAATTGTTATATCCCAAGATGCAATAACAATAAGAGAATCACTGTCATATGAATAACCCAAATAAATGTTTTTGATCAGGAGTGTTTGATGGTGGTTTTAGTTTATACTAGATATGACTGTATTTCCCTACAGACAGAATTGTTGTACACTTCCCAAATGATCATTTGCAAGATGACAGACAAGAAAGGATGTAAAAAGGCTACGTGGCAGCTACTCACCCATGTGACTTTGTAGAAGTAGAGAAGAAAGGATCTGGGCAGATGGTGATCTTCTTATGTGGCAATTGAGATGTGGGTTTCAAAGCAGCCTTAAAGGCTCATAAGCTGGGTGCTTTGCAGCATGTTTCCCATAGATAGAGGAGTGGTGTGTGTAAATTTTTCCAGCATTCCTCAAGGAACCCAGTAGAACTTGCTTTGGAATTTGTCTTTGATTTGTTTTGAGCTGTCTGTACTCCACTCAAGCCATACTGTACAGAATGTTTAGCCACGTGGCGGATTAGGAATACTTTGTACTTTGGAGCCCGTGGACATAGATTTGGATTCTAGCTATAGTTCACAATCCATTATCCTTAGGAAGGGAACTTCTTTCTCAGATGCTGGCATTTGAAATGTACTACTTTCTCATAGGGTTGTCTTGAAGATTAAAGTGTCAAGCACGGCCAGATGTGGTTTCATGATCCTAGCTCTTGCTAAGCAGAGGCAAGCAGATCTCTATGAATTCAAGGTCAGGCTGTTCTATATAGCCAGTTCAGGCCAGGCAACCAGCTCTACAGAGTGAGACTGAAAAACAAACAGACACACACTCAAACAAACAAACAAAAGAACCGAGACCAATTTAAAAAGAAGTAAAGTACATAGCATAGTATTGATATATATAAGATACTATTATTACTAAGGATATGAGTCATGTTTGGATTTATACCAAAAGAATTTTTAATTAAAAAAATAGATATATGGTGGTCACTTATGGTGATTATGTAAAGGAAATGTATACACGGTGAGAATAGCAAGACATTTATAGAACATTCTGGGCCATGTGCCTCTATGAGGTGGTGTCTGTTGTTGCCATTTTATAGATGAAGGATCTGAAGCTCAAAGTAGCAGAGTAGAAAGCAATGGTGTCAGGGTACAGCACCCATGTGTTTGCCACTGTTCTGCATGATGAATGGTAAGAGGTCCATGGTGTCGAGGACAGACAGCCGACTGGGAGACACGTGAATAAGCACCTTCTACTGCATAAAGACCAAAGGAGTGAGCATTCCTCCCTCTGTGCAGCTTTCCTCCTCCTCTGATCCCCTTAGTTTCTGTTATTTGGGAAAACAAAAGGGATGTTCATTTGCAATGTGAGCATTAATTAGTGCTTGCTCCAGACCTCTGTGTAGATAGTAGACAACTATACTGCAGCCTAACTCTTGCTCTATATTAGTCATTGTTCAACTTCCGCTTTCTGTTAGCTTAGACCTATGGCAATACCTTCCTCTTTGCATCTAGCTGGTTGTCAACAGCAGTAACCACGAGTCCTTCCTGTCCCAAAAGCAAGTCTTGCCACACTCTCAGCTTTCAAAGTGCTATAAGCATGATATCCTCTACTGCAAAGAGCTTTGCCACCTCTGCCCAGTGCTGTCACAGCTCCACAGGCTAAATTGTTTATTGAATTATCAGTGATGGGAAATAAGATAGGTGCATGAGAGCAAGATAAATTGTCTAGGCTAATATAAACAAGCATTGTATTATACCTGAATTGATGAAAAAGGATTTGTGCTCAATATTTTATTCAGTAGAACATTTTTATAACAATAAGGTTGATTAGAGAATGCTCTAAAAATGTTTCATGTTAGACAGTCTAATTGTTTACTTCAGTAATAAAAAACAAAGTGGTCACATGGGAAGATATGGTAGAGGTGTAGAGATCAAGGCAACACTTAGTGAAGGGGGTCTGACATCATTGCCTCTCTGAATTAATCTGAATTGAGATTTGTTTTTTTTTTCTTTCATTCTACAAGCTCTTAGCTTTGGGGGGGGCAGCGGTGAGGGAGGTCTGTGTGAATGTGACAAACTTTTCACTGGGTAGATTAGGTTGTCCTCAAGTTCAGGAACTGCCTTCCATAGCTCCCAATTTTTCCCATCATAAAAATAGTGCAGGCATGCTTTGGGGGTCGGGGGCATTCAGGTCTAGTGAGTTTAGACCTGTAGCAGCTTTAAAGTGTTCTTTTTTGTTTGTATGTCTCATGCAACAAAATAAGGAACTCTGCTTAAGAACTTTTTCTACTACATCTTTGGTGTTTCTCTGAGGTTACAGTGAAATCACACTTGCTTAGTGTTTCTTCTTTCTGACCTGCTTAAGTAGTGAAGTGGCCGCCTGCAAGGCTGCAGCTCTGGCTCCTGGCTCTGCGCTTGTTCAGCTGCTTTGTATTTTCAGACTGGCAAACTGAACTAAGAATGGCATTTTCAGGAGCATTTACCATTCTAAAGAGAGAACCTAGAGCATACAGTGTATTGGGTGTGGTTATGAAGTAAAGGTGTTTGGCTTGCTTTATTATTGTCAGAGGGGTAGTAGCCAAAGGTAAAAAGAAATGACTTCATCATATCAGGCTTGTGACAAGAATTCTCTCCCAAAATTGGATCTGGAAATGATAGGAAGACATATAAAAGCTTACGCTTTATTAGTTCTTTGTATCCACCCCAAATATTTACTGAAGCTAGGAGAAGAAAAAGCAGACCTTTTCTTCTCTTTCCCAAACATGTGATTGTTTAGAACTTAAGTGCAACATCTGGAAGTCAGATATACAGAGAGCAATTTATGGAGTGTGAAAGACTTGAAATATTCAGTGTCCTTTAGTGGGAACTCAACTTTCTGTGCGTATTTTTTTCCCCAACACAAAGCAAGCAATTCTGAGATCACTTTTGCCTCTCTGAATTAAGCCCTTTGTGCTTGGGTCCCATAAACAATGTGCTTTTTAAAGGGGAGTTCCCCCCCCCAGCTCTGGCCCTTTTCTCCAGTGCAAGCAGCCAATCAGCTGCACCGAGCTGCATAGCTGGAGCGCTTTCCATTCTGAGCAGCAACAACGTACTAATTTGATGCACACATGGATGCCTCGCGCACTCTGCAAATTCATCACCAGCATCTTGCATTAGTCATCTGATGGACTGCCAAGTGTTTCATTTTCTTTCCATGTGACTTTATTATTACCACCTCTCTTCCAAAACCTCTGAAAAAAGGGCGGGGAATGGGGGAGAGGGGGAGAGATCCAGCAGAAATCTAGCTCTGCCTTTCTTTCTCAGGGATGACCAGTGCAGAGCTGATAATGCCGCCGATTTGTGATGTGTTGATGGCAGCCTTGCCAATTGAGACCTGCACTTAACTTGCAGCTGCCTCCCAAGCCTGGGCTCTGAGATGCCCATGCCGTGGGTGATAGGCAGCCAGGCACTGCCCTGTGCTCCTCCGGCGGAGTCAGTGCTGAACAACAGCAGCATGCAGTGAGAGCACCGCTGCCTCCGCTGCTGAGAAGCAGTCTAATGGTGCCTCTGCTTTGTTTTAGTTCATCAAATTTCTACGACTCATTAGGCACTTTCCCCTGTGCTCCTCTTCCTCTTTCCGCCTCCTCACCCCCAACCCCCACTATTTTTTCTTCCTGTCCTTCACCCTGAAGCCCTAACTCTGGCTCCTGGTTCCGTTTTTTGACAGTAACGGCACAGCCAACAAGATGAACGGAGCTTTGGATCATTCAGACCAGCCAGACCCAGATGCCATTAAGATGTTTGTCGGACAGATCCCTAGGTCCTGGTCGGAAAAGGAGCTGAAAGAACTTTTTGAGCCTTATGGAGCTGTCTACCAGATCAACGTCCTCCGGGACCGGAGTCAGAACCCTCCCCAGAGCAAAGGTACAGAAGCATGTGGCGCATGGGGTAGGGTCACTTGGGGTCAGGGTGGCTAGAGTGGCTAGGGTGGGCGCCCCTGGCTGTCTAGAGATCCAGAGCCTTCAGTACCTGGGCATGAGCGAGGGCGGCAGAGAAAGGGAGGGCAGGCTGAGAGCAGCAGGGCTGCCAGCCCTGGTGTTCTGGCTGTGCCTCGGGGCTCCTCCCAGAATTCCCTCCTGCTGGGACAGGTGGGACTCCAGAAGGAGGGCAGGAATGCTGCCCAGCTTTTATGGTCTCCTGATTGCTCCTATGAGGTCACAGCCTAAGCAATGTGGTCTCTGGGCGGGGTTGCTGCTTCTTTAAGGACCATATTTCTCAGCCTTGTATTTCAGGAGCTAACTCTTTCTATGCCACCTTTTCATGATTTCTCATGTAATTACAAGTATATTACACTTTCCCATAGCCTATAGAGACCTTAAAATGACCCACAAACAGTGCGGTGCCCCTGGTGGGATAGAGAAAGGGTTCACCTTGAGGACAGATGCCCATTCTTGGGGGACAGCAGAGATCATTAAAAGAACTGTGCCTGCTGGAACAGGGGTAGTGCCCTAGTGGCATGAGATAGTTAACACACCTTCAGAGTATCCAAGGCTTACACCATTCTCAGAGCTAAGATTAAAGTGAAAAGTTTGGTGCTTATGACTGCCTCCATTTTAAGATAGTGGTGATTGGGTCGAGGTTGTAATTATTGAAATAGAGGCCAAGAATTTGGTTGATGCTTCTGTGTTTTTAAGTCCTACATTGTCAACTCTGTATAGACTACATTTAAAAATGACTCCTCTACTGCTACTACTTGGTTTCTGTTGCTATTTTTACCTTTTGGCTTTGTGATTTTATTCTTTTTTCAGTCTCTCTTCTGAGGGCCTCTTTCCTATGGATATCACAGTTCCTTTTTCTCTGAGTTTTATTATTTCTTTCCAGCTTGTTGTATTTTTATGTGCATCTTGTAAGAGGGAGCTCATATTCTGGCTTGTATGTGCTATTTAGTTAGGCATATGAACCTTACCGTACACTTTTTCTGAGCCTTTTAAAAATAAAGGAATAAGAAAAATTTAAGGCTAATATTCTGAAATTCTGGAAGTGCAGAACCATCTCCTGCTTTCTATGGTACTGAGGTCTACTGGGCTTTGGGGAGCTTTTTAAAGGAATTTAAAAGCCCACAACTTTGTAAAAGTAGACAAACCCACCTTTACATTTTGTTAATAAAGTAGTCCCTATGCCCAACATACCATTTAACACTACAGCTGTTTTAAAAAGGCTAGAATGTTGTGTCTACAAATAATACTGCCTATAATTAGATAAATAGACTCTAATATCTAAAAATCAGTAAAAATGTAAAACCACAGAAATCAGAATTATGTTAGAGACCTTTGTGAATATTTAGATGTTTTCCACACATCTAAATTAGGAGTTCATTGTAATATTTTCATACTACCCTACATATGAGAGACAGCATAATGCATAATTCTAGACTAATTAGTTTTTAAATAAGTCCTTTTCCATTACCTAAAGTAATATCCAAAAGAACCTAGTTACAGCAGCAGACATACTACATCCTCGCCTAGGAAAATGGGACACTGGTGTTGGCTTTATTGGCCTTTTCCAAAAGGGTGACTGGCAAAATACTCAGAAGTCAATTGTTACTGTGATTCCTGATTGCTTGCTTTATATCTTCTGAGTATGTGTTTCTTACATTGGTCCCAAGACCTTTCTGCCAGTCAAATATATTCTATGTATGGCTTAGTCATATGTTTCTTTGAGCAATACCTTATCCAGACTATATTTGAGACTATATATTTTCTCAACTTCTTTTCACTGGTTCTTCTAAATAATTAAGAAGGTCAAGCTTTTGAAGAGGGAGAGAAACTAAATACAAGAACGCTGGGACGCATCACAGCTTATCAGACCTCTACTGAGCTCTTTACATATGTTTCCACTTAGCTTTTACCAAAAGTTTGAAGATAGATAGTATTAGTCACATTTTACAGATGAGGATACCGAGGCTCATAAAAGTTAAGAAATGTAGCCCAGTTTTCCCAGCTAGTAGTAACTTTCTGGACACTATTCATCAGTCTTCAGACGCTTAACTATTTTGTCTCCCAGTGAGATGAGATTAAAAAGAAGAAAATCATCATCTGCTTTATTTCATGGCTTCATTTTCATAGCTAAGTGTTCCCCAAATAAAACGACTGGATTTCTCCCTTTAAGAGCATTGATGGCTTCATTTCTGCCTTTGTGTTTAGTTTTTGTACTCATGGGTTTAGATTGTACATCACTCCAACTCAGGGTATCATGGGATAGAAGTTAGAGATGATATCATTCAAATCTTACCTTTGGAAATACGGGTCAGTTTCTATTACTGTGAACTAGAAGTCTCAGATTAAATATTGCTTGAAATATACGGGCTGTCAGCCAAGGCTTGAAAGGGTTTCTGTTATACAGACATCTCTGTTGTGTTGGGATTTGGGCCCTATAAGGACATGGCTCTCAGAGGCAAACAGTTCTTAGAGTTCTCAGAGGCAAACAGTTTACATGTAGAAAGCAACAGCTACCATTTTCTTTGCATCAATATTCTTGTATATCACATATAATTTTACCTGCTTATATGTAAAACTGAATCCCGAATTTACATTGATTTTGACTTTGTCATCAGAGTACAGTTACCATGTTTACACAGTATTGATGCCAGACCCTCAGAAACTAGAATTACTGGAGGCTTTGTTTAAATGTGGTTTAAATTACCTAAGCAAGGTTTTGGATGGCCTTGATTCATTGCCTCATTGGCTTTGATGGTTCCAAGGAAAGAGACAAAAGTTACACTACTACTTAATCCAGGTTAGTTAGAGTTTTCTTGTTCTTTGCAGCTTATGTTCTCTTTAATCTTGAGGAATAAAAGCTTTACCCTGTTTTCATTCTTTAAGAGTTGAAATATAAGCCGTCTGATTCTTCTTTTTTCCCCTCTTCTTCCTCCTCTTTCTCCTCTTCCTCTTTCTCTTCTTCCTCCTCCTCCTCTTCCTCTTCCTCTTTCTTCTTACAGATGCATTCATTATTTAAGCAGTTTCAGAAACTAGGGAATCTAAGTAAACTGTCCTACCCTGTTAGGAGTTAAGAGGAACAATTTTTAAAATCCCTGTTTTTATTTGTGTACATGTCTGTGTACAGACATGTGAGAGCACACGTGTACAGATCAGAGGATGACCTTAGGTGTCAGGCCTTGCCTTCCACCTTGTTTGATCTTTCTTCTTTGTTCCAGTGTGTGCCAGACACTGTTACAATTAGTGGGCCTGTAAGCTGCCTTTTGGAGGCTGTCTTTTCCTCTCATCTCCGTATAGGACTGCTGCAGTTACAAATGTGTGCTACTGTACATGGCTTCCCATGGAGCTCCAGAGCTGAACTCAGCCCAAGAGGAGCATGTTTTACTCAGTGCTTATCTGCCACTTCTGCAGACGAAGAGAAACACTACAGAGTGTGTAAAAGCATGGCCTTTAAAGCCAGACATGCATGAATCCAGTTTCTGACTCTGATTCTCTATATGCATTTCATTGAGCATTTCAGTTAGTCATACCAAAATAATGGGGACAGTCCTCATAGAATGCTGAGTTAGTTCTGTCCATGCTGGAGTATGGTAGGAACCTGATATAGATTATTGTTCTAATTGTTAATCTTCATCATAACTGTCTTTTAAAAACTTAACATCTAAGAAAAACAATAAACACATGGGTCACTACAATAAAAGAATGAGATAATAGTAACTAGAAAAGAAGATATACATACTGAAATTAGAGTTCACAGAAGAAATGAATGAATTTTATTTTATGGGATATAGGAAATGGAAGCACCTTTACCAAATTTTAAAACAACTAATGGAATTTTAGTAAATGGAGTTGATATTAAATGTTACAAGTGGATGGACTTAGCATAATTCAGAGAGGGAGGGGGGAATGGCAGAGCATAGTCTGAAATAAAATGGAAAAAAGGAAAATCACAAGGCTAAGAATTCATAAGATAGGGCGAGGTTTTAGAGAGTCTTTGTTCTAGGATTAAAAAAAATAATAAGATTTCTCTTTTAGATAAAGGCCGATCTGGAAATGTTGCTTAAGCAAAAAGCAACAAAGAAGTGAGTTAGGTGTGTTGTACTCAGAGAAGGGCACTGCTGAGAAGTAAGGAAAGGAGTGAGTGACTGGGCATGGTCAGAAACGGAAAGAAGGAGCGCTAGTAAATAAATTAGAGCAGTGAGGAGAGAGAAGCCTGGTGCATGTGGAAGAAACAGGGAACAAATTCACAGTGGTGGCAACAGTGACAGGAGAAAATTTTGGAAACAGAAAAACATTTTTAATTTTGAGGTGCCCCAGAAAGGTCAAGAAGAATGAGGACCAAGAAAATAACATTATACTAGGACTACAGGTATGTGCTACCACATCTAACTGTCCTACATTTCTTACAAGGTAAGACTGCACACTGGATCATGTGGGACTGTCCTATTTTTAGTGGTCCTCAGGAAGAATTCTTTTATCCTAACAGAAGTCTCTGTATTACTTACCATCATACTTCATTACTAGCTGACCAAGGACCAGCATGGTAAATATAAAACACAATCAGAATTTCTATATACGTGTATGCAGGGATACTAATCCTGCCTTGTGAAAGATGGGTACTAGTTACATCATATGGTTATATTAAAAAGAGTCGTTAGAGGGCTAGGAAAGAGGCTTAATGGGGGTAAAGTGCTTGCTATGTGTATGTGAGGACCTGAGTTCAGATTACCAGAACCTTTGTAAAGCTGGATATGGTAGTGTGCATCTGTAATTCCAGTGCCCTTATGTGAGTAGAAGACAGATAACTTCTCCCAAAACTCATGCTGCACTCACATACATGAACAGGAACAGGTATACATGTATACATACATGTACACCATACAAAAATAAAGAGTTAACAATATAAATTTTCATTAAATGGAGTTTTAAATACCACCCATTGGATGATTTGAGGTAAAGGAGTGAGAAATGCAAAATAATTTCCTTTAAGCTCTCATAAGAAGGAATCCTTTCTAATGTTCTGTACTGTGGAGAGGATGGCTGGGATATGTTTGATTTCTGTTTCTTCGATCAAAGGGCAGTTTCTACCCTAGCAAATAATATTTACCATAGGTACATTTGATCTTTATCTCTCTGGAGAGAAAAGAAGAAGAAAGGGAATGGGGTCAATACAGAGCCTACAGACTGCCAGTGTCAAAGCTAGTGTCTAAGAGGACAAGAAACTACTCAAGACTGCTTCTCACTATTTTGTTTTGCTTCTCCTCTGTCTGGAACATTAAGCCTTCAGTAAGACCCAAGTTGTCTTGGCCCTGGTAGATTTAGGTTTCTGAAATTACAGCTTTCGAAGACTTAAAAGAATACAGACTCTGGACAGAAGAGGAAAACTTGTTTTGGTAGAAATTTCACATGAGAGGAAACCTAGGGCTCATGACTTGTGTCTTTCTGAATCCTCCAACATGCATTACTGGCTGTGTGAAGACTGCTGCCTAGGCAGCCTTGCAGTCTGCCTTTGCCACTCTATGTTGACACTGCCTGCTTAGGAGCAGCATTTGCCTTTCAGTGGCACCCATGGTAGAGGGCATCCTATGGTAGAGGAGCTGTAGCACCCATTACACAATTGTGCCACTTAAATGACATTATGAAACCAGTTCTTTGGAAATAAGCAGTCCAACTTCCTTGCCAGAAAGGTGCTCTCCACATGGCAGTCCCGTTACTTATTTGGAAATACCTTAAGCATTGCCAGAGAGCTGTCCCGGTGTGTCTTCCTTTCCCACTTTGGATTCAGTGATCCTAGAAATTCACATGTTCTGATTAAAAGACTTACTGTCTTCTATCTTCAGACTTTACTTCTGATGAAAGTTTTAAATTGTTTTAAAAAGACTTTGAAATGTGCATATTAAAAACAATGTCACATACCTTTGGAAAGCACCTGTTATCCTTCATAACTCTACCCACTGTGACATGTACAATTATGCTACTACAGTTAATACCACTTTTTATTCTTACGTATATTGCCCAAAATGCTAAGAACGCTTATTTAGACTTAAGATCTCTGATTGTTGCTTCTTCATCCTAATGTTAGTGATTCTGGGACCACCCATTCTTAACCTCTGTTTTCTAATATGGGTTAATCCAAACTTTTAACAAGATGTGTTCTTCCTCCAGTTACAAGTAGGCATCCTGAAGGTTCCACTGTGACTAAATATAGAACAATCATTACGATCATCAAAACCTTTGAAAACTACCAAGTAATTTAGATAACTAGACAAATGGGAAAGTAAAAATTAACCTAAAATAATATTGTCTTAAAATCACTTGTTTTGATAGCAAAAATGATAGATGCTAGCATATTGGCTTTTAGGAAAGTTGGTTAAAGAAATTGAAAGTATTTTAACCTATATTGTAAAACTATAGAAAACTAACATTGGGAGTCTCAGTGATACTTTAGGGTTAACATTAGAAACACTCTGACAGCAAACCACAGCAGTTAAACATATTAAAGACCTGGTCCTCAGATCAGCTTTGATGAGGACATCCTATGGAGAAAGAAGCACAGGAGGCACATGTGAGATGGCGCACTGTGGTGTGCGGGGGGTCTCCAGGCTTCCTGTTATCTGAGTTGGGTGGTCAGATACATTGAGTGGAACACAGAGTAGCATGTTTTCCTACCCAGAGCTGATCAGTGAATGGGAACAAATCACAATGGTAAAAACCAATCAAGGTAGATGGGCAGAGCAATTCAGACACCACCAAAGTTGATATCTAAGATCAATATTTTTTCACTATCTAAATGACTGAGAGAGAACTTTCTATTAATCCACTATTTACACTCTGGCATTAACTCAAATTAGAGAAACTCATAATATATACTTCTGGCAGTGATTATGTTGAAGAATAAAAGAACATAATTTCTCTATTCCTACTAAAAGATCATAAGCTGGAATCAGAGAATAGAAGTAAAAGGTTAGAATTGAATGTTCTGTGATGACACTCTTCAGCTCTCCTGGAGTCCCAGCATTATAAATATTTTCAGATGAGTTATACTGTAGGTTTCTGAAGCAGATTCTGTAACCCAACCTGCCAAGCGACCAAGATATGTCTCCTATAGGATGCAGAAAGTACAGTTGGGTTTTCACCCTCTTTCTCCATTTTAACCTCATGTTAAAGTACAGATGCTGCTCTAGTTCAATGAAGATCATATTTATAGACATATAGAAAGTTAGACAAGTATTATAGGCATTGGAGTGTGTAGGAAAGAAGGCATCTGACAAGATAATGAGCCAAACTGCTTCCCAAATGCTCAACATTGCAAGTGATAGGAGAAGAAGAAGCAAGCCGGATAAAGCAGGTAGCTTAATAACGTTACCATGCAAAGCCTTTTTGTGCTTTCTAGGGCACCATAGCTAGTATTAGCAAGTATTATTGAGGTTACATCAAGTAGATGGAGGCATTCCAAAGGGGAGCAGCATGAATCACAAAGGTCTAGAAGGTGGACCACATGGAAAGGTCTTGCAGGCTAACTTAAAAGGACCGAGCATTAAACCATAAGAGTGAAAAGAGGGAAGACCCACAGCAAGGAATTAAAAGGAGGGGTTGTGCTCTCAAAAGAAAAAGAAAAATACACTGATTGAAGTTTTGAAGATCCTAAAGTACAGAGTGAGGCTCTTTGAATTAATACTACACTGTGGGATTCGGATGCTTATTCTTAAAATGTTGGAACATCAGGTAAAGTAGAGAGTTTGAGCCAAACTTATATAGAAGTGGTAAACAGAGGCACTGTATAAAAGTTAAGAAGGTGGGGGAGCAGCAGCTAACTTAGCAATTCTCAAGCGTGGACCTTGCCCATCTGTCTTAAAAGGACTGATGCAAAACCCTTTGTGACCATGATATGAAGGTTAAGATATCATTGAAAGGGAAATAGATGGCCCAGACTCATGTGGCAGTCAGTATTTTTTTGATGGCCTGCTGGTCAGAAAGTATTATGCTTATATGCTCCAGAGTTCAGTGCTTTTCCTGTGGTAGCGATCAAGCGAAAGATTACGGGAGCTGAGGTCATGTGACAGGAAGTGTTGTGATGTTTCCCTTTTCAGTATCAAATCCACATAGACTCCTTCCTCTTTTTCTTCATTTTTAGTATTCCTTCTTCTTTCATCTTGCTGTGGGGAATTTAGAACAAGACCAGTTAGAGTCTTTCTAGAGTGCCTTTCTGAAGATTTTCCAATTTAATACAAGGAGATACGGTCTGGTACGGCTCTTAAACTGGCATAATGAGTCAGCCCCAATGCATCGAGTAGGCCTTCTGCTGCATTATTTCCCTGAGGAAACATGAGCAAACATCTGTTTACCCAGATAGGTCACTGGTAACAGACTGCGAAATTTTTCCACCCAATCTATCTTAAGGTTTCTTCTAGGAACATGGGTGACTATGAAGCAGCCGCATCAAAGAAAAGTCCTCTCGGCAAGGGTGACAACAGGAAGGGTGCACCGCATCACTGGAGCTCCCTGCCCAGCTTGCAGACGTGCCACTGAGTAGTCTCCTATCCTGTCCCCTTTGAGAGTGTTATTGGCTGTATAACCTTGGAATGGGGCCTCCCTTTACATTTGTGACATTCGTGCATCCTGTAAGTCTTAATTTTCCATTCTCTCTCCAGGAGGGGAAAAAATAACTATGTAAGTCTTCAAAACTCACCTTTTCAAATTTGATTTTACTTAAATTTTGTTTGGGACACTTTCACGTCTGTACAATGCATGTTGACCACTGTTAAGTCCCCTGCCTCTCTCCATCCTGACAGATCCCTTCTTCATGTTCAAGGCTTTTCAGTTTGTTTTGTGACCCACTAAGTCTAACAAGAATCATGACCATGGACTTGTAGTTATCCATTGCAGCCTGATTGGTTCAGCAGTGCAAAGTCCTTTTTTACCATAACAGTATTTAGCATAGGGTCCTGAGAACTGACAGCCCCTACCTAATAGATACTACTTCACATTAAGCTGACGAGTACCCTTAATCCTCAGAGGAAGCATGTGTATTTATTTGTTAAACTCTTATCTATTATTTTAAACTTCATTATAACCTGAAATTGGTTTATTTCTTTGCCCCTTTTCCAAAATGGATGTAAAATCCTCCCTGGAAGACTTCTGAAGAATAAAAGTATAAAATGTTGCAAGTTCATTGCTCAATGAAGAACTTGGCACATATTGGGAACTACATAAGGAGTAGTAAAAAGTAGAAAGAGTAGAAGAAAATAGTGAGAGTAAAGCAGAAGGAATAATACCTGGCTGGGTAAGCTATGAAATGTTCATTCTGGATTTTTGGGTAGGGAAATCTTGAGTGTTTTAATTATGTTGCTAGAAAATACACACAATTGAAGTAAATGTTCTTAACACTTGTAAGATTGTGGTAGAATGAGTCAAGGGCTGAGAATAGTCAGATAAAGTCAGTGATCTCTTGAGAAGGTGGCAACAGGGTTGGTTGGTGACTGGGAATCAGAGCCTCTAGAGGAGCTCACTAAACGCCAAGATTAAGTCAGTATTACGAATTCCTGGTCCCAGTGCTCTTGACATTCAAGAGGGCAGACTCCTTTAAAATAATAGCATGCCTGTTTATTTTAGCCCTGCTTCCCTTGGGCATCCTGTTAGGAACATAGATCTTAGACTACATCCTTCTATATATTGGACTGTTTAATGTTGTTTTATATTTTCTGAGGATTTTCAGGTTTAGGTTTTTATCATTTACTTGCAGACCTTATGGTTTGTTCAAAATTGACATCACAACTGAACTCTCAACAACATGCTCCTTCTGAGTTGCGTTTCATTGCTTATGCCAGTTACTTGGTTAGCTGTTGCACACCTCTCTCGCTGCTGACTATTGTCTGCCTTTGAAGATGGCGGTTGGTTTTACAGCTGTGTTCAGTACAGTAGAGGACGTTCACTGACTTGCATGTCAGTAATGAGAAGGCATCTCACTGGGAGGCTAGTTTCTATCTTACCCCTTCTCTCCACCCAGGACCAGCACTGTTTCAGAGGGCTGTATCAGATAGCTCATTTGGGAGGAAGATAATTCTTATAGAAACCACAACATTGAGAAGGAAGTAAATATGTTAATAGTTTTGATAAATATATTTCTCTAAAACATATATTATCTAATACATATATCCCTTCCAGAAAGATTTAAATTGTGTTTAGTAGGAA
This sequence comes from Tokudaia tokunoshimensis, assembly GCA_036184795.1. Taxonomy (NCBI): domain Eukaryota; kingdom Metazoa; phylum Chordata; class Mammalia; order Rodentia; family Muridae; genus Tokudaia; species Tokudaia tokunoshimensis. The sequence goes on along the minus strand of BTHU01000022.1, from coordinate 70,589,757 downwards.
AATATTATGATAAATGATAGTAATTCAAAATTGGTCCTGTTGCCATATTTCACACTCTCTCTCTCTCTCACATGTACTTAGTTCAGTGTTTGTTTTCTTTGTTTGTGAGAATGTTTAAAAACAGAATATGAGTTTATTTAAAACAAAATATAACCCACATGCCTGCCTGCATTGAGAGTGACCAGTGGAAGAACTTCCTCACTGTGCACAGCACTGCTGGGCTCGAGGCACCTTGTCCCTCCCCTGCTGCTAATAGAGACAGAGCATCCCAGCTTTACTGTTGACACTGAGCCACATGCTCCAGGGGGAAACAAGACTGCACTTTGGGGGTTTTGTTTATTTGTATATATTTTAAAGTCTTTCATAAGATACTCAGTAAGGAATTACATTTTATAATGAAGAGCCATCTTATCCTTTCTCTTTGGGACTCCTTAAGTAACTTGTTCACTTTGGGTGATGATACCGATTAACCCAGGACAGGATAAGGAGGTCTTTTACCTCCTTCTGTTTCCAAACCATTTTCTCTGACACTGTAATGGAAGGGAATGAGAGGTTTGTGGGCAGTTATAATCTCCATCCATCCCTGAGGGAAGCTGATATGTTTTAACAGTGGTCTTAGAAGACAACCATATGTGTCTCAATACACACAGCCTAATTAAAGCAAGTAACAAACAAACAAACTACAGCACAGGGTTCCTAAGTAGGGTAAATGAGAAGCTAAAATCTGGCTGGGCGCTCTTGCTACATTGCCTACTGCATGCCTTCTGTGCAGAGGACAGCCTTTTCAGACATCAATGGGAGGAGAGGGCCTGGGACCTATGAAGGTTCAGTAGATACCCAGTGTAGGGGAATCGAGGGCGGGGAGGTGGGAGTGGGTGGGTGGGCAGAGGAACACCCTCATAGAAGCAGGGGAAGGGGGGACAGGAGAGGGGGTTTGTGGGAAAGGGGAAAACCTGGTAAGGGAATAACACTTGAAATGTAAATAAAATAAAATAATTAAAAAAAGAGAGAAAGAAAAAGAAAAAAGAAAGTTTAAAAAAAAAAAACCCTGTTAGGCAAAGAAAAGTAAGTGCGGTTTCTGGGCACAGTCACCACTCCTGGCCAGCCAGGCTGCTGAGTGTGACACTCTCTTTGTGAAGTGGACATCTGTCAAATGGGAGCTCTACTGTGACTAGCAGCTCATTTTACACAGGCCATCATACAGCTGCCAGATGGTGACAGGCCTTAGCTGGTTTGTGAGTCCAGTGTGAGTTGTTCAACTCTAGAACTGGAAAGCCCAGTCTTTCCACAAGCCTATGACTCTTCAGAGAAAATGCTTCTAGGCTTTGCTCTAATCTGGGTGAAGGAAGAAAAAGACTTCAGAAAAGGTAATGAGTAAATACACCACATTTAAAAATTGCTTCTTTTAGGTTTTAGTCTTTATCTGATTGTGCTTTAATCTGCATTTAGCAGTACTGCTTTTAAGGCAAACATGTCAGGCTTTTTTCTAGAGGTTAAGTTCCAAGGCAAATAAATTTGTGATCATTTAATAGGCAAAAGAAGAGTGTCATGGCAGAACGTGGTTGTCTAACGGAGCTAATCACTAGTTAGTGGTCCTGCCGCACATCCTCAGGACTGGGATGCTTGGGAGATAAGGAAGAGACTTTAGCTCTGTGGCTTCCTCCAGCACCATCAGCTGAGATGCTGCTTGAGAGTGAATAAGACTGTGGTGGAGCTGCCCTAGCAACAGCGCTACTGCGCTGACGATTCCCCGTCACACGTCTGCAGTGAAAACGCTGTGCTTTTAGATAGAGTACTTCAAAGACAGGAAACCGTTAAACCACACTGCATCCTCCTTTGCCCTCCAGCCACTCCCCCCCCCACACACACCGTCAGGAAAATGGACCCTCTTTATAGAACAAGAACCTGAAACAAAGGTTAAGTGGGGTGTTTGAACAAAGTTTATAATCCCAGGAAAAATTGCTTATCTAGTCTAGAATCTAACACATCTTTCAGAGTAATTTTAATGTTCCTGCTTCTTTTACCTAAGCCATGTGTGTTCCATATGACCTTGATCTAAACCTTCCTACTGTACATGAAGTTCAGAAGGCAGCTTAACCTCCATCTTTTTGTTGCTGGCATTTTTTCAAATAAAAAGTCATATAATATTATACTGTTAAAAATCAGCGTTCAGTGAATACTTTGAAATTCTTCTTGAGTTTCTAAGACTTATTTTCATAAATCTTCCTACAACTCCCTTACATTTCTTGTTAGAAGAATGTGTTTTGTATCCCCAGAATTCCTATCAGTATCTAGAATGAGAGAGACATTCAAATTTCTCTGAAGACTGAATACATGAAGTAAGCTCTACTTTGTGGCTTAGCACTAGCGTCTCGGTTTTTAGTTATTCTCAACAAGCAGGCACATGCTTTTGTATATTCTGTGTGCTTACTTTGCTGTCCTTATATGAGAGACAGTGTGAGGTAGCCTGGAAATACAAGGACAAACAGTGCAGTCCAGGTTCACAGTGTTTTAATGCTCTTTTAAAAACTGGAATAGAGTGTACAGTTTTATAGTTGAATTTGTGTCTGTGTGTGCTTGCACATGCATGTATGTATTATAGGAAAGGGAATTGTAACATCCTTTTTTTAAAGCTATGACCAAAGAAATGATATTAACAATAGTAATGTACAAATCAGACAAAAGAACATCAGTGCTGTTCTATGTTCATGTTCAGTGTGTACATTATCTTGCCAGATACACACTAAAAACCAAACTTTTAGTAGTAGAACTTAATAGGTTTTGGGAAAGGCTTAAGCTAACCTCTACTCTCAGCACAGCTAAAAAAGAAGTCTCCACTCAGGCTGGCAGGTGACTCAGTGGCTAAGTGTGCTTGTTGTACAAGCCTGGTGATTTGAGTTGGATCTCCAGGACCCACAGAAAGATGGAGGGAAAGGACGGACTTCACAGAGTTGTCCTCTGACCTTATCATGCATGCCATGGTATACATCTCTCTCTCACACACACACACACCCCACATATCTTTTTTAAAAGATGTTTGTTCTCTTCCCCAATCCTGTTGTGATGTCTGTCAGCACTTCCAAATGTGCAGAACTGAGGTGTTTCTTATGTGTGCTTCTATTTATTGATGTGTTTATAACCCTCAGTTACTGGGACCGGAAGGAGCAGACCAACAGTGCATTTACACATTGTTGAACATCACACATACTGGATATTTGAGCATATGCTCTTTACTATATTAAGTTCACCTCTGCGCCATGTACCCAGATAAAACACTAACTTTACATAAAAGGTATGGATTTGAATGATAGTATAACTAAAAAATTTACTGGTCATGATTGGGAACAGGATGACCTCCAATTGCTGATCAATCACTTCTCCATGACCTAGAATAAGCTACTTGATTTCTCCTTGCCTTGGCTTCCTAATCTGAACAGCAAAGCTACATGGGTTGTTACACAGGTTAAGGGAGATCCTAACTTAGAGCACTCATTGATGCCTGATGTACAAGAAGCTATCTATTCAGATGAGGAAGCTGAAGTACAGGGTAGATGAGAGTAGCCTTTGTTCAGAGCAATTTGACCTTCCAGTAAGAACAGTCCTCAGTGAGCGTCATGACAGTAATTACAGCATGGATATTTAAACACTGTTTATGTGCCAGGTCCATACCTGGATAGTGCCGAAGGCCTACATCCATGCTCATTATATATTTTCATAGAAATATCTAGGGCACGCTGTGCCTGTCACAGTGCCTCATGTGTTCTGCATTATGCTGCAGTTGTATGCACTTTTATTGAACTTTCAGTTTCTTGCTTTCAGAGGCCATCTTATCTATTTGTCTTTTATATTGTTTGTTCCTTCTTTTTGTTTCTTAAGGCAAGGTCCTATATCCCAAAAGTGCCTTGAACTCAGAATCTTCCTGCTTAGCCTCTAAAGAAACTGCAAATGTGTATTACCACACCCAGCTGGGGCTGTTTTAGTCCATCAGTACATTTAGAACTCAATGCGGCACCTTCACATAGTGAGTCATTGCAGAGAAAAACATATTTTATCCCAACAGCTTATCTTTTTCTTTTCATGTTTGAAATACAGAACCTATTGTATTCCTGGTTTGAGTCAAATGGTGGGCGCACTATGGAGCATGAAATAATATTGTTTCAACTAGAACAACAAAAGTAAAGGAGTCACTTAAGAGTGTCACTGTAGTGTGAAGCACTGTGGCATTTAAAGTGAGAAAAGGAAGGAGCAAAACAATTCAGTGTGTAGTCCAAATCTCCTCCACCATCGACTCTGGGCCTCTCAGCACTGTGCTCACCTGAAACCCTGCCAGGCCTACACATGTTTCCTTTGGCTCTAGTGTGAAGAACCACACTGCACTTCTCAGAACAGTTCTATTCTGGCAGGGACTGATGTGAAAGGGAGGTGACCATGAACAGAAATGACCTCGTAGGTTCTACTTGTTTCTAGTTTCTGCTCACTGAGTGCCAACACATCTAACATTTTTTATGAGGCTGTGAAAATCCCACTTTGTGAGTGTATGCTTGGAGCTGTGAGATGAGGATGTGTTTTACCTTAGGGTGTGATCCTAGAAGTTCCTTGAAGGTCGTGATGAATGGAACTCTTCCAGACTTCAGAGTTGCTTTGTTTGTTTCTTTGTCTGTTCATTGTTTACCTTTGAGAACTTAGATTGTGACACACAGAAACAAATTATCATCAAGGACAAGAAAGGAAAAACACAAAGTATGAGAAGCATGAAGTTGAAATAATCATGCAGAATCCCAATGTTGTAATCTCTAGCCTGTCCTTTAACATTAGAAATATTAACTGCTCTTTGGAATTAGATGATCTATTAGCAGATGGCTTTACATGCACTTTACATATGTGCCTTTCCATTGTCCTTGTCTATAGCAGCAGTCATCATACTTCCTGTCAGGGACACTCATGGTTGTGGGGTTAGCTGTGACTCCTGCTTCCTTATGTTTAGTCTTGAATTCTGTCACTCTTTCTTACTACTGCTCATTCAAGTTTCCTGTGACCATTCCATAGTCTTTACAATGGCCTTTTTAAAGCAATTTTTGAAAACATAGTTGATAAGCAGTATGTTTTTGCATACTTGAAGTATAAAATGTGGTAAGTTGTAATATTTGTATATACCTATGAATTCATCACTATAATCTAAATAATAGACATATTTCTTAGCACCTGAAAACCTCCTCAGACTATTTGGAATTACCACTACCACATACATATATACAGAACACATTTATTTGTTTCCTGTTATTATATATTGGTTTTTATTTCCTCAAATTTATTATAACAGTTATAATCCACCATGTACATCTTTTGAGTCTGGATCTTTGACTTAATATTGTATTTAAGTCCATAGCCATAGTCAGTAGTCCTTTTGAATCAATCCTTCTTTCCTTTTCCTTGCTGAGTAGTATTCTATTGAATGGATATACTAAACATATGTTCTTTATTGTTGCCACCTGAATCTGTTGTTTTGTTTTTGAGACAAAGTCGCTGTGGAGCTTGGCTAGCCTCAGACTCAGAGAGAGCTGCCTGCTCCAGCCCGCTGAGTGCTAGGATTTATAGTGCATACCAGCATGTGTGATCAGTTTTATCTGATCATCTCTTTTTGATAACTTGCAACCATATTTTTAAAGCTCATGAAAGGATTCAAGCACAAGTACCTATAAGGTGTGTGTTCCCCTAACTTCATGTCTTCAGGTAGAGTACCTATATAGTAGGTTTATGTTCAGCTTTACAAGAAACTAAGGTAACTGTACCATTTTACACTTCTACAAGCTCTGAGTGTTTCAGTCTCCACATTCTTGTCAACAACTAGCATATTCTTAATTTAATTCTAGTGTAGGTGGAGTGTCATATACTATTACAGCTGTAATTTTCACTTGCATAGTGACTAACAATGCTAAGAATTTTTTCTATTTTGTACATTATCTTTAGGCTGATGTGAGTTCAGACCTTTTGCTTATTATTAACTGCATTGGTTCTCTGTTTTTGAGAGCTATTACATACTCTGTCTTCAGTAAATACATGTGTGCCAAGATTGCACCCTTAGGTTATCATATCACATGGGTCACTGTTGTGATTCATAGGTGACATAGCTGGGGAAGACTGGATTGCTTCCCTCCTTTAGATGCTTTCCTGGGACACATTCAGGTCATTTCTGGTTCAGGGTCCTCTGGACCCTATGTTTCTAGTGCATGCTGTCTTCAGAATAAAAACTTACCTTCCACTCTGGGGAGCAACCAATGGACAATAGGACAATCCTAACCAAACCTCCAAAGAAGACTTCCAACCCCTGGTTGTAGGGTTTTGTTTGGTTATCTTTGGCCTTTGGAGGGAGCCTTGTCAGCACAGATGGGAAATTTTCATTTAAGCTACATATGCATATTTATACAAAAATATATGTGTATTATAGGTGTTTTTGGAAAACAGTTAATAATATGATTCCTTAGGACTTTTTCAAACATCTTAACTGTTACTTTACCCTCTCTCTGCACTTACCTCCCTCTCTTCCCTAAAATACCTCCTGTTTTTCCCATGTCCCCACTCAGATCCTGTGTACTGTGCTGTTCCTGTCTATTGACCCCTGCAATGGTCCCTTTTTACTTTGCTGGAGTCTGCAGCAACCAGGCTTATACACTTACATCTGGAGGCTTGGAGCTAGAAGTCTCCAGGGAGAGAGCATACAGTGTTTGTCCTTCTGACTCTGTGTTACCCTGCTCAGCATTAATTTTTCTAGTTCAATCCAATTGCCGGAAAGTTTATGGTTTTTTTTCTTTTATACAGCTGAAGAGTATTCCATAGTATATATGTACCACATTTTATGTGTCATATGGTAAAGGTTTTTGTTTGTTTTTGTTCTTACCATTTTGAGAATTCTTCACACTGATTTCCATTGTAGCTATACCAGTTTGCTATCTTACCATGATACCTAAGCTTGAGTTATACTGTGTATGGGTTTCCATCTCTTCTTTTTCTGCATTTGGAGTCTATTGAGCTTCTTAGATCGTTGAGTTCACAGCATCCATCAAATTTGGCAAGACATCAGTACTCCTTTAGTACTTTGAACTATCTCTTTCTCTCCTTAGAGATTCCATTCTTAATACTGTAACTTGCTAATTTGTTTTTCTTTTGATATTTGCTTCTTAGGGTCTTGTTTTTTTCTGTTTGATTTTCAGATGCAGATAATTAATCTTTTTCTGGGCAATACTTAATCTTTCTTTAATCTCATTCACTGTCCTTTTCATGTCAATATAGTTTTTATCTTTAAAATTCCAATTTGAATCCTTTTTAAAATTCTATTGTCTTATTTTTGGAACATTCTGAATATATGACTAATAGCTGCTTTTGAAGTCTTTGCTGTTTCTCACATTTTTGTTTTTTCAAGACAGGGTTTCTCTGTGTAGCCCTGGCTGTCTTAGAAGTCACTTTGTAGACCAGGGTAGTCTTGAACTCAGAGATCCTCCTGCCTCTGCTTCCCAAGTACTAGAATTAGAGGCGTGCACCACCACACCTGGCTGATTTCTCACATCTTTATTCTTTTTCCACTCTTCTTAAGTCTTCTTGTGTTATCTTCTCAATGTGCTATGAATTACAAGGTTTTCTAAACTAGTAAGAAGCTACTATTTGAGCTTTTAAACCTTTTTATTATACTTACTCTTGAGTAAATACTTAAATACTTATAAATACTTATTTCTTGAGACAAGGCCTCAAACTCACCCTCTTGCCTTTGCCCCCTAAGCCCCACGTTGCAGGCATGCACCAATGTGCTTGTGAGCCTTTGGTTGGTTCCCGTGATGCTTTTCCTTGCCTTGAGAAGTTTTCATGCAGTATACTGATCAGAACTCTCTAACTACTAAGGGAACCTGCTAGGGATCTTCAGAGTTTCAATCATGCAGCTTGATCCTCTCCACTGCCTGTTCTTGAACTCGAATTCTCACTACATTCAGCTCCAAATCCTCATGTTTGGATATCTGGAGGGTTCCACTCAGCTCCCAGCTCTCTGTATTGTGACCTGGTAAGTTCAGAGCAGTAAGCTCTGTTCAGTCTGGAGGGTTGTCCACCTGTGCCAGAACCAGAGAGTGTTCATACTATGTTTCTCATCCTTGGATCTTTTCTTACAAGTTCTGCTGATTTATCCAGAGGAACCAAAGAGCTTATGGTGCATGAACCTTGGGTAGCACCTGTTGCCTACTAAACAGAGCCCAGTTTCTTTAGTTGTGTTTTCTGGGCCATTCATAAACCAGTTTGCTTTCTTTAATTCTCCTTGTACTACTAATTTCCATTTGTACAGATCTATTAGCTAGAATTCCTGCGCTTCAGCTCTGCTGACATCTCTCCTTCCTTCAGGATTTAACCATTTCCTATAGCACATCTCCAACTTGAAAGTAACTCCTTCTTTATCCGAACTCCTGGCAAGTTTTATGTATATCTAATTTTATTTAGCCTGTCTTAAGTTGTTTATGCACATGTCTCATTTCCTTTCTCTGTAAATCCCATCAACATGTGGGTAAAAATAAACCAAGTATATGTAGTAGTAAATCCCTACAGGTCCACTTAGTGCACTTGCTCTGAATTGAAACTGGGCAGTTGAGTGGATATTGATTAAGTCTTAGCCCAATGATAATGAATGGCTTACACTAAAAGTCAGTGGGAAGATAGAATTGACTCTGTAGAATGTTTGGATTCCACTCCTCTCTTCCATGGATATATCTCTTCTATGCCTCAGTTTTCACATAGGAGTGCCCCTTTCCCTTTGAAGAAATAAACCTTGAAGGCAGAGAATTTTGTTTGATATTTTTGTATTCCTTCAACCTAGAACCATTCCATTCAATAAATGGCTGTTTAATCTCAGCAGTAACTCTCAGTGGGAGATATTGGCAAAAGAATAATGCTTTTTTTTTTCCTTTCTTAATCTACAAAGTAAGCAATACCCTGGAAGCAGTTAGGATCACTTTTTCTTCTAAAGAGCTTTTTGAAATACTGAAAGTATCCAAAGAAGGAGAAAGCACAAAACTAAATTCTGACTTCCAATCAACACAGAGTATGGAATCTAATTTTGAAAAAAAAAGTAATTTGAAATGATATCATTTATAGGACATACCTAGATGAATTAGTCACCTTTTTATTACTGAGACATTCACCCAAGATAATCAGCTTATTTTGGAAAAAGATTTCTTCTTGTTCAGTTTTAGCAATTTCAGTCTGTGGTTGGTTGGCACTGTTGATGTGGGGCATGTGGAAGAAGTGTTATATATGTATTGGCAACAACACATAATGGGAAAACACATGTACTTCATGCCAAATGTGAAGAGGATGAGGAGACGGCTTCATCAAGGACATGCATAAATAGTGTAATGTCCTCTCTCTCATGGAGCCCAAGTTTAAAGGTTCCACTATTGTCCTAAAGTGCCACAGGCTGTACAGCATTAGGTAGTAAAATTCAGAGAAATTCAGAAAGTAAATTGGGAGTAGCCAGAGAGGGATGAAGAGGGTGTTTTTGTGGGGGTGTGAAGGTCAGTCAGAGGACATGTAGAAGGACTGAAAGTGGATGCTGGTTATGGTTGCATGACACTCAGTGTAGATGGTCCCTAAACTGTACCCTTAAAGTGGCCTTACTGTACATGTTTCAACAAAAGGAAAAAGAATACATTGAAATCCTAGCCATGTTTTTGGAAGAATTATAAGTAAATGGGGTTGAAATGCTAATCACCCAAGGTTGGACAATCCATTTACCCTCTGGCTTAGTTTCTTTATCAACAAATGTGGCCTAATGTATTGGAGTCTGGCCTAAAGGCCTCTCTGAGTCCTGTCTCTTAGTATGGTAGCAGGGACTGGGATGTTAAATGGGAGGTGGTCTGTCCATATAGTAATGTGCAGGAATAAAAAATCATGATGCTGTCTTGAAATCTGAAGACATTTAACCCCTGAGAACCTGGGATTAGTCTTCTGCCTGGCCTTATTTAAGTGTGGCCTCCCCTGGTACATACTCCATAGCTTCTTCTATAGCAAAGGTTAGATTTATGTCACTGAATCTATGTCATTAGATTGAGCATCTTTTGTAAGTGAAAAATGATCATTTAGTTATTGTTCCAATGGCTATCTGAAGTGTGATTGTAGATGAGGGAGGAAATGTGTAATAATGTCTGCATATAAATACAAGGTTTGGGATTTATATTCTCCCTCTGCATCCTTCCATCAGTTTCCCTTCTTAGTAATATGACAACACAGAGAATCTTTCTAGGTTGTTGAAGTTTGCCCAGAAGAGCCAATTAGCAGTGAGGGATTGTCACCCACTCTTCTCTCGCTTTTCATCAGTTTTAAGGAGCAGCTGTCCCACCTGTGCAGCTGTGCAGCCCCTCAGGCTGGAGTCTTGTCAGACTCCTACTCACTAAGAAGTATTTAGTCACGGTTGAGATGTGGCTCCTCCAGTATAATCTCACACACTCTGCAAGTAGTGCCGAGGAAACCTGCCTCCAGAATTCCCATCTGGCTTTGTCCCTGTGAGGTTGGGAGCTGGAGAAAGCAATGTAGTCACTGGAAAGCAGCAACAACGCCCCTCCCTTCACTCTAGAAGTGTCTCAAAGCACAGATGGTTTAGAGTCCCAAGAAGTCATTTCTCATGTGCTCCTTCTGACAAAAATGTGCCACCATGAAACTGGCCATTTGAGGGGAGACTGAGGCGTCAGTTGCTAATACTACCTTGTCCTAAATTGTACAAGAGCTGCTTTCCATGGAAGTCAGTACTTTACTCTTTCACCTCCTTTAACTACTGGCCTATGACCAGCTGTCATAACAATTGAGCCTGTTATTTTGAAAAGGAGTTAGGGACCCTGAGATGGGACCTAGGCAATATCATCCCACCCTGTGGTCTGCAGTTATGTGGCCTGCCCTCTCAGAGATCACTCATCACATATTTGATATGAAATTCAAATTAGATGTGTGAGGCAGAAATTTTCAATACTTCCTATATTTTAGAATCACCTAGAGAAGTTTAAAACAAAAACCCTGGCATTGACCTTCATGAGTTCTGATTTATTTCCTTTAAAGAAGGACCCAGGTGCATCTGAAGATTTTCAGGTGATTCTTATTTACAGCTAGCGTTGAGAAGGAACAAGTAGAAAAAAATGAATACTTGGCTAGAAAAGAGCAGTGTTTTCGGGACATAATAGGGTAGTTGTACATGTGGATTGATAGCAGTTGACACAGCTTATACATGGTCTGTGCCAGCTCAGGCCAGACAACAGGCTAGTGTCAAAAGGGAAGGTGGGTGAGACATTACACGCAGCTCAGGTGTTATTGCCAGTTCATAACTGCTGAAGAAGAGTCAGCAATCCATGGCCCCTGACTGGTTGACTACCCACAAATGGAGTGACTTCTAAATGAAACATCTAAGAAGATGCAGACTATAGACGGCACACACTGTACTTGATGGGGGAGGGGGAGCCCATGGGGAGAGGGAGAGTGATAGGGAGAGAGAAAGCAAGGAAGGGAGGAGAACACAAAATTGGGTGGGTAGAGAGAAAGGAATAGATCTTGGAGGAGTCCATAGGGAGAGAGCAAATATGATCAAAATACAATATACAAAATTCTCAAAGAACTAAAAAGGAGAACTGGATGCTTGACTATATTTAGTTTGATGTGACTGTCATTACATTTTCCATTCCTCTTGTCATAAAGATATTGTAATCATTGATGACTCTTTTTTTCCATACCATTGTTACCTCAGGTCATTTTTAATGAGAATTCATCAGCTCAGTTTCACAGGCTTGAAAGCAGACAGTCACAAATCCTCAGCCTTTCCTTGGCTTCCAGGAATATCTCTGCAGGAGATATTCCTGTCCCTGGAAGAAAGAGGGAGGCTTTTAAGAACTATTCCCCCACCCCCAATTACTAGCAGGCTGTAATTTCTTCTTGGTTGGAAAACCTTTAAGAGCTCCTTCAGGGAGGAAGATGCTAGATATAAGACTGGGTGGGGGTGGGGTGGGGTTGATGGATGAGATAGTTTCAGTATTAACAGCTCAGTATGTGTAGGAACTCACACTATGTGAAGAGGACAACTCAAAAGGTTTCTAGTGTCAAGATAAGTTCAGCAGTTATATTTAAATGAGTACAGAGGAAAATTTCACTGCAAACTGCATTAACTAAAAAGGCTCTCTACAGCAGAGACAGATGAGTTAATGGTAAGTTCTGTATGCCCCTGTTCCTTCAATCCTGTCTAGGCTAATGCAGCCTTCAGCCAAGGATTCCTGTTTGTTTCACGTGGAAGGGGGAGGAAACAAGTGAGTCAAACCTGTCTCCTGGTTCTTTGTTTTAGAATAATAGATGAGACCTCTTGGGGACCCTCAGTAGGTTTCACTGTAGGAAAGTGATAGTGTAGTCAACTAGAAGAATGTAAACTTTTCAGATATTAATTTTCTGATATTTTGTTAATGGGGTTTATTTCCAACAAATTCTAAATATGTGCTTTATGAGTCTTTCATTTAGAGCTATACAAAGGCCAGATGGTGGTGGCGCACGCCTTTAATCCCAGCACTTGGGAGGCAGAGGCAGGAGGATTTCTGAGTTCAAGGCCAGCCTGGTCTACAAAGTGAGTTCCAGGACAACCAGGGCTACACAGAGAAACCCTGTCTCGAAAAACCGAAAAAAAAAAAAAAAGAACTATACAAAGAATGCATCTTAAGAAGATTTGGAGAAACACTAATCATTTCATAAATGAGTTTATAAGCAAGAACTAAGATTCTCACAGGTTACATATTGGTCACAGCTAGGAGTTTCATGAGTCAGGACTTAATTTCATGGGCTCCTGATCTTAAAATATAAATATTCACTTTGGTACTTTTTCTGTTTTATAATTTTCATTTGTGTTTTTTGTTTGGTTTACTAAGTTGTTAGAAATAAAATTTTATTGGGTTTTCACTTTTAAGTGAAAAGTAGATTTGAAAATTTTAGCTTTTGCTCAATAACCAAAATACAGACTTATGACTGTACATTGATCTCACCCTGTAGAAGAAATCAGTCCTTTTTCTGCAGGTGTCTTAAAACATGTAGGACCCAGATATTAACACTGAAGGCTATGAGTGTTAAAGCAGATTCCATACAGAGGTGATAACTTGGTCTTTACATAGACTCCCAATAGGCTCACTGTTGTTATTATTAGTGAAGATCAGTGCATGTTAATATATCAGGCATTTTATTGTAACTGTAGGTAATACATTGTAACAGAAATTTAGGAGTTTCTCAATATGGAAATGGAATTTCTGAATATGGAAGAAGAAAACAGTAGACAGAGACAACAGTAGAGAACCCCACTCTGTTCTTAAATGCTGTCTATTGCTTGGGAAGTAGCTAACTGCTATGTTTTATAAATCTATCTGGATTATCAAGACATACTGATAGGTCTTTGAGAAACTATAGTCACAAAGGCATGGAAGTAAACTTGTACTTGTCTAGCCCATACTCAGAATTAAATTTTTAATGAGCCTCTTTAAGGCATCCTGTGGTATTAGTG